>SJYO01031953.1:0-40210 GCA_006410555.1 Capra ibex | reverse complement strand
TTTTGTTTATTGGCTCAACATTAACGGTTACTATGACAAGGGAAATTTGAGATTTTGAGACTTATTTACGTAATTCCTTTTGTCCATTTACTATTGTTACCAGACCAAAGGACCGGGGAGGGACGGGGTTGGATCTTCCCTCGTTCAGTACGAACTCCGGTTTGGGATTCCATGTTCCAGGAGAGGGAGGAGGTCAGAAATCGACTCGGTTTCTCTTACGGAGTGGAGAAACGGGATACCAGTGGACTTTTTCAGAGACATACGAGGTTTCTTCCCTGTAATATCACACCTCTCCTGTTCTGTGGTCGTCGATGGACCCGTATCATGTTCGAAGGAGAGTAGTGTTTGATATGTGTAACATACTACGGAAAGACCCTTGTCTCGTCGGGTGTGAGTCTTCTCCGACCACAGATATGGTAGACGAGGAAAGACCGGTTTTCGTTTAAATGAGTAGAATGACGATTTTCTCGCTTGAGGTTTGGTCGAGAGGGGTCACCGATCTCTATCTGCGAACGGTGCGACGGGATAGAGAAGTAGTACGTCCCCACTACCCCGTTTCCCTTTTTTTTTTTTTTTTTGTGTACCAGCGTATGCTTTCTGTTCAGGGAAAGTTTTGTAGTTCTCCGTCTTTTGTCAGAAAAAAAAAAATTTTGGTTTTTACACAATTACCCATCACAAACTTATTTGACTTCCCTTCCTCATAGTAAGAGTCTAGAAGACTTTGATGAATACAAGGATCTTCCTCCTGTCGGCCCCAGTACTAGTACCGGCACCGTGCAACCAGATGAAGACCTGTCTTGACGGAAGTTGGTTTGGTAAAAGTCCCTTTTATTTTAAATTGGGAGAAAAAGAAATATAGTATCTTTATGTAAATTTGATCATAAAGTACTGGAAATACTAGTTACGTAAAGGGAATTAACGAAGAAGACACTGTTCCGACATGTAAGGGAGAAAAAGGACTCCCTAGTTTGATAGAAGGTGTCTTTTTAATCTTTTTAGAACAATCTAACACCTCGGTTGGGTGTGACGTGTGTCTACAATAAATAACCTTGAATGGAGACCAATATTGAAATGACTTCGGTTAACCCTCCCAGTCCTCTTCTTGTTTATTTCCTTGTCTGTTACTCTACATACTGAGATGGTTGAGACTGGATGGCTCTTTTCGGTCAGAATGACACACACACACATTTCTACGTCCGAATTTTGTTCAGAGACACCGAACTCCCGAAATAACAAAATCTATGGACATGAATGTTCTTAAGAGGAGGGGGTACAGTCCCGAACAGTTACAAAGAAACTTTATTTGTTAGAAGTGAACGAATAACCTGTTTGTATCCTTCGTGTAAGACCTCAGATTCATGTCAACTTTAAATAGAAAGTGTTGGTTCTACGATTTCTGAACGACAGACAGGTTAGTACAAGTCAATCCAGAATCTATTCCACTTGTCTTAAAGAAGATGTGTAGTCAAGATTAATAAAAAAGAAAATTTTTCAAGAAAGAAAAGATTGTCGTTTCAATTGAAGTCGGAACGAATTCTTTTTTCTTAAAAATTCGGATCACACGTTTAAGTGTGGTACAATTATATAAAGAGAAACTGGTAGAGGATTTTTCTCCTAAAACGACTTCACAACGAGTTCAATGTAAATTAATACCGATGCTAATTTTTACTTTACGATGGAGAAGAGCCAATTTATAAAGACAACAATTGTCTCACATATTGTTGCTCTTTCTTTTTGTATATTCTACAATGAAATGATCGTTTCGTCCACTTACACGATTGGACGTAGACCACTAGACCTCCTGATTGATTGAATCATTGTGTCCTTCTTAGACTTGGTTGTCTAAAAAACTTTGTCGTATTTTGAAGACTGATTTTTAGCCCTCAATGTAAACTTTATTGAAAAGGCTTTACAGTTGTAATGAGTATATTTCGTTTCAATGGTTCATCTTTCAAGGTCTACCAATGTTTACCTTATACTCATCCTAAGTCTTCCTCGTACTGACTGTAAGTTATTTACCTAGAAGTGTGCGACCCGAACCATCTGAAGTTCCGTTAGGACAAAGAGAGACTATTGGGACTCTTGTCGTTGGAAGAACAAGTGTGATTCCCGGTCAACCCGGAGAAAATTATGTCACCTATTGTACTGACATGAAACGAGAATTCTTGTAGGACTCAATTATTTAATCAGAAGTTTATTTTATGGACCTTTATTGAGTTTTAGAGAGGACTTCATTGTCTCCTGTTCGGTTCAGATAACACTCGACGACGACACACCCCGCACCCCTCCACCCAGAAGTACGGGTCTTTGCCCCATCCTGAAAGCCCGAAGAGAAGTCCTTTATTTAGTCGTTGTCGGAGTGAACTTCGTAAACAGGACCCCGCACGATCCATCAGACCCACTATGTGTGTCTGTGGTTGTCCTCGCTTGCGACTACACACTACCGTCGACCAGGGACTCTTTTACCGGACATCCGGGACGTCCGTGTCGTAAGACTCTACAAGTAAAGTCTCGAATAATCTTCTCTGGGTCTGTTCGGTCCAGTTTCCACCTGTTGTCCTTGTGACCGTCTCTCGTCGGATAAATGTCACTCAAGACAATATGACAGTGGATTCGGTAAGGGACTTGGACTCGTAATACGCATATTTAATAGTACCCCTTTCTAGTTGTGGTTCCGTATAGCACCATCAACTAAAACTCTTTCACCGACGACTAAAATTCCTCTTATTCCAAACGATCCGTGTCGTCTGGAAGATTGTACCTCTTGAAAATACGTACACTACCCTTTTTCGGCGAGTCGCATACATAAACCTAATTATAGGAAAATTTTCGACCTACTGTCCCCTCCGAAGAAGTAAGGTGAAATGATCTTACCACTGACGTGAAACGTAATTCGTACAGACTGTACCTTCCCTTTCGACCTGTGTGTGCTGTACTTCACTGCCTTAGTGGGTTTGTAGGGGACCACTAGACGTCACCGTCGAACGTTGGCGTGGGGAACATTGTACAACTTCAAATACCCCAGTCCTTCGCCTGTGACTCGTACATTGCAGGTTGAGACAACTCGTCAACACTGGAGTCATCTCTCACCCCCTCCCCACCTCGTTGATTCACTACACTCGGGAAAGAGTAATCTTTCTACTGATATTCTAAATTCTGTAATTCTAGGTCGTTTATACAGTTTCTACACAGCACAACATTACACGTTTGAACTCTACAAAACTTTCTTTTTTGAGTTCGGTTTCTCGGTGGGTATTTGAGTTATCCGTCCGGTCAGCTTTAAAGGTATTACAGTCTAGCACGTACGATTCAGCGAAGCTAGTCCAGGTTGGGAAACAACTGGGATACCTGATATCGGACAGTCCGAGGGGACAGGTACCCTAAGAGGTCTGTTCTTATGACCTCACCCAACGGTACGGGAGGAGGTCCCCCAGAAGGGTTGGGTCCCTAGTTTGGGCGGAGAGAATACAGAGGCCGTGACCGTCCACCCAGGAAATGATGCTCACCGTGGGACTCTTCCGTGATTACAGTCTAGTATAGTAGCGATGAGTAGTCCGTCTGTTGAGGGACATAGGACGACCCAAAACACGTCTATCACCTCTGAGTCCTTCTTTCTGTAGACGAGTGGGATTTGGATTACTCCCTAGGTGGACCATCTCTATCGTTGTTTCCTTAGAGGTCCCGTAAGACACAATGTTGACTTAGACGACCACAATGTAGGTTTCTACGGTCTGAGGTTTTTCTGATAGCAAGGATCTTCTTCGTCACTTGGGTGGGGTCTCGGTTCGTGGGATCTGAGTCGGGGTGTCTCCCGTATGAGTGGTCGGAGAGCCCAACGTAAAGCCGAACGGCCGAACCCACCACCCTGCCCCTGGACGAATGGTCCTCGGAACCACAAAAAAAATTATCCTCCGTGAAGCAGTGGGAACCCCGACCGGGGTCGTCGCCGGGGAAAACCTCCGTGTCCACAAAAAAACCCGAATCCAAACCCAAATCCGAATCCTTCTCGACCTCCTCCACCTCGTCCTCAACGGCCACAAAGTCTCACCAAAAGTCACAAGAGATGTTTACTCTTTCACTTGTCTTCGTCTGACTATGTCTGTGTGTGGTATGTCTATCTTCTTCGCTCCGTGTCCCGCTGTCACTATGTTTGTGCACCGACGAATCGGGACCCTTGGTCGCCCCGAAGACGTGGTCTCTCCGACTTCCAACCCCATTTCCCCTAGTTTCCGACTTTTGGTTGGACCCCACACAAGAGATCCAGGGAAGTAGTGAGGACACTATTTTGTTCTCAACGTGTTCACTAACACTACTCCAGATGCCACTCACATTTACAGGTGGTAGTCCCCGACTGTGACTACACCCATACTCACGATTTAAGAGTTTCTTTGACTTCCCGGGTTCCTCACCGTCTAGTCACGTAATGTGTGTGGCGGTACCCCACCCCCGACTGACGTGTCGACGCCGACCCGAGTTCCAATGGGAGGTGACTCCCTGAAAGAGCCCTCTTTTTAGGGGTAGTTGAACTTTCCCTACACACGGGACACAGACAGAGTGACACCAGTTTTTTTAGTTAATAAAAAATTCACTTCCCTCTGAGAGATCTTAGACCATGTCCTTTGTGTTACGTGGCTTCTTATTTGATAAAAGACGATGACTGAAAAAGAGTTCGAGAGGGTCCGTCGAAGGACAAAATGAGATTGAAGGAGACTGGAAAAGTCACAGTGTTGACATCCATCACCTCCCACGTCTTAGGTTTTCTTTTTTTTTTTTTTTGTGGTTTGAACAAAACAGTACATTTGTGTTCATTGTTCAAACTTTTTTATTTCCAATTTTAAGTAATTTTTTTTTTTAGTGTGGATGTTTGTCTTCGGAGCACATTCTAAAACGTATTGATCTCCTCATAATCAGACAGTAAAATTTTTCACCTCTGCGACTTACAAGTAAGTATAAAAGTATAGGAATAGAAAAGAGTAACACTGATTAATTTTAATTTTATGTCAAACCTAGGTTTCTCGATTCGTCGTAAAGAAATTTTCACCTCGTGTTGTCTTTTACATTCTGTCACAATTCTGTTCTGATTCGGAAATGACTTCCACAACAAGATAATCATTTTCTGGTTCTTTCCTAAAATTATAACTTTACGTAGAATAAAATAATAGAGAAAGCAAAGTGACGAGTGGGGTCACGTACACTCCACCCTGAGGAGGGGAGAAAAGATGTAGGGGTAGTTAAGTACATATTGATGGTATTTTCACTAAATTTCACGTCATTCATTACCTATTTTGAAAAGAAAATGGAAAGGAGTCGGTACTTTGGGTGGGTAGTGTTGTCGGGTGTACCTCGGGAGGACGTAAACTTGAATTGACATGTGTATCAGACTCGAGGAGTCAGTTGTAAATAGTCTCCGAGGAAACATACACACGGAAAGACAAATATGTAGAACTGAGGAGTTGATTCGACGATTCTCAGAAATTGTGTCCTTATCGAGAGGATTGGGTGGACCAGACTTGGCCGTTTGGTCACGTAGTGGTTCACAATCAGCCCCGACTCTTTCTCTACTCAACTGTCAGTGACTTTTGTAGAATTACATTTTGAATGTTTATGGGTAACTGAACGATCAGAAAACTAAGTCCCATCTCCTGCCAAGAAAGTTATGTAGAAACGTGGAAATCGGAGGACGTACTATTAGGTCGGGATATTCTCGTGGCAGGTCTGACTCTCGGTCTTTGTTAATAGACGCGTAAACCAGGGAATTAAGAGAGAACGATGTTGGGAGCGTAGAGAATAAAAGACGGAAATACGGTATAATGACCCCCTAGAAAAAATCTAGACGGATTTCCAAAAGTTTAAGATTTCAATAGGTCGATGACCCAAACTCTTCCTCTACCAAGTGAGATACTGTCAACCCTTACTGTTGGGGAGGACCTAACTCTTACATGAGTGATGTGTTTTAAAGACCGGTGAGAACCTCTTCGTGTCAGGTAGGAGGAAGGAGACATTCAAGATAGTTAATAGACACACACAAACGGTCCATCGGTTACAAATACAAATAAGAGACCACTAAGGATTACCCGCACACACACATACGCACGTGTACGTACGTTTGTCGTACGAAAAGACTGATTTAGTACTGGAGGAAAACAGACTTCACAATGTAGGGTAGTTCGTACTACGAGTTTTGTAATACAGATAAGTCACTTACACGGACTAGTCGACTGTCTATAATTGTGTGTGTAGTCCTCCCTCGTTTGAGAACATAGACCCTCTGTTACTTGTATTCAGTCCTTCATAAAAAATGATAATGGTATACTAGACTTCTTTTCTGGCTACCGCCTCTCCTCATATTACAAAAGTTCTCCTCCAATTCTTTCCCGACGGACACGAGAGACCGAACTACTCCTATGATGTACAGTGTTGTTACCAGACCTCCGCTCACCGACTGACGATGTGAAGGTCCAAACGGAGGAAGGTGGTGTAGCTCTCAGTTCAAATTGTTGTGACGTCCGTCGGACTTAGAACGGATCTTACGGGAAGACGGGGGTTGAGGGATGAAGTGGACTGACGAAGGAAGACCAGAGGAGGTCCAGAGGTAGACCTTTATAGAAGGAGATTCTAGGATAGACCATGGAACGTTCGAGGGACCGAACGACAGGAGTCCGGAGGGTCTCGTGAAACGTAGAACGTGACGTCACCGGGCATATGTACGACCAGAGGTGTCTCCGGTGCTAGACGAACTTCCGTTCCTACAGAGAGTGCAAGGGACACGAGAAACCAACCGGGGACACCGGTTGTAGAAGTACGAGTGCACCCCTTGTTGACGTGTGTACACTGGACAATGAAGTGCCTTTCGGGAGATGTTGTTGAGTTATCTTTATTATAGACTATGAAAAAGACTAAAGAGTATAAATTATGGTGCGATATAAATTGTCTAACGTCTAGTCAAAAAGACGGAGAATATATAAATAACTCTTCCTTATTACTCTCTGATTGTCTGGGTCTTCCGAATGCCCTTTTCAGAGGTCGCTATCCGTCTTTTCCGGTGTGACGAGGTTGAGGTCTTACCCCGTGAACCCTCGGAGAACCCTCGGGGTCTTTATGGTACTCAGGATTCATCTTGGATGGGTGTCTCATCCCATTTCCAGTAAACAGTAAACAAACAAGAGAAACTACGTCCATAAAGTTTATCATTTTGCAGTTATACGACAGAATTTTTCTATGTGTTCGCAGGTCCAACCGTGATCAAAACGTTTATATTGGTTAATTGTCCACTTTACTTCGAGTACCCATTCGACTAAATTACGTTTTCCTTCCCCTTGTGACTTGGGGGTTTATTTCCTATTTGACTCTTGTACCCTTCCACCTAGACGTGTCGTCATTCGAGTGTATTCTTCACTCTAGTCTTCTCCTTGTCTCTATTCTCACTGAGAATTCGATATATATATATATAAAATCTTAATTTACGACAGAAAGGTCTCGTTACTTAACAAACAAATTTTCCATAAAAGATAAATTGTACTATGAGACACTACAACCAATCCTGACTATAAGGAAAGTCACAGTCGTTTGCCGAAGAGGAGTGAGTCGTACCGAAGCCACCCCTGTGACAGGTGTGTCACTTTCCCTCCGAGGAGACAGAATGATCCCGACACCATCGTTCTGGTCGTAAAAGTAGAAGAGTACATGTCTGGTCGGTTTCGTACTACGATAGAGCCTGGAATATAAACTGGTTTTGCTTGTCTTACATGATCAGGTTTTATTTTTTATCCTTTTGTTTTTGTAGAGAGTTTATAGGTACTTGGATACTTCAGACGGTAGAAAAACCTTGTAGGTCCGGACTCCCAAATTAATTGTATTTTGACAGTCGTTGAAAAATAATACGACTATTTCCTTTGTGCAGGAAACTTCGGACAGGTCAGGTGACTGACTATGAGGTGTACCTGTTCCGTTCGTGATCTCTATCGAGACAATGTGTTACTTCCTACACTAGGAACTTACACTTTTCCGACCTGGTCCCGTTTTGGTGTCCACCTAGATTTTAAATTGTCACACCACTCTGTCCTGTCAACCTGACTTTTTTTTTTTTTCTATTTTCATTTTTTTTACTTTGCTGACGTGATTACGAAAGTGGATTTATGAGAATTTTAGATAAGTCCAGACAAAACGAAAATAAAAGGTCCTTAGCATAGTGATTTTTGTGATCATTAAAGAATATTAGTCATAAGAATTCGTATTGGTCTCAACAAGTTGTCTTTCTGATTTCATTTCGAGGTACTCGTGGTATGAATTATGACTTATTTCGTTTTATTAAAAGTTGTCCAATAATTATCTCCGAAGATTTTTGAAATTTCCGATTAAATGTACGTTTATTATTCCGCGATACCTGATGGGCTCCTGTACTAGAATTTAATATTGTAGACAGTTTACAAGAAAGTAAGGGAAACAGAAACCTTCTAGACCCAGTTCTTGTCTCCTTCTCTTTAAAGGAAGGTCGTCAAAGATTCTCAGAAGTTTTGCGGATCTTTCAAGTCTAATCCAGACTGTTTAAAAACGGTAGGTTGAGTCTTCCTCTGTAATACCTTTTGATCGGATGAAGGACTGCTAAGTAAATATACATCGTCCTTTAGTAGATTTGACAAGGTGACCCGTAAAGTCAAGTCCGACCGTATTCTCCGAACCCCCAAGGACGTCGACACTATCTACACCATACCTATTACGTCAGAGACAGTCACGGGTCCTTGGGGACACTTACAAGACCCCCAGGGACTGTCTGTACATAAAACGTCGAGACATTAAATGGTGTCATAAAGTGTGCCCTTTGGTTCCAGAGTTTTCTTTCGAAGACCCTTACCGTATTAGCAAAGACCGTATAAAATTTTAAAGGTTGACGTGTCTGTTTAGTACCCCGTCTCCGATACCGGTGAGGTCGTTAGGTCTAGGGACCGTAATGACCCTTGGTAAGGACCAGAGGGTCTTTACAGACTCGGACCTAGTCTTGATGTCACAACCCACACACCTACGATGGTCGGTTCGAGGGTGAAGCCTTCTCCACCACGACCCGACTCACTCGGTAGAACAAAACGATAAGGAGGTTCGATTCGACGATATTGACAGTTCATTGGACGTCTCTTTCCAAGTCTGACGACCGAAAAAAAAAAAATTTTCTTCTATGACTCTTTTTTGAGGACTACTTTCCTATTGTAAGGGTCTGTGGAGATTGCTATCTTCTTCGGTGGTGAAGACTAAGAATGGTAATTAATCGGGAGAAATTATTTTGTAATTTACTACACGAATATTTTACATACATAGATGGACTCCTTTGGTAGGGTAAAGAGAAACGATCAATAGTAAAGAGAGGAACATAAATATCTTGAGGAGAGATAACCAGAGTCCCAGTGATACACCTCGGGTTCTGGACGAAGAGTTGAAACTCGACATTTTCTTAACACCCCAAAGAGAACTAAAATGGAAAGAATAGAAGACGGAAAAGGAGGTCTCCACCAGGAAAAAGTCGATGTCTCGGTAATGGAAGAAGTCTAGAATGATGTAAAAGGAGAGCCCATCTAAGGAGAGGCTACCCATAGTACACGGGCAAACTTAAAAGTTTCAATTGACAATGTAGAGGTAGATGTTTACCCCTCTCTTTGTGGATCTACAGATTGAGACTGCCGAAAGAATTGGGGGTCAAAAAGTCCATGACCCTTGGTTTATGTAAGACCTGATAAAAGTGGTACAAAATGACTTATTAAGTAAGTTTACTTTCTCGGTCCTTCAAGAATCACAACCCCCTTTCATCGATACCTCCCCCATAAGTCTACGGTAGAGTTCTGTCCTTACTAATCGGATTAATATTTTATAGGGACCTGTCCTCTCAGGGAGAGAAGAACCTGAATCAAAACCAACTTCAGTGTGAACCCTCAGAGAAACAGTAAGTCTTTGACTTGCTATTTTCCTCCTTAGACTTTTTACCTTATTTGTAAAAATTGTTCGTGGTTTTTGTGTTCCACTTACGTTTATGTGTTTATTGTACTTTTCGTTAGTGTGTATGTTTGCTAATCACCCTCTGTACTTGTAAAGGTTCGTGGTGACAGAAGTCTTATAATATAGGTACTGTGCAATTGAAATGTGTCATCATATGGGAGGCGAGATGAATCCCTTTCTACAGTCATTCCGATTGACATAAAAGTAAAAAAATAAATACCTTTATAATTTTACATGAGTCCCTTAACAACATATAACGACCGGTTTTTCAGAAATTCAACCCAGTTATTATTAAACTTTTGTAATTCTTTTTTTACAATTCTTTTTTCGTTAATCTCCCTTATAAAAATTTTTAGTTTTGACTTTAATTTTAAATTACAATAGATTTGGTATTTATTAATTAAATTGTGGGTACTTACAAATATGTAAAGATCCTCAAAGATTTCATTCTCTCTAAAACGTCCTTGAGAATTAAGTCACTACGAACTTTTAAATTGTGATCAAGTATGGTCCTTTTAAAATTCTTCGACACGATGGTAACCTTTTTTTTGATTACTATGATAAAAATGAATCGTTTGAACTTCTTTACATATTAATCTCGATTAAAATCCGTTCAAACTAATTAAAATGAAACCGTTAATAAGACTTGTCTTACTGGTAGAGGATTAAAAAGAAATTTATACTAACTTAACGAAACCGAGTTGTTATTTTAGGTGACCGGAAAAACTGTTTTTGTTTATACCGTAAAAATTGTTCATTTTATGTATATTACGTTAGTATAATTTTTACTTGTTTATTAACAGGGAGTCAGTACATTGAAGATTCGTGGATATTAGACTATGAACATATTTTGATTTTATCTATTGACCGTTACAATAACGTTCATTTAGAATTGATACAGTTATTTTGATTCCATTATTAAAAATTTTCTGATATAGTGTTTAGTTTTTCTTTTCTAGGATCCAAGAATAATGACTTAGGGTTCTTTAAATGATAATTTTTTTCTCCCTCCCCTCTGTGTTATATTACAAGTCCATAACCTAAGTTTTGTTATTTATTAGATTCTTACCTTTTAGGGTCTGTCTTATCTTTTGGTAGAGAAATATATTTTTTAGGAGTCAAAAATCCATTGAGTTTATGTTTAAATAAAAACAAAAGATACTGAAAGGATCATTATGTTTGTACGACTTTAGTACAATTACTGTTAAATTAAGATAAAATTGGTATAATGTAATTTTTAAGAAATCATCTAATTGATTAAAAATTTTAAGTCTTGTTTTTACGATCTCTCTTTTAATTTGTTAACACCGTATTCTTCTTTGACCTAATCGTGTACTATTTCTCTTTACCAGTCATTACATATTTTTATGAATGACTCTATAAATATACTTTATTTCGATTTCATATCCGTTATTATCTTTTTACTCGGTACAAACATTATTTATACCTTAAGTTCTTCTTTTTGTCTCCTCTTGATTTCAATTAATTGATCACACACATGACTTTTCCAAAAGATCAAAAAACACAACAGAATCTTAATTTCATTCAGGACTCGGTCCGACGGTCAATATCATTCTACAGAATGTCCTCGTAAACATACGTTTCTTTCCTCTTTTGAGTCTGTTCTCAGGATTCGAATTTCATTTGGTTCTCTATTTCGTATGTCTTTATTCACCAATTTATTCTTCGTTCTCTCGGAAACTCCCCAAAGGGAGAAAGTCCATTTGTCCAAGAAACCCCTATGTCAATTGTCTCCTTGTCTCTGTTCTTCTTTTAGTACTTGTCTTCTATTCACTGAGTAATTTTTTCCGTAGGGTCCTCTTTTCCTTTTCTCCGACCATACGTCTGTTTTTGTAGACGTACGGAAGTCCAATTTCGATTCCCTTTTCTTTCCATTCTTGGTCTTCTACTGATTTGAACCTAATCTAGTACCTGAAGAGTCCTCTCTTCTGGTTAGTGACTTAAAAATCTAACTTCAATCTAAAACCATATTTTTTTCCAGTAGATTCTCCTTATTATTATCGACCCTCATTCCCATACCCCACCTTACCCTGCTCCAGTTTGGGTCCCATCAACCGCCATGAAATTTTCAGATAAACCGACTGGCTTATTTCCCGTATTGACTGTTCGTGACAGTTCTCGATTCCGTTCCAGTTCTTGTAGTTCCTTTCTTACTTGGAACTGACCGTCTTCTCTCGTCCAACAGTGGTTCGTGTCGTCAAAGGTCAAAGACCGATCCCGACTTTTGTCTGACTTTAAGAGTTCTATTGACGAAAACCTTTTTACTGTTTTTTGATAAAAGATGTCGGGGACCGACTTTGCCCCCACCCCCACCCCCCCACCCCCTTTCCTCAGATAAATGTTATTCGGAGTGACCCTTGAAGATTCATAATCCATTAAATACATCAAGATATATTCCCGTGTGTTTTTCATCTTTCATTTTAAGTCAATTAACTACTGAAGGGTTTGTAATTTGGATAATGTGGTACGAATCCAAATTTCAAATTCGTACAAACAATAAAATACTAAACTTTGAATATTACAAGTCAGACGTTTGTAATTTGTTTTTCTGACTTGTCTCAATCTGAAGACCTTTTATTCATTTGCTTTGACGTTAGATAGAACGTTTATCGAATTGTCTAATCCGTTTTATTTTTGGTTCGTTATGATTCGTAAAGGAATTCGGTGAACAAAAATCTTTTTCATTTACGAAAAGATCGATATTAAAATTTACCTAATTTTTTCTCTGGAAATCAGAGATAGAAATTATAAGTAATTGTCAAGACCAGTATTTAAAAAGGTGAAGAAAAAGAAGGAAATTTTCCAAAGGTTTATTTCCAATGGTTTGGTCACGTCACCGGGTAGGACATTACCACTAGTGGGTTGTGCCTCAAAAGTCACCTGTACGTTAAAGAGACGGAAAAGGTCCCTCTATTCTCTCCTCCGTCTGAAACTATGACGTTCAGGTGGAAGTTCGTGTTTTTATAATTCCTGCATGTAAAAAATAAAGATTTTCGGGATCCGTCTGTTACTTATCGAAGTTCCAATTGTCTTTTAATCCCCGATGAATTTTCAAGTAAGTATTTTACTTCACTTTCACTTTCAGTGAGTCAACACAGACTGAGAAACGTTGGGGTACCATATCCGGTTCCTTAAAGGTCCGGTCTTACGACCTCACCCATCGACAAGGAAAGAGGTCCACTTGAAGACTTGGGTCCTTAGTTTGGGTCCAGAGGGTATACTGTCCGCCTAAGAATTGACAGGCTCAGGTTTTATCTCACTCTCTTCATATTATTCTTTTTATGGATTTTAAAACTCCCGAGTTCTTTTTACCGTAATAAATAAGTCCTGAAGGGACAAAAGAAATTTCGTCCTTATTTTATCCTTTCGTAGAGAATCGAAGAAGATCTTATAAGTATACAACTTATAGTACAGTAAACCTAAATGCTTATCACTTATGGTTTTCTGCAATTCGAGAAACGTTCCTTGTATAAAATCCTTTTCTCCTCATGATAACAAAACTAAGATTTAATTATCGTGAAATAAACACGGGTATTTTCGTGTTGTTATTATAAAATGGAGTCATTCGTAAGTCCCCTACTTCACTCCTTCCGTACTCCATTTGGTTGTTACAACGTTGTTTTTAAAGGTATTCAAAATATCATCACCCTCGTTACTGCTAATAAGTGATCATAAATAAACCTCTTTATTGGTTAGAGCCATAGAAGGAAACTCCCAGATAGAGTCAAAGATAGATTAGGAACAGAAAAACTCGTTCTAATGGGGAACCCTCCTATCTCCCTATTTCCCTTCTTCTAATCTACATCCCCTATTTTATCAACCTTTGTTATTAACAATCACTTTTCCACTCCGTCTAAGCTTCTTTACTTTTCTCTTGTTTCGACCCTTTTAATGAACTCTCCACGTATTTCGTCTGATTACATTAGACGGGTAAGTACGGAATAACTTACATGTACTCACATAATATCTCTTATTTCCTGTTCTCCAGGCAAATAGTACAGACAAAAGAAAATGACCATCTGAATTCTTTGGTTTTCCGTACTCAATTTTGAAACTCGATTTTGAAACGTAAATGAGTTTGTTAACTCAAATGAACATCTCTGTCTGACTTCGAGTTCTTGTCTCGTACTTAGTCCATTCGTAAACATAGAACAGACATAGAGGACGGTGTCTCTTCGAAACAATTCGAAATCCAAATCCTACTGTGTACCACTTCCTGAGTGGTTTTTCAAGTAACTTAAAGAAGAAATCTTATGGAATCTATGGTACGTCGGGTGTTTCCGACAGACTTAATTTCGTTCTCAGAGTCTAACAGCATGAAATAGAGGGTTTCTGGTACTAGTAGAATTTAAAGTTTTCTTTTACTTTCTTTCTTTCTAGTTTCTTACTTCCTAGTTTAATGAAATTTACATACTAATTAAAGGAGTGGAACTAGTCCGTTAAGGAATTCTTGAGGGGAAGAATAGTCGAGGAGAGATGAAACAGAACATCTTTAGAAGGAAAGATTATGAAAATTTTTCTTATTCGTGTTCATTCTTAGAAGTAACGAATTTTATTAATACTTTTTGTAAGGTTGATCTTAACTCATATAAGTAAGACAAGTGAACTCCCGAGTCTGGGGTCCAAAAGATCAACGGGGTGTTAGGTGCACTTACCTTAGTTGTATTAGTCCTACCCGTTTACTGGGCTCGACTGCTAGACTTCGGGTCAGCGACACAGAACAGAAGGTTTACTACCATAAACCGGATCTTAAGTCTGTGTAATGGAGTTTAGTTCATGCCTCGTGGTTTCGATGAAGGGTGAAACTTTATAAGGAAAGAATTACGTAAGATTTTGTATCCGAAAATACTTACCCGTTACTTATGTCTCCGATACGTACGAATGTACTTTTGTTTGTAAGTCATCTGTAAGTCCATTGAGTAGACTTAGGGTCTGTCTTCCTGGTGAAAGGATCACAAAAAGAAAGAGTGTGGCAGATAATGTCTTCAGGCTGTAAATACATTAAGAAAAGGGACGGTATGAGTGTTCAAGATCTCATAAGACCACATAAGGGACCGTTTATGGTTCAAAACCCTCCTACCTCAGTTAAGTACGAAAGTGTCTTACATTACCCTGTCCTTTGAGTTGTCACTAAGAAGAAGTCCTTCTTTAGATTTAAGGACCACGTTGAAGTCTTACCTCGAATCCTCGAGTCCTACTCTGAAGTCATCATCAGTAGGATACAAATGTCACAATGAAGGATTTGGAATATACAGTATATTGGTGATCGACGTCAGGGGTGAAAGTCCCCGGTTCTTCCACACAGTTCAATTGTGTCCCAGTTTGGTAGATACTTAAGAAACTTAGTTGTAAGGAGTGTCACGTAAGACGGTATGAGATAAAGGAGGTCTACGGGACAAGTTCTTTCGTGGAACCGTGAGTTTTTTCCCGGTCTCGTCCCCAGTTCGGTCCCGAGAAATCCCCTCTTCCTTTCCAAGTAACCACCTCTCACCCATCGGTGTCGTCCTGATCTAAGACTGAGAGGGATTTTAAAGATGAGGACCGGAGCATTAGACATTGAGGATTTCAGTGGGACCTGTTATATTAAAGTTCTGGGTTGGTCTTGGGGTAATGGGATGCGGTAGTCAAGTCAAGTCGACGAGTCAACACAGGTTGAGAAACGCTGGGGTACTTGACGTCGTGGGATACGGTAGGAATCGTGTATGTTTGTCTCGAGCATTACTGCGATTATTGTACGGAAAACCCCCACGAGGTCCACCGGACTTCGATCCTGTGACCCCTCCCTCACCCCTCCCTCGGCCGCCACGGAACCTAGTCGTCGAAACATAATTCGTTACTGTACTTGGGGTCTTCTCGATGTGACTCGTAGAAAACTTCTTTGACCTTATAAAAAGAGGAAAGACTATTGATCCTTAACACATAGGACCAACGGTCTTTTCAGTCTCATTTCGAACTAGATATGGTGGCTAAAGTATGCCGTTAAGTACCTACTTAAGACAAAGGAGGAAGAATCCCTGGAGTGAAGTAAATGTAAAATAAATCGCGTATACACGAGAAACAAGATTCAAAACAGCTTGAAAAAACCCGACTTAGTTCACATTTGTTTACTCCTTTACTTGCTCACTTACTTACTTTTCAGTTTTCTTATTATTACTTGTAGAGTAACCAAGTGTACTTCTGTGTGTTTCTTAAGCGGGAGGAAGGAAATCGAGTGAGTGGGTGGGAGGTTGTAGGGAAGGTCTTTGTCTACTTGTTGTCGAGTGACCTTGCAACCGTCAAAGTTGTCTTGTTTCAATTAACCCACACCCCCGGTCGTCCTCATCACCCTCGAGAACAAACATTTTTTCTCACGACAATGAATTTACATCGAAGTCACCCAAGTTCGAAAACAGTTTCTCCTCTCTTCAGGGAAGTCGTGTCCTTCGGTTTACGGTGGGGGGTGTCACTACGACCCCGGGACGGGTCTGTCTCGTCCCAAGTCGTTCTGGGAGCGGTGACGTCAGAGGATTCCTACCATGGTAGGTAAGTACGAACTGACCCCGAGGTTCTCCAGATTCTGGAGAACGTCGGTTCCAGAGTCGGGGGTGAAAACCCCCCACCCGGGACTAGTACGGGAGGGAGGGTGGGTCGACACACGTCCTTCGAGCTCCGACGTCCACGGTGACCTGTGCCTACTCCGGTGTTGGACCCTTTCGCTCCCGTGACGACTATGTCTTGTCAGTAACACCGACAGACAGGGACCAAGAATCCTTTGTCTCGAAGAGTGACACAAACGACGAAGCTATTTCACGGGATTTTGGGTTTTATCAACAGTCTTCAGGACCTAAGATCAGGGTCTTGAAGGTGCCGGTCAACATACTACGACCCTTGAGAAGTCCAAGGTTCCGAAACTAGGTAATCGACGTTTGACTCCCTACGCTAAGTTACCGACGATTTCCTGTCGGGTAGGTCGAGTTTATACCCCACTAGGACCTAGTAATTACTTCCGGTAAGACATTAGAGACAAACACGTACGCATGAAGTGGGTGCCGACCGAGANTGACCTGTGCCTACTCCGGTGTAGGACCCTTTCGCTCCCGTGACGACTATGTCTTGTCAGTAACACCGACAGACAGGGACCAAGAATCCTTTGTCTCGAAGAGTGACACAAACGACGAAGCTATTTCACGGGATTTTGGGTTTTATCAACAGTCTTCAGGACCTAAGATCAGGGTCTTGAAGGTGCCGGTCAACATACTACGACCCTTGAGAAGTCCAAGGTTCCGAAACTAGGTAATCGACGTTTGACTCCCTACGCTAAGTTACCGACGATTTCCTGTCGGGTAGGTCGAGTTTATACCCCACTAGGACCTAGTAATTACTTCCGGTAAGACATTAGAGACAAACACGTACGCATGAAGTGGGTGCCGACCGAGAAACGTTGGGGTACCTGACATCAGACGGTCCGAGGAGACAGGTGCCCCTAAGAGGTCCGTTCTCATGATCTCACCCGACGCTTCAGGAGGAGGTCCCCTAGAAGGACTGGGTTCCTAACTTGGGTTCAGAGAACCCAGAGGACATAACCGGCCACTGGTGATCTCAGTGGACCCTTCGGGTTAGAGACGAAGCCCATAGAAATTTTCGAAAGTTTGAACTTGAATTTTTTTTTTTTTTTTTAGTTGTCTGCCGGGTCTTCAATAGGGGAACAACAAAGACGGAAAGGTAATACCTAGAGGTTCTTAGGGAATCAAAATCTCAATTCAAAAGACAACGAAAGTAAGATTAAATTAGAGTCGATTTTTAGGGGGGAGAAAGAAGACACATTTATGACGTCGATCTTCGCCGTCGAACCGAAGAACGGTTCTTAGTTTGAACTGTCGCAACAAGAAAGCGAGATGGAGCGTATTTCCCCGGGACTATCCTTTTACGGAAACCTATAAACAAACCAGAAACCGACTCCCGTAAAAATTGTGTCTACGTCTATTGACACAGGACCCGGTTCCTCTTGTTTGACGTCCGCTGATTCGTCCCTTCCATACGACAGTCCCGTGGTTCAAGGTTGGTGGTGCGAGGGTCTTGTTCGTAGAGTGAGAAGTAGAAAATTTTATACACGGAGTACAAATGTCTCACAGACAGACAAACGTCTTGTGTAAGTGTTCTGTCAAAAAGTACCCGGGTCTTCACAAAACGTAACCTTACTTAGACGCTCCAGTAAGATCAGGTTGTACGGTGTGGTTCGTTCTCAGGAAAGTCCTTGTAAGGACTCTACACGAGTGGACAGATTTCTATAAACTTCCGTTCTCCCAGGGAAATGTCGTCTCAGGGGAGGTCAAGAGGTAGCGAAGAGTGAAGAGTGAAATAAGGAGCATTCTTCCTTAAGTTTGAATTGTAAGTTTTTTGATTCTAGCACCGTAGGCCAGGGCAGTGAAGTACCGTTTATCTACCCCTTTTTTTACCTTTGGCACCGTCTAAAATAAAAGAAACCGAGGTTTTAGTGACGTCTACCACTGACGTCGGTACTTTAATTTTCTACGGACGAGGAACCCTCTTTCCGAACCTGTTTGGATGTGTCGCATAATTTTTCGTCTCGGTAGTGAGACGACTACTTCCAGACATCTCAGTTTCGCTACCAAAAAGGTCATCTGCACTCGAACTCGTTTGAAGTCCTCTTTTACTTCCTGTCCCTTCCGACCACACGGCGTCAAGTACCCCAACGTCTCAACCTACACTGAATCGTTGACTTGTTTCTTCAGTGGTGACGTGAGGTAGGGACATTGACATCGGTAATTAGTTCCAGTGTGAGGGGTGACGAGATCTGGACTCGTTCATTAGACGCTTACCTTTTGTCGTGTCCACGGTAACCCAGGTGACCCTCGTCTCGCACAGTACCCTCGGAGGATCTTAGACTAGGATTCATAGGTGGTCGACGAGAAGTTGAGACTTCGAGAGTGAGCAGACACGTTGTTGTCGTGATTATGACCCCCGTCCGCCCCCCCTAGAGTGAGTGTCGTCGTCGTATGGGTCTTAGAACATCCTGTGTCTAGTGACCTACCTTATCGCCCCGAAAAGGTACTTTTCATAACAACGGTCAACTCATTTACCGAGTGTCAATGAGTGAAAATAGGATTAATTTTTTCGTGTACACAAAAAATGTGGTTCCGGTTCCTTTTGATACTAAAGAAAAAGGGAAAAAAATTATATCGACTAAATATAATAATGTAATCAAAGTCCACATGTTGTGTCACTAAGTTATAAAATATCTAATATGAAGTAAATTTCAATAATGTTTTAGTAACGATATAAAGGGGTACGACATGTTATGTAAGAATGACGAACCACGAAAATATGCACTAGCAAAGATATAGAATTAGGCGATGGAGTGGAACCGGGAGGCGGGAAGGGAGAGGGGTCGACCATTGGTGATCAACCAAGAGATAAAGACCCTAGACAAAGAGACAACAATATAAGTGAGTAAAATCAAACATCTAAGGTGTATATTCACTATTATGTCATAACCAGAAAGAGACAAACTGTAAAAAGTGATTCATTTTATTGGAGATCCAGGTAAATATGACGACGTTTACCGTCCTAATATAAGAAAAATACCGGTTCATTATAAGGTAACATTTATATCTGGTGTAGAAGGAGAGGTAAGAAGGTGATTACCTACAAACCCACACAGGTATAAAACCGATAACATTCATTACGATGACACTTGTGACCCCACGTACATAAAAAAAGTTTAATCACAAAAGTAAAAGAAATCTATATAAGGGTCCCTACTTTAACGACTAATGTACCATCAAGCTGAAATCAAAAAACTCCTTGGAGGGATGAGAAAACGTGTCACCGACGAGGTTAAATGTAAAAGTAGTTGTCACAGTCTCCCAAGGGAAAAGAGGTGTGGAACCGGTCATTATGAGACACGTTTTGGCACTAAAGACAAATTGAGGGGTGGAACCCACTGAGTTTCAAGACTGCCAAGTTAGGACTAATGTTGTCGAGTACAAGATTCACTTCCTTCGTGACACAGGGTAAAAGGACTGAAGTGTGAATTTGAGACCCAAAAGTTCATAAACTTTTCCTGACTAGAAGGTTTGTGAAGATTATCTGTAGACAGGTAGAGTATGACGTATTATAGAGTCGAGGAACCGTACCAGAGATACTACGGGGGGTTGCGTTCTACCGGAAGGGGGGTTGGACTAGGAGAGGATTGGTGAGGGAGGGGACCGAGAGAGACGAGATCGGGGACGACGAAGAGTGGACTCCGGTTAGGGACGGAGCACCGGAGACCGGAATGGTCCTACTCTAAAAAGTTTGGGGTGTACCGAGTAGAGTAGTTAAGGAAGTTCAGAAACGAGTTTCCAGGGGAATAGACTTCAGGAAGGGGCGTGTGGACTACCTCCTGTCAAACAAAGAAAAGACTAGAAATAGGAATTGGGTGTCTTACACAGGACTGTGTAAACCCCTGGATGATGAAACCCATTCACGTCCTGAGTGTGAATGTGTTTCATCGTTCATCCTGGATGATGAGACATATTTACATCGGAGGTAACTGACGACATAAGGGTAGTCACGAGACGTCCAACAACGCACGTACGCACGATTCAGCGAAGTCAACACAGACTGAGAAACGCTGGGATACCTGGTATCCGGTGGTCCGAGGAGACAGGTCCCCTAAGAGGTCCGTGCTTATGACCTCACCCAACGGTAAAGGAAGAGGTCCTCTAGAAGGGTTGGATCCCTAGCTTGGGCTCAGAGAATACAGAGGACGCAACCTTCCACCCAGATGGTGGTCATGGTGGACCAACAACGTCCAACAACTGTGAGTCTTTTTTTTTTGTTGGCATAAACAATCTCCTTTTTTTTTCCTAATTTTTTACTCAATTTTTTCTTTTATCCGATTATTCTAGAATAAAAGACGGGAAAGGGGTGGAGGTCAGATCTCTTGCGTGTCCGTTCTGGACACCGATTTGAGATTCTTGTTCTCAGAAGTCAGAAGAGGGAGAACCTGACGAACCGACCTGGTCGGCTTTCCTTTTAGGAGGCGAGAGGCAGGATACCGAGTAGACTTTTTCAGAGACATACAAGACTTCTTCCCTCCAGTGTCACGCATCTCCTGTCTGTGGTCGGTCGATCGTCCCACATCGTGTGCTACCCCGAGTAGTATTTAATATTCACTAAATACCACAGGAAGACCCGTGGCTCGGGCGTAAGTCCCTTCCTCCGACCCCGTATACGGAGGCCGAGGAAAGACACCTGCGAACCGGTTCTAAAATATAATGAGACCTTCATAGACACTCTTATTTAGAACGTCAGTTGTTCGGTGAACACAAAAGAAAACCGTTCCTTTCTCTCAGGATTAAGAGCTAAGATTGTGGCAAATTACAGCCTTGTTTTATCTTCTCGTTTATCTTCTGGTAATTTATTCACCTGGTACAATAGAAGAACCAGGACTCATGACTTACCGGAATGACACTTTGTGTCTGTCTGTGTCTCTGGGCGAACAGAACCCACCTTTCACAAGATATTCGCGGACCGAAACGAAATGGAGCGGGGTCATCAGCCATGTCTTTCGTCTTACAGTTCTTTACTAGAGGAAAAAATTTTCTGGGAAGTGATTCCGAATCGATTTAGTAAATTTCTTGATGTCGGTGACTTTACGGTGGGTTACCCTGTAAACGTTTTTGGAAGGTTTTGTAGAGTTCTTACAGTCCGTCTCTTTATTTCGGTTGTAGAGGTAGAGTTTTGTGAGTCCCCAGACCGACAAAAGAACAAATAGGTCCGGTGAGGGGATGAGTGTTTAGGATGCCTGAGGTCTTGTTCAGGTCGAGGAACCTCGTCGACGGTTCGAAATATTGGCCGGAGTTTCGTGGTAAGAAGGGGGATGAAAAAGAAAAAGCAAAGTGAAAACGTGTTCGGGTTTCAATTTCAGTTGGTAACGAAGAACAGTAAAGGAGAAGGACGTGCTGGAGACGAGGCAGGGAAGTAAACAAAGGAAGAGGATCTTAGTCCGATAAAGGGAGAGGGAGAGGTGACTTTAGAACGAACTTGAAATTTAAGAGAAGTTTGTCGCGGGGGATCTACCGCTCGAGTGACAAGACCAACCATTTTACATATTGAGGGTCGTGGATCTCGTGAAAATAAAAGGTAAGTTCATATCAACTAAATGTTGCAACATAAGCGAAGTTCACATGTCGTTTCACTATATATATATATATATATATGTGTATATATAAGAAAATTTCCAAAAAAGTATATCCAATAATTTTCTATAACTTATATCAAGGGACACGATATGTCATCCAGGAACAAATGGACAAAATATATATCAGTAGATATATATAATTAGGGTTTAAGGATTAAATAGGGAGAGGGGAGAGGGAAGAGAGAACCATTGACATAATAGATTCATCTCTTCAAAATTTATTGAATAGACACGGAGTCAGAAGAGTGGATATTTTACCCTATTCTCGACGATGAAAGATCAAGAAGACCTCCAATTTACTCAATTCTTCACCTTTACAATCTAATTATGGATCTTAGATCTTTCGTGACTTATTTACAATCGATAATGATAATCACAATAATCGATGACAATCGATGATAATAATTCAATATCTTGATGTAAAAACTAACACGTGATACACATGTTTCAACTCATAAGTGCACTGAGATCAGGTTCGGGATTGTTCCTTCGAGACATATAGTAAGGTGGAGGTGATACGGTTTTTGATATGTTACGTGTCTCTTCTATGACACCTGAAGACGAAATAAAACAAAAATGTTCCTCCGTCTCCTCGATATAGATGTCGAGGAAAGATGGAAAAGATGAGTAGAATCTTTATCGGGAGCACTAGACATCGGAAAGTGGAAGGGGGGAGACTCAGGTACAATGGACACACTTCGGTTAGGGTAGAGACCCCAGGGTCTGAGGGTCCGAATAGGTTAGTCTCGGGTCATAGAATGTCCGTAACCACTGACCACGTCTCTCCCCGACACAGGCTTGACGTGGTCACTCTAAGTCCGGGCTCTTGAGACCACATTGTTGTCCTTTCTTTCTACAAAGAAAAGAAGACCTAGACATCTTGATCGACTTGTCCTCGCACCCGGACGATCACCAGTCAGTGAAACGGAGGTTTTTTGCCTCTCGGATTGAATTTTTTTCTTTCTTTCTTTCGGTTATGTCTCCTTACGTCTGAGTTTTCCTCCTCTTCCTAAGGATTAGAATCAAAGATTCCTGGATCTAGGTTGAGGTACGAACTTCCAACAAACGGGGACCCGAAGAACCAATTCACTTGGTTATTTAAGGGATAAACGATTTCGGACAATGGTAAGTAGTCGTCACTTTTCGAGACTGATTAGTTCCACAATTTATCTACGAAAAATTGCGATTTAAAAGAAGGTCGTCTTGGGTTCTTCAGAGATCAAAAGTTCCGTCTTTATACTTTCTTCTTGATATTTCTGGGAGAAAAAGGGGGAGTTCCGGAATTCTTTCTCCTTCCACAGATACCAGGGAAGAAGGATAACCCTTTAGTCACAGTGTTGAAGGAGGTCTTTGCACTGTCGTTAGTAGACAAATAAACCACGAATCTATCGTAAAAACATAAATAAAAGAGTAGTCAGGAGGGTCATAAGGACTTTCTGTCCGATTAGTTAATAATAAGAATAAAGAGAGTTTATCTATTCCTGTGACTCTGAATTTTCTTCGGTTTGTACAAAAGGTCAGTGTCTAAATCTTAGACCAACTTGGGATTACACAGACTCGTTTTCGGATGGTGAACGTAAGAGGTAGGACTTAACTGTTAATGTTTCTAAAGTTTAAAGAGTTCTCGCTGTTACGAAAAATTAAAAGGAAATTCTGTACTCTGTCTTCTTTTGGAAAAAAAAAGGGGCTTGTCAATACTTGACAAAAGATACTTGTCAATAGTATCGAAACAAAGTTCCGTAATTTAATTTAAAATATTTTTATGATCCATTATAAAACATGTCCATTATCAGTGTAAGTCTTTAAAAATTTATATCATGTGTAAACCTTCAGAGCGAGAATAACCAGTATACATATAAGAAAGTAACAAATACGTGTATATTTGTATACATTTATATATAAGATAAAAATTTTCAACTTCATATCAATTAAATATTACGATATAATCAAAGTCCACATGTTATGTCTATAAGTTATAAAGGTATCTATTATAAAGTGAATTTTCAATTGATTTTTGTTACTGATATAAAGGGATACGACATGTTATATAGAACAACGGATAGATTAAAATATGTATCAACACAGAAAATTAGGGTATGGAGAAGTAAGAGGGGTAATCATAGGTGATCAAAAAAGGGATATCGACATTCAAACGAAGATAAAAAATTATATGTAAGTAAACGAAATAGATTATTTAAGACGTATACACCATTGCTTTAGCAGAGTCTTCCTTTGGAAAAATTTCAATTAAAAGTTACCCGTTAAAAACTTATCATCATGTGAGAGTATCAAGTTTAATATTTTCCTAGTTCATCTTTTTTTTTAGAGTGAAAGAAAGATAAGGGGTGACCGAGAGTGGAACTGGGGTGGATAAGTTTGACTTGGAGTAGAAATGAGGTGTTCGTTTATTGGTGAAAATAATCACAAGAACATAGGAAGGTCTGAAAGAATCCGTTTAAGTTTGTAAGTAAAATTAAAAAAGGGAAAAGATGTGTTTTCTATCCTACAAATTTTTGACAAGTCGTAGTAAGAAAAAGTAATTTGTCAATAATTACGAAGATTTTAAAGTCCACTGTCTCGACTCTACCTTCTCCACTACCGAAGACGGAACACGTTTGTCGTCACCGTCGACTTTAGTAACGACAAAGGTTTCCCCAACTCGACTCTTGTCAGTACCATTTAGGTAGGTTTCCCTGAGTACCCCAAATAAGGGTTCCCTATTTCCAAGTCCTGATCTTGTTACTCGTTCAGGAGCTAGGGTCTACCCGGTCCTTCATGTTCACTAGAGTCCTCTCATTAGTCTCCGGTCCTAAACACTCGATGCACTTTGAGACGAACAGTAAGGGGGAAGGTCCGACTAAGAGCATTTCAGTACTCTCCGTTTTAACGTGATCTGTCCACGGGACCCCCAAGTGGGGCAAACTACCTTTCAGACACACAAAGGTAAAGAACAAAGAGGTGTAAGTTTCTCTCATTTGAGGTTTATCACACTCTGATCGTTTCCGTGTCTACACACTTTCTTCTTATTACTATTAGTAGGAATCTCATTAATTTAAGATTGAAGGGTTATTGTCCGATCTCTTCACTGGCTTTTTACTTAGAGTCGAGACTTACCACTTCTCTATAAAATTCGATTTTCTAACATTTGTTATGGGCACTTTCTTCTCTGTAGATCTCTGACTTGAAGCCTAAGACTGTGTGAAGGGGTATTAGACGAAATCCTGTCAGAATAGGTAAAGTCCCTAGACTGTGTCTAACTTTACCCTGTTACAAATTAAAATTGTGACTAGTCCATCGGTTTACTGTTCGGTTCTCGCCTATACTTTCTCTGGAGCCTTGATATCCTTTAATCCCCCGAACGGTCCACCGCGTCACATTTCTTCCACGTCGTCATTTCTTAGACGGGTGGTTACGTCCTCTGCGGTCTCTATACCTAAGTTAGGGACCCAGTCTTCTATGGGACGTCATCCTTTACCGTTGGGTGAGGCCATAATAAGGGATCTTTTAAGGGACCTGTCTCCTCGGACCGTCCGATATCAGACACCCCAACGTTTCTCAGTCTGTGTTGCCTCGTGTGTGCACGTGAGTGTTAATTCTATAAGAGTGGGTAAATTTATATTTTAAGGTAACAGGTCCTAATTTTCGTAGACTTTTAATCCGGTTATATATATAAAAAATTTGCCCCCAATGGTATTGGGACCCTAAAGAAACCTTCCTTACTACGATTTCGACTTTGAGGTCATGAAACCGGTGGAGTACACTTCTCGACTGAGTAACCTTTTCTGAGACTACGACCCTCCCTAACCCCCGTCCTCCTCTTCCCCTGCTGTCTCCTACTCTACCGACCTACCGTAGTGGCTGAGCTACCTGTACTCAAACTCACTTGAGGCCCTCAACCACTACCTGTCCCTCCGAACCGCACGACGCTAAGTACCCCAACGTCTCAGCCTGTGATGACTCGCTGACTTGACTGACTGACTGCCTGACTGGTATTAGAAATTGTCGGACGAAAAAAATTTAACCCTTTTTACATTGACTCTATGTTGTAATATAGTTAAAGTCCTTAAATCGTGGATAAATCAATCGGATACTGGTTATAGCCTTTTCCGTTACCGTTGGGTGAGGTCATGAGAACGGACCGTCAGGTACCCCAGTGATCCTCAGCCTGTGCTGACTCGCTGAAGTGAAGGTGAAATGTCCTTTACCGTTGGGTCAGGTCACGAGAACGGACCTCTTAAGGTCCCTGACCCCTCGGACCACCCGACGGCAGATACCCCAGTATGTCTCAGCCTGTACTGACTTCGCTGAATCGTCGTCGTCGTCGTACTGGTTATATAGAATTTTGTAATCGTTAATTTTGACTCTCCACACTCATGGGTCAGGCACCCTTCTAAGTCGTCCGTACTGGGGGTTCAGGTGCAAGTGCTGAAAGTGCATGTGTAGATCGTCCGAGGGGACCACCGAGTCATCATTTCTTGGACGGACGGTTACGTCTTCTGTGTCCAAGCTAGGGACTCAACGTTTCTAGGGGACCTCCTCATTTACCGTTGGGTGAGGCCATAAGAACGAACCTCTTAGGGAACCTGTCTCCTCAGAGCACCCCATATCAGGTACCCCAACGTTTCTCAGTCTATGCTGACTCGTTGAGTTGTTGTGTAGATTAGTCTAGTCGAAGGAATTTTACTGATTCTTCAATCACGAGGACTCGTAAAATTTGTAAGGAGAGAAGATGGTTGATAGAACGGATGTGTTGTCTTACTTGTTATAGATATGTCTTGTCATAAAGAGACCTTTTTGACCGGGTACGGATCTGATTTGGGTCTACGAACGGACTGTGAAGTCTCTCTGTTGGTTCTCATAAGTGATTTTGAATAAAAAGTTCCATTTTGTAGTCAAAAAAACCCCCTTTTTCATGGAAAACTACTTCCATTTTCTCCTTTTACTTTTTCGATCGAACTTTGAGTTGTAAGTTTTTTGATTCTAGTACCGTAGGCCAGGGAATTGAACTTTGAGTTGTAAGTTTTTTGATTCTAGTACCGTAGGCCAGGGAATTGAAGTGTCGTTTGTCTTCCTCTTTTTCACCTCCGTCACCGTCTAAAAGAAAAGAACCCGAGGTTTTAGTGACGTCTGTCACTGTTGTCGGTACCTTAAGTTTCTACGAACGAGGAACCTTCCTTTGGACACTATTTGGATCTGTCACAAAAATTTTCATCTCTGTAGTGAAACTGTTGTTGCCAGGTATACCAGTTTCGATATCAAAAAGGTCGTCAGTACATACCTATACTCCCAACCTGGTATTTCCTCCGACTCGCGGTTTCTTGACTACGAAAATTTAACACCACGACCTCTTTGAGAACTCTCAGGGAACCTGACGTTCTAGTTTAGTCAGTTAGGATTTCCTTTAGTTGGGACTTATCAGTAACCTTCTTGACAACGACTTGGACTTCGAGGTTTGAAAAACCGGTGGACTACGTTTTCTCGACTGAGTAACCTTTTGTGGGACTACGACTCTTTCTGACTTTCGATTTCCTCTTCCACGGTCATTTCCTACTTTACCAATCTATCGTAGTAGCTAAGTTACCTATACTTAAACTCGTTTGAGACCCTCTATCACCTTCTCTCCACGGTCCACACGACGTTAGGTACCCCACGTTTCTCAGTCTGTGCTGAATCGTTGACTTGTTGTTGTTGTTGGAAACGTAACATTGACCTTGATATTACAAGTTTCAGACTATCGTTACGTATGAAAGGTAAAACTATATTACGAGGGAAAATCATAAGAAAGGTGAGACAAAAATTTAAAGACTAATACCTTCACTCTTTCGATCGAATTATTTCGATCTTTTATCTTTTACTTTCATATATAAGATCGGGAAGTTTTTTATGTTGAGTTCGAGTTTAAGTCTGGAACGTTGAACGTCCACTAGTCTCCGTTTGAGGAGTTGAAGAAGTACGGAATCAAAGACGTCTACTTTTGTCTCCAACACGTCGGACTGAACCTTCGTCTGTAATCTTACTAATTTTACAGAATATTTCACAAACTGTGTTTCATCCCTGGGGTATTCATAATCTATAAAAGGAGGAGACGAAAGGTAGAAGAGAAAGATATATAGACATACGGAAACTGTTATAAGACTATAAAAATGGACTATCCGAATAAGTACGTGCGTGTCCGAATAACTAGATCTTTCGTCGTGTTATGTCCTCAGTTCTTACTTCTGACCTCCAAGGACTCCAAGTTTATGTCCGATAAGATGAGTGTTCGTTTCCTTGGACGACGACGATGACGACGATTCAGTGAAGTCAGCACAGGCTGAGACACGTTGGGGTATCTACCGTCGGGTGGTCCGAGGGGGTAGGGACCCTAAGAGGTCCGTTCTTGTGACCTCACCCAACGGTAAAGGAAGAGGTTACGTACTTTCACTTTTTACTTTCACTTCAGTGTGTCAGCACAGGTTGAGAATCACTGGGGTACCTGACGTCGGGTGGTCCGAGGAGGTAAGAACCTTCCTTAGATCTCGTTCAATAAATTGAAAAGACACGAAGTCAAATAGGTAATGACTTTACTCCTAATATTATCACTGGCTAGGTGTCTCATTGACCCTTCTGTAGTTCGTAAATTATGTCGTAGACCAATTTTTGAGTTCCCAAGTCAAGTCAAGTCAAGTCAGCGAGTCAACACAGGCTGAGAAAAACTGGGGTACTTAGCGTCGTACGGTCCGGAGGAACAGGTAGTGGTTGAGGACCTCAAGTGAGTCTAAGTACAGGTAGTTCAGTCACTACGGTAGGTCGGTAGAGTAGAAGACAGTAGGGGAAGAGGAGGACGGGGATTCGGGAGGGTCGTAGTTATTCAACTGAATAAAAGGTTATTCAGTTGAGAAGCGTACTCCACCGGTTTCATGACCTCAAAGTCGAAATCGTAGTAAGGAAGGTTTCTTTAGGGTCCCAACTAGAGGAAGTCTTACCTGACCAACCTAGAGGAACGTCAGGTTCCCTGAGAGTTGTCAGAAGAGGTTGTGGTGTCAAGTTTTCGTAGTTAAGAAGCCGTGAGTCGGAAGAAGTGTCAGGTTGAGAGTGTAGGTATGTACTGGTGACCTTTTTGGTATCGGAACTGATCTACCTGGAATCAATCAATAATAATTATAGGTACAAAGAACAAGGAGGAAATTCAAATTAGTGTTTATTTTGAAGTTCACTCATTGTCTTTATTTCAAATAAAATAGACATAAATTTTTTTTTTGTGAAACATACGATGTGTACATCATTTAATAAGCTTCCCTTGAAAAAAAAACCACGCGGAACACATTAGAATCAAGGGACTGACCCCTAACTTGGACACGAGAGTCACCCCTTTCGCGTCTGACTTGGTGACCTGGTGATTCCTTAAGGGATTTCCTTGTGAATAAGTTGGAGTATTCCATCATTGATTTCGATTGCAAAATCGTAACTTAACTTTTTGTTTCTTTCTGATACATTCCGATCGTTATACAATTGTGGTCTAAATTTATCCACTAATACAAAATCGAGGACAGTGACTTCAAAATGTAAACTAAGCGAATTCCAAAAAATTCTGTTTAATGTCCCCGGCTCCTTTACCCCTTAACGACAAATTACCCGTCTCAAATTGAAAATGTTCTACTTTTCCAAGACCTGCAGACAACGTGTTGTTACATTTGTATGAACTGGGATCACTTGACGTGAATTTTTACCATTTCCACCATTTAACATACACGGAAGATGGTGTTAAAAATTTTATTTGACATTCTATAAAAACTTGATGTAATTCCTACTCTCGGTATAGATTCTAGTTCTTCTCTAGTCTTGCTTAAAAGTTTCTTAAAATTGATGTGACTACATAATACACAAGTGAGAAAAGGTCTTTGGTCAAAAGGGAGGTTGGTACGACAAATAAGAGTAGATAAAGAGTGTAAAACCCGAAGGGTCCACCACGTCACCATTTCTTAGGTGGACGGTTACGTCCTCTGCGTTCTCTACACCCAAGTCAGGGACCCACCCTTTCTAGGGGACCTCCTCCTTTACTGTTGGGTGAGGTCATAAGAACGGACCTTTAACAGTACCTGTCTCGTCGGACCACCCGAAGACAGGCACCCCAGCGTTTCTCAGTCTGTGCTGACTCTCTGAACTCGTGTGTAAAGAGTGTTACAGAGAGTACGGCGTAGAATATTATCCATGATCCATTTGTATGAAAGTTTATTTCTTTTTAAATTTTTATAGATAAAGTTTTTGATTTCCCAGACTTAAACTCTTTCGTTAACTCCTTTTGAGTCCTGTTTTTTTTTTTCAATATTTGGTGCTACTCGTTTTAGGAAAGTGGATTGTTTCTCTTTATGTTTAATTCGAGATTAAATATAAGGTTCACCCTTTGTTTAGTCCTTTTGTACGGTTTTTGGTCAGTGAAAGGTCCTGAATCGGGAATCACTATTTCTGGCCTAAGCATAGTGTCCTACTTTTTTTTTTTTGGTGTTTCCCTTTATTATACGTTTCCTTTATTTTATTACCTGAAAGGACTGTACTCAAGAGACTGAGTCCGGTCTTCCTCGAGACATCATGGAAATTTTCACAAATTTTCACCGGGGTGAGGGTTCCTTTTACTTTAATCCTTTAATAGGTGGGTTCATTCCGTATATTTGTTAGTCTAGGAGAAAATTTTGTTATGTTTCAGTGATCCAGAGTAGGGACACCTTCGACAAAAAATAATTTTTATAGTTACCCTTGTGACGAGGAAAGGAGGTGTAAGGGGAGCCCTTCATTTATACTGTTTCTTTTTTTCTTAGTTCTCAATTGTTAAGATATAAAGTATGATCACCCACACTAAAAAATTTTTACAGTAAATATTAATCGTTTTAGACTAATAATCTATAGTCTGTCATAGGTACCGTACAACCTCCTACAAAAGTATCCTACGAGTCGTTTTTACGGAACGTACTCAAGTGAACGGGATTTTTTGGATTTAAGGGGGACCTTTTCCGATCTCCGGAGTCTAGGATCAGTCGAGATATCAAGTTGTTTAAATTTGGATCTCGAGTCGGACCTAAGTTGTTTGTTCTAGTGTAAAAGATCTTACAAGTCCTTTGTTTCCTCAGAGAAGTTGAGGAATCTTTATTCCAAAGTACCAAAGATCAATAGATATCCTCTACCCAGTACTACCAAACCAGTAAGTAACACGTCGACCGATAAAATTTGGACACTACCTTCCAAAAGTATAAATACTTTGGTGATTAAAGTTAATACTGTTTGTATGTTTATCAATCGTGAGTATCATATGATGAGAAAGGGTATTTAACCAAGATGGGATCTTGTCTAGATATTACTGATTATTTACGAGGTATACATTTTTCCACCCCGGTATTACTAGGAAGTGTAAGTAGACACTCATTCGGACTTTGGTTCTTTTTTAAGTAAGATGACCCTCTTTTTTTTTCCTTCTCTTTATCACAGAAAGTGTAAGTTACGTGTCTCCTTTAAACAAATTTGTAGTATATAGAAATCCTTTTGTCTTATTTTCGTAAAGTTCTTTCATACTACCTTTCTAATAATATGTAATAGAGAATAAGTGTCTTAAAGATTGAGAGTAAACCAGACTAATCGAAGTCAATATTTTATACATTCATACATTGACCAACTTGATTTTGTGTTCCGGGTGGGAGGAGACAAAAAACAGTTACTACGGGAGTGTAACTCGAAATTTTCTGACAATGGTGTGTCACGTCTGTCATTATAAATGAATTCAAGTAGTAGGTAAGTACTTCCTTACCCGGGAGTGGGACAGGTAATTTAAACCACTTTATAAGTAAAACAGATAAAACCGATAAGGACTAAGGAATTTCGAGAATTCTTCGAGATTTTACTATACTTGTACTTCATTTCTACTTTTACTCCTATCTACAAGGGGAGGTTTTAAGATTGTAAAAGGTTTAGTGTTTAAATAAACGGTTCCATGGTGTACTGACTTCGCTGAAGTCAAGTCAAGTCAAGTCAGCGAGTCAGCACAGGTTGAGAGACGTTGGGGTACTTAGTGTCGTACTGTCCGGAGGAACAGGTAGTGGTTGAACGCCTCAGGTGGGTTTGGGTACAGGTTGCTCGGCCACTACGGTAGGTTGGTAGAATAGGAGACAGCAGGGAAAGCAAGTGGAGGATGGGAGTTAGAAAGGGTGGTAGTCCCAGAAAAGGTTACTCAGTCGAGAAACATAGTCCACCGGTTTTATAACCTCAAAGTCGAAGTTGTAGTCAGGAAGTCACTTGTGGGTCCTGACTAGAGGAAATCCTACCTGACCAACCTAGGGGATCGTCAGGTTCCCTGAGAGTTGTCAGAAGAGGTTGTGGTGTCAAGTTTTCGTAGTTAAGAAGTCGCGAGTCGAAAGAAGTGTCAGGTTGAGAGTGTAGGTATACACTGGTGACCTTTTTGGTATCGGAACTGATCTACCTGGAAACAACCGTTTCATTACAGAGACGAAAACTTATATGACAGATCCAACCAGTATTGAAAGGAAAGTTCCTCCTTCACAGAAAATTAAAGTACCGACGTTAGTGGTAGACGTCACTAAAACCTCGGGGGTTTTTATTTCAGACTGTGACAAAGGTGACAAAGGGGTAGATAAACGATACTTCACTATCCTGGTCTACGGTACTAGAAGCAAAAGACTTACAACTCGAAATTCGGTTGTAAAAGTGAGAGGTGAAAGTGAAAGTAGTTCTCCGAGAAATCAAGAAGTGAAAGATGGTAATCCCACCACAGTAGACATAAAGACTCCAATAACTATAAAGAGGGCCGTTAGAACTTCGTTGAATCGTGTCGTGTCGTGTGTATGACCCTATCCCATTCCGGGTGGTTCTCGGAAAGTAATTGAGTAAGTAAACTGTTTGAGAATGACTTACGAATTGTATTTGGTCCGTGATAAGATCAACGAACCCTAAAATAGTCCTTTTTTTGTTTTTACTTTTCGGGGTAGGAGTACCTTAAATATTAGATCGTCCTTCACCTTGGTCTATTGTTTGTTATCTTTCTTATTATTGACAATCTTTCATTTTGTACGATACCTTTTGTTTCATTCCGTATATATATGTACTGATACATATTTTTTCTGTTGATTACTCTTGGATCACTTATCGTACCCCTTGAGACGAATTACGATTCACCACTGGATTTACCCTTTCTTTAGGTTTTCTCTCCTATATACATATGCATGCCGACTAAATAAAACGTCTTTTATTGTGTTGCAACATTTCGTTGGTATGGGGTTATTTAGAAAAAAAAATTACGTCTTTTTCTCCTTGGATCTCACGGTCCCCTAGTTAAAATATAGGTAGTCCTACCATTGTTATTCTGTTTATCCGTTCCTGTTTATGAAGGGTCTTACACCTATTTGACCTTGGGAGTATGTGCTGACGACACTTGCATTTTACTACGTCGACGAAACCTTTTGTTAGAACCGTCAAGGAATTTTACAATTTGTAGCTTAAAAGTATGCTGAGTCGATAAGGTAAAGATCAATATATTAGTTCTCTTCACTTTTGTACGTAGGTGTCTTTGAATATGTGTTTACAAGGATCGTCGTACTAAGTATTATCGGTTGTCATCTTTGTTGAGGTTACAAACAGTTGACGACCCATTTCACACCAAATAAGTTTGTTACTTTGTAGTAAACTATTATTTTTCTTTAATTTAGAACTGTGCAGTGTTGTATCTATTTGGAGCGTTTGTCATACGATTGACTTTCCTCGGTCAGTGTTTCTGGTGTATAAATAATGTACTAAGGTAAAGATACTTTGTAGTCCTTATCCGTCTTGATATCTCTGTCTAGATATCTCCGTTTAGATATCTCTGTCTTTTATCTCGACCCCCAACCCTTCTTTTACCCCTCACTGGGGATTACCTTACCCCAAAAAAGTCCTACGACTTTGACAAATTTCAACTAACGCTACTACCGACGTATCGAACACTGATAATGAATTTTCGTGACTTAATGTGTAATTTGTTCACTTAACGTACCATTTATACAATATAGAAATTTTTCGACAATTTTTTTTCTAACGATCACCCATTTTCTCTAAGTTGTATCCTACTTGATCCATCCTGAGTGACTCTTAAATCTTATACTTGTACCTAAAGTTACTTCCTCTACTCTAACAACGATAACAAGTGGGTGATTCAACACAGACTGAGACGCTGAAGTACTTGAGGTCCGAAGGGACAGGAAGTGGTAAAGGGTCTTAAACGACTTTGAGTACAGGTGACCCAACCACTACGTTAGGTTAGTAGAGTAGGAGACAGCGGGGGAAAGGGAGGACGGCAGTTAGAAAGGGTTATAGTCCCAGAAAAAGTTACTCAGTCAAGAAGCGTAGTCCACCGGTTTCACAACCTCGAAGTCGAAGTGGTAGTCAGGAAGATTACCTATAAGTCCCAACTAAAGGAAATCCTAACTGACAAAACTACTCCAACGAGTCAAGTCAAGTCAAGTCAGTGAGTCAGTACAGGCTGAGAAACGTTGGGGTACTTAGCGTCGTGCGGTTCCGAGGGACAGGTAGTGGTTGAGGGCCTCAAGTGAGTCTGAGTGCAAGTAGCTCAGTCACTACGGTAGGTCGGTAGAGTAGGAACTAGCAGGGGAAGAAGAGGACGGGGGTCAGGGAGGGTCGTAGTTTCAGAAAAAGTTACTCAGTTGAGAAGTGTACTCCACCGGTTTCATGACCTCAAAGTGGAAATCGTAGTAAGGAAGGTTTCCTTAGGGTCCCAACTAGAGGAAGTCTTACCTGACCAATTGGTATTTCTTTAGACCTCCTTCCCGGAGGGAGACAAAAGGTAAGTTTCGTAGTCTCCAGGATAGTTTTACGTGGGTTCTATTTTCTCTATTGGAATTACCAGGATATTGTTAATTTCTTTATTTTAAACGTCAAATTTTGGAAGAAATTTTTCTTCAGAAGTGTCGTTTTTTCTGTGTCCACACATATCGCCTGAAAACCTGAGTCTCCCTCTCCCACCCTACTAAAGCCTCTTACCGTAACTTTGTACATATGATAGTACATTCTTAGCTTAGCCGTCAGATACAGGCTACGTCCTATGTCGTACGAACCCCGACCACGTGCCCCTACTGGGTCTCCCTACAATACCCCTCCGTCCACCCTCCCCCCAAGTACAAACCCTTGCGTACATGTGGGCACCACCTAAGTACAGTTACATACCGTTTTGGTTATGTCATAACATTTCATTTTATTTCATTTTTATTTTTAATTTTTTTTTTTTTTGTTGTTCGTTACTGTTCAAGACGAGAGTCCGTCTAGTCCCCCTGTAACGCTCGTTATCCATTTGTCGTGTTCCTTGACGTTAACGAAGGGTTCTGTGTCTTGCCTCACTCCAGGCATCGTTCCTGCACCTTGTGTCTCGAAGAATGGCACCCTCGAGTCTCTCAGGGAACCCCACCGTGGACCTGGGCTCTCTGTAAACTTGTAGGGACCCTGAAACAGTTCATTTTGACGAATCATCGTATGCCCACTCTCCTCCCTCAAAACAATTACGACGTCCTTACTTTTCCTATACTTTTCGTTACACGTACACCTCTTGACTAGACTCTTGAGACAGACCTGACCACCCTCGACTCCCCATTTCACACCCTCCCGAGTCCGGTGCCTCCGGAGAGACGTCGGACCAGAAGCTCGCCTCCCTGGTGCCACCGACGACCCCCACTGTAGCCGGCACAAAGTGACGGACCCAGTTTTCCGTCTCACATCCCCATCCGATCCTGTTCCTGCCTCTTACACATACGAAAATATTTAGTGAAAGACGTAAGTCTGAGGAAGTGTCCCATGTGCCCCTGTCCTCCCACCGACGGGTGGCGGGAGGAATAATTCGGAATTATTCGAGCCTTAGACTGTCCCCACCACGACTCACACATGGACCCGCACCCTCCCCTCCCCTCTTGTCCAGTGACTCCTGTCCGACCGTCACGTAAGTCCTTCCCCAGTGACCCCGACTGCAGATACCCGGGACCAATTACTTGTAGTTCATTTAAGGACGACTCAGTTCGTGTGGAGGGGGTGGAGGAGGTGGTATTGAGTCGTTACCCCTTATTGGGTTCGGTCTCGTGCACGAACATTCTCGGTCAAGTGCCCCGTCTCAGAACGTAAAAGTATTCCTTCTTAGAGAATTCTAAACTCCTAAAGTGTTTATCATATATAGAATTGAAAATTGTCGCACTGGTACGACACAAAATTCTTAAAAAAAAAAAAGAGAGAGATCTTGTTTGTGACCGTTTGTCGAATCAAGTCCTCTTTATGTCTACATTCGCCTGGAGAATTTACGTAATTTGTATTAGGAAAAAGAGTCTCGGACTCGGACGTTTAAAGGACAGATCTTCCTTACTTAATTAAAGACTTTTCGTCGTACTTCTACAATACTTGTAATTTCGAAACTCCTAAGTGAATTATATTAATTGAACTGGGTTTTCCCCATAGGCCCTCGGGTCTCTAAATTCCAAAAATGATCTACTCTTATAGGGTAATGGTCCATAGTAGGTAAATAGGCTGGTAAAGGTTGTAAAGATGACCCTTTACAAGGGGCTCGGGACTCTGTCTCTGAGTGTACACCTCTCTGTTCTTCCTCTCAGTCCGAGCGAGCACAGGTGCCGTCCGTCCCTCGAACCTGAGTCAATATGAGAAACATCACCCCAGAAAGGGTGTCCTTCCCCCCGGAGAGGGTGTCCTTTGCCCCTGCCAGGGGATCCGGACTCGACAGTAGTCGTGCGTCCGTCACGACGACCAGTCCTCCTTGAGCCCCCCGGTCGACCCTCCTCCAATCCTCAGACGGAGGTGTAGTGCAGTTTCTGCTCTTTGGACGGGGTCTATGAGGAAGGCACAGGTCACACCGAGCAGGGACTCACTACTCCCGACTTCTTGCACCGTAGACAAGAATCACGAGTCGGACTTAGTGGACCTTTCTTTTGTACAGGGGGTAGAAGTTCCTTCGGCGCAAGACCACGTAAGCCCGTAAGTAAGTAAGTTGGTTGCCACACGGTTACTGGATGACACACAGTCCTGGATGACACACAACCCGTGACAAGATCCGCGGGCCCCACTTCCCCTTCGGTCCAGGGAGGGAGCCCCAGAAAGAGCCTCGAGTTTCGGACCCTAGGGTATCTTCTTGGGAGGAAGCACGGGAACCTCGGACCGGAGACGAAGATATCTAATTTGTCGATTCTTGAGATCTTACGGGACAGGACCACTGTGTAAAAGATCAGACTCGACCTAGACGACTCCCTGAAACATTGGACCCCAACTCGGTCCTTCCTGTCCAGTCCTCAAGCAGGAGTCTTGTCCTTCCCTTCATCTCGACAGAGGCATTCTAGTAGTGGGTGTCTTTCCGTACACGTTATGCCGTGACTTGGCTCTTTTCCTCCTTTTGTATTTCATACAGGTAAAAAGAGTCTCTCGGAGATGGAAAGGATGTGTATGACTTCTCCCTTTTAGACCTTCACTCATTTTGGCTGACAGTCGTTAAATGTAGAGGACCCTAATCCGAATACCCCCGAAAAAAGGAAAGTACTGCATAGAGGAATCTGGTGGGGACTGGTGACCTGTGGGGGGACAGAATAAAATGTGACCTTTGGTCACTCGGGGGTGGAACTCCGGTGGGTCGGTTGGTCGGCCGGACGGGAACTCCAGTGTGTCAGAAGGACGAGTCGTCCCGTTACCCCGTTCCCACGTAACACAGAGAGAGTACGATTGTTCTTTTTGTCTCCCACGCAGGACTCCAGTCCCGTTCCGCACTTTGCCTTCGACCGTCTCTTATCACAGTCAGAGAGATGTGTCTCAACGTCTTTTTGAGTCTTGACTGTTCACTGAAGGTACTCTACATTGCAGTCTTGTCTCGGGGGCTTTTGGAAGGTCCAGTCCTCCTCAACTCTTGAGTCCTTCTTATTTCCTCTCACTTAGTGACTAAAACCGGTTTCCATGTTCTTAGGGACGACTCACCGGAGCGGGCGACTGAGGAACAGGAGTGTGTCATCCTGACGTCTCTACCTGCTGCGCACCGACACAGTGACAGAAGCTCTCAGGGTCAAGGTCGCCCCGTAGAGTCGGGACCACGGTCCACTAAGGGTCCCACCCCGGCAGGGAGCACGGTATCCCGTAAGGCGACGTGCGGACCGGAGGTAGGTGGCCTGCGGTCGTCGAGGGGTGGACGTCGTACCTCTGGTTTTTACGGACGTCTGGGACGGAGACCCCCCGTCTCAGTGACACGAGTGGGGGAAACTCTTGGTGACAACATTCAGGGGTCATACGGTAGACACTGTACACCGGATATAGAAGTCTCCGAAATTTTTCTTTGCGTCCACCAATTCAGACAACCTTCCATTGGTGAAATGTCGCGAAGGGACCACCGAGTCACCACTTCTTAGACAGACGGTTCGTCCTCTGGGTTCAAACTAGGGACCCAACCTTTCTACGAGACCTCTTCCTTTACCGATGGGTGAGGTCATAAGAACGGACCTCTTAGGGTACCTGCCTCCTCGGACCACCCGACGTCAGGTACCCCAGTACTTCCACAACCTGTACTGAATCGCTGATCTGTGGTTGTTGTTTCGTGAAATGTTTTAAGCATCATCGGAAGACGGGACTCGAACCGCCACACTGACGGGACGGAAGAACGTACCTGTACGTCCTCGGCTCGTAAAAAAAAATTACAATGACTGCAGATGAACTAAATATTACACAATTAAGGACGACATGTCGTCACTGAGTCAATACGTATACAGATATAAGAAGAAGTAAAAGCACAGGCAATGCCAAATAGTGTCCTACGACTTATGTCAAGGGACACGACACGTCATCCTGGAATAACAAAGAGGTATAATTGCCAGACGTAGAGAATTGGGGTTTGAGGGTCAGGCAGGGAAGTGGTGGGGAGTATCCTCCCCGCATAAAAATTGACCTGTATGACTTAGGGTCTATTCTGACTCTGGTGACATCATCTCTTCTCCTTCGTTTCACCTAGGATCCACTTAGGGAGTTGATAAAAGTTTCCATAGAGTATATGGTATCGAAAGGTAGCGTTTACATAATTATGCACATAGACTCCTGGGGTTCTAGTGGGGTCCCAAACCTCTAGGAGGTCCTCCCGAGGATCCTGACTCGGACCTCAATTTTCAATATCGATACTGTAGTTGTCCTACGTTTCGTTTCAGTGGTCTCCCCTTTCCGTCCACCCCGGTTCACGTCCCCTGGGGTCGAAGGCTCTCAGGAGTGGGTCACTCCAGTGAGTCCCTTGTAAATTAAGGGGGTTTTGTCTGACACCGTTGTACCCATTTTATAGTGCAGGGTCTTCTTGATTTCTCGGAGAACTACTTTCAGTTTCTCCTCTCACTTTTTCAACCGAATTTTGAGTTGTAAGTCTTTTGATTACAGTACCGTAGGCCAAGGTAGTGAAGTACCGTTTATCTACCCCTTTGTCACCGTCTGAAATAAAAAGACCCGAGGTTTTAGTTACGTCTACCACTGATGTCGGTACTTTAATTTTCTACGAAAGAGGAACCTCCTTTATAGGTTGGATCTCTCGTATAATTTTTCGTCTCTGTAATGAAACGGTTGTTTCAAGGCAGATCAGTTTCGATACCAAAAAGGTCATCAGTACATACCTACACTTTCAACCTAATATTTTTTTTTTCGACTCGCGGCTTCGTAACTACGAAAACTTGACACCACGACTTCTTCTGAGAGTACTCAGGGAACCTGACGTTCCTCTAGGTTGGTCAGGTAGGATTTCCTTTAGTAAGGACCCACAAGTAACCTTCCTGACTACGACTTCGACTTTGAGATTAGGAGACCGGTGGACTACACTTCTCAACTGAGTAAACTTTTCTGGGACTACGACCCTCCCTAACTCCCGTCCTCCTCTTCCCCTACTGTCTCCTACTCTACCAACCTACCGTAGTGGCTGAGTTACCTGTACTCAGACGCATTTGAGGCCCTCGACCACTACCTGTCCCCCCGGACCTCACGACGTCAGGTACCCCA
>SJYO01031923.1:209196-270000 GCA_006410555.1 Capra ibex | reverse complement strand
GTAGTAAGAAAAAAAATTTTTTTTCAAATTTTTAACTTCATATCAACTAAATAACTGTGTTAAACACAATCGAAGACCGTATGTCATTTCAATAGGTCGAACTTATTGACCGACATATAAGGAAAAGTCTATGAAAGGGTAATATGAAATAATATTTTACAACTTATATTAAAGGACACGATATGTCTTCCTGGAACAACAAAGTAGTAAGAAATATAAAGACATACAGTGTCCAGTAGTGGAAATGACACAATGTTCACGTCTTGTAATACACAGACGACAGATCTTTTTCCGTGTATGTGATAAAACTTATGTGAAACGTATATACGTCAGATGTCTGGAGGAGGTCTAGTCACTTCGGGTAAGTACACGAGAGACACCTTCTTGAAAGATGTGCGACTTCAGGTGTGATTATCATAAACAAACTCCAGTGGTTCCAATTGTACTTTCGGGGTATTATAAAGTCACTAAACTACGACCAAGTCGTATAGTCCTGTTGTACGATTTAAACTTGAACTCGATTTGAGGGTTGAAAGTGTCAGACTGGTCAAATCTCTGACGGGGGTTGTGGAGGGAGACTGAATCAGAGGGGTCGCACGACTAATAAACCGATGTCGGATCTTGACTGGGTCTTTTGTTCGTTTGTATTTATGAGTACCTGAGAGAGACCCCGGTAAGACACATTTATCTTTTACATATATTCAGGAAGACGGAAACTCTTAGACGACTTTCGGTATATGTATCCGTGTATATAAACGTCTGAGAATCTGAGGGAACTGTACGTGAATACCTGGAAGGACGAGATATATAAGAGACCGAGGACTAGACCCGGGAAGAATTTTATCAAAAAGAGACTAAGATCTCAGATTCGATTTCTGTTAACCTGTAAGTCAAGGACCAAAGGGGAGACAAAATAAGTAGACCATCAAAAACAGGAACGGGCGAAGGGATGGAGGTGTGTGGGTTCACGAGGGTAGAACCTAGGTATCAATACAAAGGTAAGTCAAAGGGAGGAAATATGAAAACCGGTAATAAAAAACTCCGAGCGTAGTGTGACAAGACCGGAAAACCAGAGTCAAGGAGAAGAGGGGTTATCGGAGACTTGTGACGTACGGACCGGGTCGAGTTCCAAGGGTCGTAGAGGGTGTTTACCTGAAACGGAATAAGAGGACTTCTCAAAGTAATACCGAAGAGTTATATATAAACGTAAAACTAATATTAAGAGTAACTAAAACCGAAACGGTTTTATTTTTGTTCTGGGTGTGGAGTCCTTCGGTACGACTATATAAAAAAATTCTCAGAACAAAACCGAGGGGAAGAAAGGAAGTGACCGAAGGTGGTAAGTTTTTGGGCGGAAACGGTCCTGATCGAAATGTGAAAAGGTGAACAGAAGGTAGGGAATCGACACCCCAATTTCGGACCTGGTAAGACAGATAAACCGATTTCTTTTCTCCGGGATTCTAACTCGGGTGTCTACATATACACCCCTCAAGTGTTCATTTTACTGGGGTAAAATGAGAGAACTTTATATTAAAGTCGATCTAATGAATATAATTATTGGTAGGTAACCCCTTTTAATTACTGATAGTTAAATGTTTTGTCCTAATACTTTAAAACGTTTTATTCGTAATCTATCTGTTTGAGAACGGAACTGTACGGAGGAACTGGAACTTCTTCGAACGTGTTTCTTATATCACATAAAGACTATTACTTTTGTACGGGAGAAATGGATTCGAAAAAATCCAAGTATCACCATGTATGTACCCCGAAGGGTCTTAGTGGACGGTTACGTCCTCTACACCCAAGTTAGGGACTCAGACCTTCTAGGGGACCTCATCCTGTACCGTTGGGTGAGGTCACAAGAAGGGACCACTTAGGGTATCTGTCTCCTGGGACCACCCGATGTCAGGTACCTCAGTGTCTCAGCCGGTGCTGACTCACTCGTGTGCACCACGTATATGTGACACTAGGGAAGTTCCGTCGTTCTGGTGTGAGATTTAGTACAAGAAATCTTGAATACAACTCCTCGTACTATCCGTTCAGAAGGATCTATAGAGGTGGGGAGACCAGGAACCCTGTGCGTGACTATAAGTGTCTTCTTGATCGACGGTAATCCCTTACCTTAAATTCCAAGTTATCAAATAGATTTTCTTATGGTATAGTCCTCTAAATTCTTGAGGTCTAGAAAATAAGCCTCATTCACGGGGTGTTTCGAACACCCCTGGAGTCATCTTCTGATCATCTCTTTCTATGCATCGACCGTAATTTGTTCTAACACCCTCCCCTTCTGTTGGACCAAACGGGGATCTTCCCAGTTCCCCTACCTCATTGCTCGGTAAGGTTTGATTATCACGGGTTCCGTCCCACCGTTTAAGTCCCTTTATTCGTAAACAAATAAACCCTAACTCAAAGTGTGATTACCGGAGTAAAAATGATATAGACTGAGATACGCTAAGGTACCTGATATCGGGCGGTCCGAGGAGACAGGAATCTTAAGAGGTCCGATCTTATGACCTCACCCCATCGACAAGGGAGGAGGTCCCCTAGAAAGGTTGGTCCCTAGCTTGGGCCCAAAAAGTGTAATGTTCGTCTAAGAAATGGTAGACTCGGTGGTCCCTTCGTGAATTAATGGATGAATTTCCGTTAAAGAATTTATTATTCGTAAACAAGGTCTACTAAAGGGACCGTCAGGTCACCAATCCTGAGGTACGGAGGTGACGACCCCAGTGTCTAAGCTAGAGACCAGTCCCTTGATTCTAGGGTATTCAACGTACTGGGTTAGTTTAAATTTTTTTTTTTCTAGATTTTTGTCTTGTTCATAGACAGGGACTTCTTCGGGATTGGGTGGTGGGGCATGGAGTCTTACGTTGACATAAACCCCTCTCACGGAAATTTCTTCATTACTTCATTTTTACTCCGGTGATCCCATCTGGGGTTAGGGTAGACTGGTCACAAGGATATTCTTTTCCTTCTCTGTGTGTTCCTGTGTCACTCTTCCGTCAGTAGACTTTTTCGATTCCTCTCTTCGGAGTCCTCTCGGTCGGTTCCACGACTGTGGAACTAGAACCTGAGACTCGGCGGTCTTGTCACTCTCTTATTTAAAGACAACAAAGTCGGTGGGTATACACAATAAAACAAGACTATCGGGATCGCTTACTTATGGTGGGGGGGAGAAAAGAAAATTGAAAGATCTGAGATTTCGAGGAAGATTATAAAACCCCTTCAGGCGTAACTACTCCCGAAGGGACCATCGAGTCGACCAGATGGACGTTACGTCCTCTGGGGTCAAGCTAAGGACCCAACCCTTCTAGGGGACCTCTTCCCTATCCGATGGGTGAGGTCATAAGACCGGACCTCTTAAGGTACCTGTCTTCTCGATCCGCCCGATGTCAGGTACCCCAGCGTTTCTCAGTCTGAGCTGACTCACTGAAAGTGAAAGTGAGTGACTACTCATGACCCCCTCCGTCTCGGAGAGATCGTCGTCGCTATCAACCTCAAGTCATAACTCTCGTAATTCCCCGGTCCGACGACACAGATCGTGCGTACCTTCTGCTGACATCCTTACAGGACCCGACCGATCGAGTGGGGGTCCCTAAGACACTCGATGGTTCTTGGATATTTATTCATGACTTATGTAAAAGAGGGAAATTAGTCCCCACCAAAGGCACCGAATATTAATTCTGGTGACTGGTGATGCTAAGTCCAGATGTAGATATAGGACACTCATTTAGTTGACGTCCACAAGGATCCACAGTCCCTGTAAGTTTCAACCTACCCACTACCGGAGTCACAAGGGTCCTAACTCCGTTAAAAAAAAAAAACCAACGTAACGAAGTGTACGTCCTAGGATCAAGGGACTGGTCTTCAGTTTGGGTACATGGGATGTCACCTTCGAGTCTCAGACTCGGTGACCTGACGGTCCCTTCATGGGGTCCTGACTCCGGTTGGTAGTCTCTGCGAACATTCTCCTGGTGAAAGGAGAAAAGAGAAAGGATGAAGGAAACCAGGAACAAACATAATGATGAGTAGGAATCGGGTTACGAAACCGATCCAGTGATCTGAGGTGTCTGTAACAAGTCGGGATCCCGGGAACCCTCATTCCTTCGACACTCGGGACGAGTTAGACCCGACAGAACCCTCACTTTCAACGGAATCTTACGTAGGCGAAGGCGGGGTAGAGTCGGGACGAACCTGAGTCGGTACTTCTAATCATTTATTCCTATTATGCTGTAATAAAGACACATTTGAAACTAAAAGATAATGAAACCTTGGTTAGTAATCGGACTCTGTCGTACCGTCGAGATCTTAGACATATTTCCTTCTTATAGACCGAAGGGACCACCGAGTCTGTCATTTCTCAGACGGACTTTACGTCCTCTACGTCCAAACTAGGGACCCAACCCTTCTAAGGGGATCTCTTCCCTTACAGTTGGGTGAGGTCATAAAAACGGACCCTTTATGGTACTTGTCTCCTTGGACCACCCGATGTCAGGGACCCCAGTCTATGTTGACTTACTGATTGTGTGTAATTCCGGTGTTTATCAATGATTACCCTCCACCACTCCACCCGGTTCTGTCTCCCCGTGAGACACACCGGGATTCAAACGATTCAAATATGTCGTTTGTGTACCAAAGAGAATTCCACCATCTACCGTCACCTCCTTTTTATGGTTTTCGGAGGTTTATACCAGAATCAGTATGAAACACACATGCACGATTCAAAGAAGTCAACACAGACTGAGACAAGCTGGGGTATCTGACATCGGACGGTCCGAGGAGACAGGTAGCTTAAGAGGTCAGTTCTTATGACCTCACCCAACGGTGTGGGAGGAGGTCCCCTGGGAGAACGGGGTCCCTAGCTTGAGGACAAAGAATACAGAGGACGTAAACCGTCCGCCTAAGAAATGGTGACTTGGTGGTCCCTTCGGGAAAATTATGAAATGGATTATAAATTTTTATGTCCAACAGGAATAGTTTCTTCCGAAAAGTATAAAAACAAACTCTCATTGAAACTTTCTGTCTACCTAAATTCCCCCAGTTATATCGAGAGGGTTCGATGAGTAACCACCGGGGTGACGACCTGTCCTCCGTGGATACCGGGAGTTGGAATACAGTCTCCCGGCAATAAGTCGGGGTTCAAGTTAAAAACGAGATTCCTGAATACGATAAGGAGTCGGTGGACGGACCCTGCACTGAATACCAACAGACCGGGGGATGGAGACGAGTAACCAGAGGGTCCGTGTCCTAAGTCCCCAAAGTACCGGATTACGGAACCCGGATCTTGTATGAAAGTCGACTAGTAAAAAGTCACACTGGAGTCCGAACGGTCCGAAGGTATGGAGGTTGAGAGAAAAGGTATAGAATAGTTAAGAGACCGAAAAGGAGAAGGTGAGGTCGGACACCTCAGACCTGTACTGTCATTTCAGTCAGGAAACCGTTCTTGTACGTGTCAATCCCCATTAAAAGTCGAACAATAACGAGGGAACCCCCTTGAGTTATCCTAATAAACTAATTTTTACATTTTTATGTTTTGTTTTGGGTTTTGGGTTCTCTGTTCAACTTAAACAGAGTCCATCTTCCGAAAGCTCGTAAGTGGTCACACTTTCTTGTGTGATACGAATTTTATATGGGTTAGGGAGTAACCTATCAACTACATTGAAACAAAATTGTAAAATAATCCCCCTCTTTTCCAGTCACCTCGTTTTCAAAGATATCGTTGGACCGTCGGCGTGGAGAACATTGGATACTTTAGTAATTTAATACTCCACGTTGATCCAGTCTCTTCCCGGAATACCCTTAACCGACTGGTTACCAATATATTGACCTATTCACTTCCAATGTCGGGTGAGTTGTTCCTCCTCTGTTCATCCATAAATGTTTACAGACTCCGACACAGTATACCGGGATAACAGTCCTTCCGGAAGTTAAGGCTCACCCCTCACCTCAAATCCTCATATATATAACACATGTACAGAAGTCCTACTCCACCCCAACCCCTCTCACGGAATTTCTCACCCTTCTGTTTCTTTTTTTTTTCGTCTTCCGGATTTCGAATCAAGACTTTTCGGACCACGATGAGTTTGATCCATTAGGGACGACCAGACCAAGGCACCGTTCTTGCCCGTCCGGCGGGAAAAAAAAAAAAAAAAAAAAAAACCGTCCACACCCTACCCCCATCTCTACTGATGTTCCGTCTACATAACTCAACCGGTTTTTTAAGTAACCCCAAACCGGTCTGTATGGGCTTGCTTGAAAAAACGGTCGGGTTATGAACGGGCATTTCACTACACACCCGTTCTTTTGTGTCCTTCTGGTCCTACCATCCATGGTTTTTTTGGGTTCTTTGTTGTTGTTGTTATTTTCTGGATCGGAACCCTTGGACTCTCAAAAGGTTCAATTTTCCCGATTCGACGGGTCATCTGTACAAGGGACGTCGGGAGTAAGAGGGGTAGGGTACTAGATACTGTTGACCTTTAAAGGTAAATATGAACGAGCACAGTCCATCTTTTAACTACTAATTATGTCTCTGACGACCGTCACTTATGGGTGGTAATCACCGAAACTAGAGTCCCTGTGGAGACGTTTGGTCTAGTTGGGTGACAGTAAATTACACCCCCTTGACGTCTCTGAATATATTCCGTCGATAAAATAAAAACGTGGACTCCTACTCTTACCCCAAATCGAATCTTTTTAAACAAAGGTCAGACCCAGTCTGTTGCTTCCTCTTTCTCTCTATGTAAGATAAAAGAGTCGTAGGGCACCCTCCTTACAGACAGTGGACCAGTTGGTCTCCCCGGCCCCGGAGTGGATGGTGTATTTACGACTCTCCACTTAGACCCACCCACCCACCGTGACGAGTCAAGGACCTGGGACCTTTAACTAAGAAACAGTCGAAGAGAACACAGAGTCTTGGGTGGAGATGGGCGGGGTAGGGGGTTTGCCGTGTGGGTCCGTGGAATAAACACAGAAACTAGTGTAAACAGACTCTCTTCCAGCCACACCCTTCGCCTTCTTAATTCAGGTTCCCTCACCACCTTTCCGTCCAGTCAAACCCTATTGTCGGTCGTAGTGTCGTGAGTACACAACCGAGGTTATGATTTCAGGTCCCGGTAAAGGTTCAAAGACTCACTGGAAGTCAGAAGATACTCAGTGTCGACGTCGACTCAGTATCCGTCCTCTCTCTGACACAAAAGACTACTATTCGGAAGAGGAATGGGGGAGGGATATAAGAGGGAGTAATAGGCTCCTTCCCCGACACAGAAGATAATAGTAATAGTGTTTACAGTACTACCGAAACCTCAGTGTCTCTGGGCAGTAAATGGTGGATACTTCTGAAGGAGACAGACTCCGGATTAAAGGGCTCCTACTAACACTTCAAATTTACTCTAGTCAGTAGGTTTCTTTACAAGTCTCAGGGACAGTGTGTATTCATGGTTTACTCACACTCAGTAATAATTCAGTAAGGGGGTTTAATAAACCCTTTATAAAAACCTTTAAGGAGATAATACTTGAACGAATGACTCTTAGGAAAGGAGTCTTGGAGTAGTGGGACCTCCTTCTCCATCCCTATGTTAGATTGAAAAGTGAGGAATTTCACTTCCTGGCTGGGATTCGTACACAACTGGTGTGGTTTCCCGTGTATGGGGTGTTTCGACACGTACTTTATTGTGCACCCGAACAGAAACACGGAAGGAACATGTACTATTCCTCACTTAATACGTAACTGATGGAAGGTGAACAATCTAAAGACACTCCCCTCACCACCGGGTCTAAAGGGGTATAAATACGACACCTTACCAAACGGGTCAAGTATACCTTTGTGTTACGACAAGGAGTGACAGTCATCTTGAACAGGAAACCGGTGGACCCACGGGGGACCCAAGAGACCTGTGAACTGTAGGGAATATCCACAGGGAACCCATGGGACTGTTGTGGGAGTTGGTTACCTTGACTGGTCGTGAGTCTAACTTTCATAATTATAAAATGATCAAAGAAAGAGACCTTTGTCGTGTAAGTAGCTCTATAAAGGAAGATTTAAAGAAATAGAAAAATAACAAAAGAAAAATACAAAACGGGGGTCTCTTTCCCTTCAGATGGTCACTCGAAGATATTTTATAACGAATCAGAAAAGATGTTGTGTTAAAGTCCTGACCCACACGAAAATTATAGGGGGGGTGATTTTTTTAGACAATCCTGGTTAAAGGGTGTATCGGAAAGTTAGGGTCTACTATTGGTACTCTTTAGATGTACGAAGGTCTGAGACCTCTCTCGAAAAAAAAAAAAAAAAAAAATCCTTGTTTAAACGACATTACTAAGTAGGTGTGTTTCGGTTTCCGTACAAGTCACGCTACAAAAGTAACAAGGTCTGTGTCAGTAGTTTCTTGATGACATACCTACGGAGACTTCGTGGGGGTAAACAAGGTTTACATTTTTCATCTCCGTGTATTTACAGTCACTAGTCCGCACCCGAGGTGTCGGAGCAAACCGTCCGAGTACTGTGTGAGGATCGGACACGGTTGGAAGAGGACATCCAAAGACGTGCCGAACGTGACAGTAGGGTAGTACTGTCTGATGTCGGTACCCGTCTTTTCACGACGTCATGTCGACTCTTCGGACACGTCTAAGAGGAGACTAGTAGAGCACTTATGAAAAAACTTAGGTCATTAAATGTGGACAATCAAGAGGAATGAAACCCCGATCATCCTCTGTCTCTCTCACCTGAAAAACAATATCCCCTCAATACCTTAATAGCACCCGGGAATCTGTAAATGTTAACCTGTCCGGGAATCTTTAATAGATCAGGTTACAGAAATAAAAAGTGTTCACTTGGTTGATTCCAGGTCTCTCTAAAAACAGTAAAAGGGTTCCGGTAATATCGTTAAATCACCGTCTTAGTCTTGATCTTAGGTCCTGAGAACGGTAGGTCAAGTCATGAGAAAGACCTTGTCGTACATGAAAGGTGACATTACCGTAAACAAAATGGAATCTGTTATTGTCGATTATGAAAAACTGGTAAAGGATGTACGGTCCTTAATACGATTCATGAACTCACGTAGTAACATAAGTTAGGTGTTTTGTTGTGATTCTCCAGCCCTGAATATAAAAGGGTTGAAATATTCTGTTTCTCCACCTTCGAAACTTTACACTTCACTGACTCGGTTCCAATATGTAGTATGGTATTTTGAGAATTATAAATCAAATGATTTGATTGATTAGATCAGGTTCTTCTTTTCATGAGTCTGATGTCCCCTATAAAAGTAACTGGTATGAGGTGTTCCGTCTTACAGTCTACAATAAACATGTAAAGAAACCAACATAGGACTCAGACATTAAAAGACGTAATTATGAATGTTTTGATAAAGATCCTCCAAGAAGAGGGAAGACTTACGAGAGTAACTATAAGTACTGATATTACTCGGAAACGTTTACACGTGTGCAACCTTTTTTCCCCTTCCATTTTACCTTCTTAATTTTATAACTAACTTACCATAGGACTTTATAAACGTTTCTTATGTAGGTAAATAAGGTAAACAAAAAAGGTTAATAAGTATTTAGAGTGTAACTTAAAACAACCTTATTTCGGTTCAATTATTTTCAGTGAACTCCGTTACCTAGATAGGAGAGACAAACATGGATAGTCCGAAAGGGGGGTGTTTTATAGAAGTATGTGTGTAGGATGGGAGGAGAAGACGTTGACTCGTGATCCATGGGAGACATAGTGGGTCTATTTGGGATTTCGTTATGGAACTTCGTTGAGTAAATTAGAGAATATACTCGTTTTTCAGGAGTTCCCTTTGGTACGACCTTACATGTCCGATACTCCGGGACACAATGATAAATCACTTACGGAGGAAGTCAAAGGTAAGTTTAGAGGTAGTGTGACAGGTCTGTAAGATGACAAAGAACCTTCATCTCAAACTCGATCACCTACCTCAACCATTAGATATCTCAACCTGAAATCAGAGTCAATAGGAAAGTCTCCGGAAGGGTCCACCACGATCACCATTTCTTAGACGGACGATTACGTCCTCCATATTCACTGGACCCAAGCTGAGGACCCAACCCTTCTAGGGGACCTCCTCCCGTACCGTTGGGTGAGGTCGTAAGAACGGACCTCTTAGGGTACCTGTCTCCTCGGACCGCCCGATATCAGATACCTCAGCGTTTCTCAGTCTGTACTGACTCACTGACTTGACTTGGCTTGAATTATGATACAATCAAAGTCCACATGTTATACTCCTCAGTTATAAAAAATAAAAAAATTTCAATAATATTTTATCACCGATATAAATGGACACGACATGTTACATAGGAATAGAAAATAAATAAAGTATGTATCATCAATTAGGGGATGGGAATAGAACGAGGAGGAGGGAAGGAAGAGGGGTGACCATTGGTGATCTAAAAAGAGACATATAGACTCAGATAAAGACAATACTCCTTTATTTTAATAAAAATTCTGTTCTTTTTAAAATTTGTATTTTAATAGAGAGACAGGTAAACCCGGTGATGAGGAAGGAGAAACCGAAGGGTCCACCGAGTCACCATTTCTTAGACGGACGTTACGTCCACTACACCCAATCTAGGGACCCAGTCCTTCTAGAGGATCTCTTCCTTTACCGTTGGGTGAGGTCATAAGAACGGGCCCTTTAGGGTACCTGTCTCCTCGGACCGCCAGATGTTAGATACCCCAGTGTTTTCTCAACCTGTTCTGAATCGCTGATTTGTTGTCGTTTAGACATAATATGTAATTAATCTAGGAGTGACTTCTGTGACCTTCTGGACGAGTGGTCCTTTCTTTTTCCGTTTGATTAAGGAACCCTCTATTGTAAAGGACATTCCCCAGTACTACTGGGTGATGGGTGGGTGACCTGTCAAATGTGACAGTTCTACGATGAAACTCCATTTTGGAAAACTACGTATTGGGAAACAGAGGGTTTCAATGTATTGACACGAAACTGGAATCTCGAAAGACTTTCTGACAGAGGACCCAATATTAGGATCCCAACCGAACCTGTTTTAAAAGGTAAAGAAATAATCTATCTGATAACTATTTAAAAAAGGTGACTGTCAATATAAGTACAAAAAAATAAAAAATCTAAGGTATATATTCACTATTGTATCTCATAACAGAAAGAGACAGGTTGAATACAGTGAATTGTATTACTCTAATAATAGATATTTTTCTAATTCATTTTTAAATCGATAAAGAAGGTCTCTAAAAACATTATCAATCTAATTTCTTTTTTTAAACTGTTACATTCGTATAAAAAAGTTACATCTCATCCGTGTATTTTATTTTGATTTTATAAAGATACGTCCTTGTGGAACGGTGATTTGTTAATAAGACATACGTGAAAACTAAAAGACCAGATATATAATAAAACTATGACCACTGTGACAACTTTTCACTGATACGATTTGTGTTCCTTTTTTGTTTACCCTGTTATAATTTTTTGACTTTTAGTTGGGTTTTGAAATGATCAAATGTGACTTTATTTAGTGTGATTTTAATTAAATTTAATGAATTTTTCGGTATCTCAGTAGTAGGTCTTTTCTATTTAATTGTGAATAAAATATTGTTTACTTTAATTTTAGATATTTTATACGTTTTATAAAACATAAAATCTGAGTTATTTGAAATCAAAAATGACACACTATAAGAAAAAGATACCCAAATGGAATTATAAAAATACTAAAATTTCCATCACATATGAGTAGTAACTACCGTAACTAGAGACTCCTTCCGAAAGAATAGAGAGGAACTACGACTTCGACTTTGAGGTTATGAAACCGGTGGAGTACTCTTCTCAACTGAGTAACCTTTTCTGGGACTACGACCCTCCCTAACCCCCGTCCTCCTCTTCCTCTGCTGTCTCCTACTCTACCGACCTACCGTAGTGGCTGAGTTACCTGTACTCAAACCCATTTGAGACCCTCAACCACTACCTGTCCCTCCGGACCGCACAACGTTAAGTACCCCAGTGTTTCTCAGCCTGTACTGACTCGCTGACTTGACTTGACTATGAGTAGTATCTTTTATGTGATGACATATATTTTATCTATTGATTACTCTTGGATGTCCCTTGAGACGAACCACGAGACACCATTGGATTTACCCTTCTTTTAGGATTTTTCTCCCTTATATACATATACATACCGACTAAGTGAAACAACATGTAATCTTTGACTGTGTCTTCACATTTCGGTGATATGAGGTTATTTTTATTTTTCATTTTTTTTTTCTTATTTATTCCTTTCAACATTTTTTATTTCCTCAAAGACGTTATATACTATTGTGACTACTTGGAACTTCTACAACAACAAGTCAGTGATTCAACACAGGGTGAGAAACGCTGGGGTACCTGACGGCGTGTGCTCCGAGGACACAGGAAGTGATAGAGGGGCTCAAACAAATTTGAGTACAGAGTAGTGAACTGAGTCACTACGGTAAGTTGGTAGAACAGGAGACAACAGGGGAAGAGGAGGACTAGAGTTAGAAAGGGTCGTAGTCCCAGAAAAGGTTACTCAGTTGACAAACGTACCCCATCGGTTTCATAACCTCGAATTCGAAACCGTAGTCAGAAAGGTTACTTATTAGTCCTAACTAAAGGAAATCCAACTGACCAAACTAGAGAAACGTCAGGTTCCCTGAGAGTTCTCAGAAGAGGTTGTGGTGTCAAATTTTCGTCGTTAAGAAGTCACGAGTCGGAAGAAATTCCAAGTTGAGAGTGTAGGTATGTACTGATGATCTTTTTGGTATCGAAACTGATATGTCTGGAAGTTTCCAGACACGAAAAATTATACGACAGATCCATCCAATATCGAAAAGAAGGTTCCTCATTCGTAGAAAATTAAAGTACTGACGTCAGTGGTAGATGTCACTAAAACTTCGGGTTCTTTTATTTCAGAAACAGTTACAAAGGTAACAAAGGGGTAGATAAACGGTACTTCACTACCCTGGTCTACGGTACTAGAAGCAAAAAACTTACAAGTCAAAAGTCGGTCGAAAAAGTGAGAGGAGAAAGTGAAAGTAGTTCTCCGAGACATCAAGGAGAAACGAAAGACAGTATTCGCACCACAGTAGATGTACAGACTCCAATAACTATAAAGAGGACCGTTAGAACTAAGGTCGAACACAAAGTAGGTCGGGTCGTAAAGTGTACTACATGTGACGTATCTTCAATTTATTCGTCCCACTGTTATATGTCGAAACTACATGAGGAAAGGATTAAAACTTGGTCAGACATAAGGTACAGACCAAGATTGACAACGAAGAGTTGGACGTATGTCCAAAGAGTCCTCCGTCCATTCCACCAGACCATAAGGGTATTACTTCTGTAAAATGATTCACTTTATTCGATCAGTGTATTTCTGTTTACGACGTACTAAGGTGAATATACTTCATAGATTTTTTCAGTTCAAGTATGTTAGTTTGGCACCTTACTACCGAGGGTCCCCAAATCTCCTCCTCCTGTACCCTTTAATGATTAGTTAACCGTATTTCAAAGCCAATTTGTTCCGGATATTCAAGATCTCTGGACAACTTATTCTAACGTGGACATCAGCTGTCATTGTATAATGTGTAAATTTGTAAAAGATCCTTCCATTTAGAGTACAAATCACAAGAGTGTTTTTATTTTATTTTAACGAAATTTTAAAAATTTTTGAACTTTTTTTAATACAATTGTTGGTACGACCTTTCTTCAAAAGTGAAAATAAAGTAATACCTGTAGAAGTCAAGTCAAGTCAAGTCAAGTCAGCGAGTCAACACGGGCTGAGAAACGCTGGGGTACTTAACGTCGTGCGGTCCGAAGGGACAGGTAATGGTTGAGGGACTCAAGTGAGTCTGAGTACAGGTAGCTCAGTCACTACCGTAGGTCGGTAGAGTAGGAGACAGCAGGGGAAGAGGAGGACGGGGGTTAGGGAGGGTCGTAGTCTCAGAAAAGGTTACTCAGTTGAGAAAGGTACTCCACCGGTTTCATGACCTCAAAGTCGAAATCGTAGTAAGGAAGGTTTCTTTAGGGTCCCGACTAGAGGAAGTCTTACCTGACCAACCTAGAGGAACGTCAGGTTCCCTGAGAGTTCTCAGAAGAGGTCGTGGTGTCAAGTTTTCGTAGTTAAGAAGCCACGAGTCGGAAGAAGTGTCAGGTTGAGAGTGTAGGTATGTACCCGTAGAATGATAATATGATTTCTTTTAATATGACACTAGTGTTTGACCCGAATATTTTATTGATGTGATATACCTTAGGACACATATTATATAAATTTTTTAACTTTGGTGTCTCTGTACGTACCCTTGTTTCATATGTTTAACAAGAGATATTTTTATTCATATACTGACTTTATGTACTGGGGATGGTCTTATTGATTTTGTATATATCACTGTTACTTCTTACTTCCACTTTCACTTAAGGCAGTGAACACTGTCCATACCCAAACATCTACGGTAACTACATCCTTAAGAGGAACCGTTGAGAAGGTTAGTCTTCAACGTCCAGAAACGTGTGAACACTAAAACACAAAAAAAGATTAGATTCTTTTAAGTATAAACTACTTTACACGTCTATCGACGAACCGTTGTAAAGAGTCCTCTTGATCCTAATGTCATTTGTCACTTGTAAAAATCGTAACAAAAACACTCTAGGAACAAACCAAAGTCACTAGAATTTCCTTGTGACGTATTAGGGGAGTCTTAATTAATTAATAGGGTTAAGTAAAATATGATTTCAGTTAGTTTCGTACTTTACGAGGGGAGAGGTTTTTTTTCGGGAAACGAGATTTCGTATAAAATGGGAGAGAAGAAAGAGATGTTTCGGTAGGATCAGAGTGAACTGTGTACCACTCGAAGGATACTCTTAAGAAGGACGTAAATACTCCGTTCAAGTCCATCGAAAGTTTCTTGGTACATTAATCGTATGAGAAGGTATAAGAATAAAATAAACAGTTACTAAAAGACAGAGCATTCAGTCTACCATGTGAGGAACTCTTATTCCAATAGTACTCTATGAATGTGGTGGAACGGGTGGGGGAGTCACCCAATCCTTTCAAACCTTGGTTTGTTTAGAAGTTTTATTGTGAACTCTTATATGAAACCTTATAGTAGTTGTATTACAACTACAAGGAGATTTCGTAATTTTTATCGATGTTCTACCAAGGACGTACTCGTAATCAATTGTTTAATAAACCCCGAAACATAAATTGGTGGGACTTCACACCTGGACAGAGGGGTATCGGTCTCTAATGTCTCTTTTTGGTCGACACCGACTTTCAGAACAACCCTTCACTTTTCTGTGACGGGTCCACAACCACATCCTTGTTGTCGTCTATCTTCGACTCAGTGGAGACATTGACCTCGCACTAGTCCTGTTTTCCTTCATACTACGTGTGACCTAACCCCTCAACACTAAACAATGATTTTCATCAGAAAGAGACAGAGGTGTCACGGACGTCAACGAAGACAGTAAAGTAAATAGTACGACACAACATAACACTTACAAAGTCTGCAAAGAACCTACACAGACCCCTTAAGAACTTTACTTTGACTCACCGTCTGGAAGTAGGTATCTGAAGTTATTAAAATCACTATTATAGTTACAGGAGATCGGTTTCTGAGGGTCCTTGTATGTATATGACTAGTTCGAGACGTCCTCTGGGTCCAAACTAAGGACCCAGTCTTTCTAGGGGACCTCTTCCTTTACCGTTGAGTGAAGTCATAAGAACGGACCTCTTAAGGTACCTGTCTCCTTGGAACGTCCGATGTCAGGTACCCCAGCGTTCTCAACCTGTACTAAATCCCTGAATTGGTGGTAATTGGTTTCTGAGGGTCCTTGTGTGTATGTCACTAGTTTCATCCAAACAGTGAATCACTCTTAGATGTGGTACCTCTTGACACTCCGTAGAGTTCTTTTTTTGCCACGGTTTGTTTGAATAAGATCCGAAACTCGAAACCAACTCACTGAACCCCCTCCCAGTTTCCTTAGACACCAAGTCAGACCCAACCCACGGTAGTCTTTTGTCTCGGTAGGACACTAACTCATAGAGTCCAGTTAAAATAGTCCCTACCCCCTGTCTGATCTTACTCTGATTAACTATTTCTTCGTCACCAGTGAGTATAATCAGTCCTTCCTCTTTATAAGCCAATAAAGACACCAAACCTGTTACAAGCATAAAACAGACCCAAGTCTGTAATACCTCACCAGAACTAAACAGAACTAGGTAGTATCAACGTCTCAACGGACTAGACTATGACTATTAGACACTTTAAACCCCCCTAGTTGTCTTGTGGTTCGAAATCAGACCACAACGATGATCACGGTCCGGTCGTGGATGGTTGTGGTTCCGGTTGACTATCATGATCCGATCGAGAACCTACAATCCTCTACAAAGAGAAAAATCAAACAACAAAATGGTTATCCGGTACACTTTACCCCGAAGGAATTTACGTAAAGTTTCTCTAGACTGGAGGGGGAGGTGGGATGTCCGTAAATACAGAGATTCGGGTACAAGAAAACGGGGGTGACGTAAAGAGATCGAGGTAGATGAGTGGGGGACCGTATAAAGACCCCGGATAGGGTTCAGGATGTAAAAGGTACTTCAGTAGAGACTAGTGAGGTGAGGTTTCCCGAAAGAAGACGAGACTAGAACCACGAAAATAACAAATCAGATGAACTAACCGTGAAAATCCCAGATTGTGATGTACGTTAGATACATACATTACTTACTATTCTCCATTGTACATGACAATTTTCTAGAAGATGACGTTCTCTGAATGGAGAGGTTGACTTTGGATTTGACAATCTCCCATCCCTAGTTTACGACTTTTGAGTACAGAAACTACAAAGTCCAAGACAAAGTTCAAAAACGTATACAATTAAGTAAATTATGTTCAGATGTTTCATTCGCGATAATGCTAGAGGAAAAAAGTCCACTTTTGTTTTATGGAGAATAATTGGGAGACAATGGGTGGGGGTGGGGAAGGGGTAGGTCAATTGATTCTCCGACCAATTACTACATATCGTTTTCCGTCCCCTCATCACACACCTCTAAAAGAGGGGTTTATGAAAAGTTCATATTGAGTGAAATGTATTATGTACGAGAATTTTTGTTGTAATTATTTTGGTACGAACGAATTTGTCTTCTCGATGGTGGTGATACGTCTAATAGTTTCGTAACACTCCCGAATACTTCTATCTAGTTGTGTTAAACCGTACACCATAGAGGAATCTGAAAGTGTTACGATAAGAATAGGAGTAAAATGTCCATTTCTTTGGTACGACGTCTCACCAAGGGTCTTTCTTTTTCTCCTTCTCTTCTGTTTTTTCCAATTTTTTTTTTTTTCTCTCTTCTCTGTCTTTTCACCTCCATGTCTAAGTTACGTTCAAGATAATTTTAAGGTTACTGTAAAAAGTACCTTTATTCTGTTTATCAGGTTAGTATACCTTAGTGTTTATCGGTTTCGTTAGGACTCTTTCTTCTTGTTTCATTCTCCGTAGTGTGAAGGACTAGAGGTTGATATAATGTTTCGATATCGTTAGTTTTATTATACCGTGACCGTATTTTGTCTGTTTATCTATTTACCTTATCTTTATCTTCGGTCTTTATTTGGTTGGACATGTGTCAGTTGATTATGAACTGTTCCCTCGGTTGTTATAAGTTACCCCTTTCCTACTAGAGAAGTTATTTTCCATTACCCTTTTGATCTATAGGTGTACTTCTTCTTATTTTCGTCTGAGGATAGAATGTGTCGAGTGTTTGTAATTGAGTTTTACCTAATTTCCGAATTTATATTTTAGACTTTGACATTTTGAGGTTCTAATTTTGTATTCCATTTTAGTGGAAGTGTCAGCAAAACCGTCACTAAAAAAAAAAAATATTTTGTGGTTTTCGTGTTTGTTGTTTTGGTTTTTAATTATTCATCCTATTATAGTTGGTCATCCCGAAGGGTCCACCACAACACCATTTCCTGGGCGGACAGTTGCGTCCTCGGTTTTTTCTGTACCCAAGTTAGGGGTCTACCCCTTCTACGGGACCTCTTCCTTACCACTGGGTGAGATCATAAGAACGGACCTTTTACGATACCTGTCCCCTTAGACCCTCCGATGTCAGGTTCCCTATCTTTTCTCAACCTGTGCTGACTCGTGTGTGTATGCGTTCTACTGTAGTTTGAAAGTCACGAAGACGTGTCTTTTTCTTTATTATTTTTTACTTTTCCGTTGGATGTCTCACCCTCTTTTCTCAACTTTCGGTATATAGACTATTCCTCAATTATACGTTTATATATTCCTTGAGTTATCGTTTTTAGTTTATTAGTTTAAAATTTTTTCCGTTTCCTGGACTTATCTGTAAAAACAAAAGATCCTTTGTGTAGATTTAACGATTACCCATATACTTTTCTACGATTTGTAGTGATTATTAGTCCCTTTGTGTTTAGTTTTTGTGTTACTTTATAGTAGAGTGTGTACTATCTCACCGATTGTAGTTTTTCTATTGTTTATAGTTCACAATAAATTCCTACACCTCACGTCACACGGAAACACGTGACAACTATCCTGACATTTAACTATGTCGGTGATATGTTATGTCATACCTCCCAGAAGTTTTTTATTTTTTATATTATTTTGATAGTACACTAAGTCGTTAGGATGGAGACCAACCCACATAAACTTCTTTCACTTCAGTGATAGACCTTCTCTAAAGACATGTGGTGTGGATACAAGTGACGTCGTAATAAATGTTATCGATTTTGTACTTTTGTTGGTTTAACAGGTAGCTACCTACTTACCTGTTTCTTTTACGCTATGTGTGTGTGTGTGTGTGTGTGTGTGTGTGTGTGTGTGTGTCTCCTTATAATAAATCGGTATTTTTTCCTTTAAGACAATAAATACTGCTATGTCTACCTACCTGTAATACGATTCACTTTATTCAGTCTATCACTTTCTGTTTATGGTATAATAGAGTGAATATACATCATAGATTTTTTTCAGTTTGAATGTCTTTGTCTCATCTTACCAACGGTCCCTTACCCCTGACCCCTTTTACCTTTCCATAACCAGTTTCGTATGTGTCAAAGGTAATATTCTACTCATTTAAGACCGATGGGTTTCACGTTCCACCACCGATAACATGAACTTCCAACGAATCTCCTATCTAGAATTTACAAGAGTCTTTGTCCCCATCGATACACTACACTACTTCCATAATTGATTGAAATAACATCATCAGTAAAGTGTTGTATATGTACATAGTTTAGTAGTACAACTTGTGGAATTTAAATACGTCACAATACACAGTTAACATAGAGTTATTTCCACCCGTCCCCTTTCCTTTTACCTCCCGTCTTCACTCTCTTACCACAACCTCGAAACATTCCCTCCCAATCCTCTCCACTCCTTTCCAATCCATCCTAAACAAAAAAAGAAAATAACACTTGGACTTTCCTGTCCTTTTCTTTGGTCCTAATCTTGAAAGGACCTCCGTGACAGTTCGGTTGTGAGGACCTTATTCTAGACTCCATTCTCAACGGTTGTTTGTGGGTTTTGTTTAGACGGATAGTCAAGTCAAGTCAAGTCAAGTCAGCGAGTCAACACAGGCTGAGAAACGCTGGGGTACTTAGAGTCGTGCGGTCCGGAGGGACAGGTACTGGTTGAGGGCCTCAAGTGAGTCTGAGTCCAGGTAGCTCAGTCGCTACGGTAGGTCGGTAGAGTAGCAGCCAGCAGGGGAAGAGGAGGACGGAGGTTAGGGAGGGTCGTAGTCTCAGAAAAGGTTACTCAGTTGAGAAAGGTACTCCACCGGTTTCATGACCTCAAAGTCGAAATCGTAGTAAGGAAGGTTTCTTTAGGGTCCCGACTAGAGGAAGTCTTACCTGACCAACCTAGAGGGACGTCAGGTTCCCTGAGAGTTCTCAGAAGAGGTTGTGGTGTCAAGTTTTCGTAGTTAAGAAACCACGAGTCGAAAGAAGTGTTTGAAGTTCTACAAGTTCGACCAAAATATTTTCCGTCTCCTTGGTCTCTAGTTTAACGGTTGTAGACGACCTGGTAGCTTTTTCGTTCTCTCAAGGTCTTTTTGTAGATAAAGACGAAATAACTGATACGGTTTCGGAAACTAACACACATAGTGTTATTTGACGCCTTTTAAGACTTTCTCTACCCTTATGGTCTGGTGGACTGGACGGAGAACTCTTTGGATATACGTCCAGTCCTTCGTTGTCAGTCTTGACCTGTACCTTGTTGTCTGACCAAGGTTTATCCTTTTCCTCATGCAGTTCCGACATATAACAGTGGGACGAATAAATTGAATGTACGTCTCATGTAATACTCTTTACGACCCGACCTTCTTCGTGTTAGACCTTAGTTCTAACGGCCCTCTTTATAGTTATTGGAGTCTATACGTCTACTGTGGTGGGAATACCGTCTTTCACTTCTCCTTGATTTTTCGGAGAACTACTTTCACTTTCTCCTCTCACTTTTTCGACCGAATTTCGGGTTGTAGGTCTTTTGCTTTTAGTGCCGTAGACCAGGGTAGTGAAGTACCCTTTATCTACCCCTTTGTCACCTTTGTCACAGTCTGAAATAAAACCCCTCGAGGTTTTAGTGACGTCTACCACTGACGTCGGTACTTTAATTTTCTGCGAATAAGGAACCTTCTTTTCAATACTGGTTGGACCTATCGTATAACTTTTCGTCTCTGTAATGAAACGGTTGTTTCCAGTCAGATCAGTTCCGATACCAAAAAGGACACCAGTACATACCTACACTCTCAACCTGACACTTCTTCCGATTATCGTCTCGGGTTAGAGATGAGGTTTTGTGTCAGGGTGACGAGGAGGGTCACCGTTAGAACTCTATCACGTATTTCCTATAGATGGTCTCGGTGAGTCTAATGTAGTCTTGGAACTGTAACGTCCCTCCTCACCGGTATAAGGATAAGAAAAAATTAGAGGTCCCTGAGACTACACGAAGACGTAAACTCTTACCGACCGGTTTAAACGTGAAAGGGATACTGTATCTCTGAAGGACCACGCTCGACCTTACCGTCCACCGTGGACCCGTTCTACGATTACATCCGATAGTGAAACAAAAAAGGTAAGAGAGTAGTCCTCAAATTAAGAAAGAGTAGTTGACGGTATAGAGTCACTTGTGATACATAACCCACGACCCTTATGTTATGACGTGTTCTGTTTATTCCGAAAACAGAATGTCACTCCTTCTGTTCGTTTAGACATGTCTACCGTTATTCGAGATACTTCCTTTTTCTGTACCGCAACTCTATCTTTTGTTGACTCCATTCTCTTCTGGAGACTCTTCCACTGTGACTTGACTCTGTACCTCCTGTTCTTCAGTTAATATGGGGTTTATCGGTTTCGTTAGAACTCTTTTTTCTTATTTCGACCTCCTTAATCCGAAGGACTGAAGTCTGGTATGGTGTGTCAATATCATTAGTTTGGTGGTATCATGACCGTGTTTGTCTGTGTATCCAGTTATCTTGTCCTGTCTTTCGGGTCTTTATTTGGGTGTATGGATATCAGTCAATTAGATACTGTTTCCTCCGTTCTTATATGTTGCCTCTTTTTTGTCAGAGAAGTTATTCACCACGACCCTTTCGACCTGTCGATGTACACTTTCTTGTTTTAATTTTGTAAAGAAGTATGGTGTATGTTTATGTTTGAGTTTTATCCAATTTCCGAATTTACTTTCTGGATTTTGGTATTTTGAGGCTTTTCTCTTGTATCCGTTTTATGAGAAACTGTATTTAGTGTGGTCTACAAAAAAATGGGTGGAGGATCTCATTACTTTTATTTTCGTTTTTATTTGTTCACCCTGGATAAATTTAAATTTTCGAAAACGTATCGTTTCCTTTGGTATTTGTTCTACTTTACTGTTGGGAGTCTTATCCTCTTATATAAACGTTTAATATACTGACTATTTTCTGAAGGGACCACCGAGTCTGTCATTTGCAGAGACGAATGTTACACCCTCTGGGTCCAAGCTCGGGACCCAACCCTTCTAGGGGACCTCTTCCTTTACCGTTGGGTGAGGTCATGAGAACGGACCTTTTAGGGTACCTCCGGTCAGGTACCCCAGCGTTTCTCAGCCTGTGTTGACTTGCTGAAGTGAAGTGAAGTGAAATGAAGTACTGACTATTCCCCAATTGTAGGTCATATGTATTTGTCGAGTATATCATATTGAATTACAGTTTTTTGTTTGTCGGACTAATTATTTACCCGTGTTGAAAACGTCGTTGTACCTACCTGGATCTATTATAGTATGATTCACTTTATTCAGTATATCTCTGTTTATAATATACTATAGTGAATACGTACCTTAGATTCTATATTATGTTCACTTAGATATTTGTTTTGTCTTTATCTAAGTGTCTGTATTTTTTATTTGAATGTCAATGGTTTCTTCTTTCCTTCCCTCCCTATTTAATCCTTATACCCTTATTGTTTGATGATATGTATTTTATGTATCCGTTGTTCCTAAATGACATACCGTGTCCCTTGATATCAGTCATAGAACATTATTAAAGATTACCTTTTATTAGACTTTTTACATATGTGTATTGACCAAGTGAAACGATATATGGACTCTGATTGTGTTATGGTATTTAGTCGATATAAAGTTAAATTCCTTTTGTTGTTTTATACCTGTCTTCTGGACTTATTTGTAAAAAGGTTTCTTCTGTTTGTCTACCGATCGTTCGTGTACTCTTCTACAAGTCATAATGATTAGCAGTCTCTTTACGTTTAGGTTTGGTGTTACTCGATGGTGAAATGTGGACAGTCTTACCAATAGGGGTTTTCTTGTGTTTATTGTTCACAGTCGTTCCTATACCTTTTTTCCCTTGGGTACATACGACAACCACCCTTACATTTAACATACCTGTCGACACTGACTTCCTAGTTTTTCCTATTCTTAATCTTTTCACTAGGTACTGAAACTGGTCTACCACTAGTAACTCCTAGTATTTTTCTTCTCCTGGTCTGACCTTTTTATTCTCACGCTTTAAAAACTTCAACTCTAAAAACCTTGATTATAGCTAAAAGTAATTCTTCCAGACCCTGGGATCCGTACCGTGGTCCTTACTCACTGATTCCATCTCACCTACTGTTTAGTACGTTTTACTCCTTCGACTCTGTGTCTCTCACGACCGACAACGTACCATATCAACAGTTTCTAAACTCCACCTCTCCTTCACATCACTCCAACGGTCCGTCAACACACAAAAAATTCTAAATGAATACATAAAATAAAAAACCGACACGAGTCAGAAACAACGACGTACACCGAAAGAGATCAACACCAGTCGCTCCCGATGAGAAACAACGGTACACACCCGAAGAGTAACCCTATCAAAGAAAGCGACACCTCGTGTCTGAGATCCATGGGTTCAAAGTTATCAACATCGTGTACTAGAGACGTCAACACCGTGCACCCTAGTCATCGACACCGTGTGCCCGAATCATCGAGGCACCGTACACCTTAGAAGGGTCTGGTCCCTAGTTTGGTCACAGGGAATGTAACGTTCCACCTAAGAATTGGTGACCTGGTGGTTCCTTCGGGGTCCGTCAGAACTCACACGAGCACTAGTATTTAAACACCAATCGGGTCGGTATGTTAAAAATCATAAAAGTGGACGAAGTTATATCTGTCTCTTCGTACACCAAGTTCATCACGACACCTAACGGATCACTTATACTATCCCTCGATTCTGCTCTTTCCTTTACCTGACTGAAATTGTTCCCTCTCACATAACTAAAGGACAACGACTACATTGTTTAATGGTGTGTGGATCACTGAAATTTGTCATGTTCAAAAAAAAAAAAAAATAGAATGTCAAGACCTTAAGTCTTCAGGTTTTACACAAAGTGTTCCGATTTTAGTTCCACAGTCGTCCAAACGTAAGCAAGTCCTCTGAGACCCTCGTTTAGACATAACAACGGAAAAGAGAATTATCGAAGATCTTCGAGGGACACAAGGAAACGAATATCGGGGAGGATGTAGAATTTTCGGTCGTTGTAACCCGACTCAGAAAGAGTACGACGGTAGAGAGGTCAAGAGAGAAGGTTAGGAGAGAAGGTGAAACTCCCTTTGAACACTAACGTGACCCGAGTAGACGGATTTAGTCCTATTAGAGGAAAATAAGATTCCAGTGGACTAATCGTTGGGATTAAGGTAAAATTGGACTTAAAGAGAAACGGCATATTAGATTTTATAAGTGTCCTAAAGTCCCTAATCCTACACCTGTAGAAACACCCTCCGTAGTAAGAGGGATGTTTCACTAATACTACTACAGTTACGTGCCTGAGACATGACCCATTCCTCCGTTTACCTCTTTTGTCACCCGTCTACTTTTCACTTTGTCACCACGTTAGTTACTTAACCTCTTCATTGTCCTACTCGAACTTATTGACATCGCGATCTCATCTTTAAAATTTTTACTATATCAGAGACTACTACTGTTTCCGATCCCATCCTAGTGTAGTATCTCCACTCTTAGACTGTATTTCAACATCTTTTCTGGTCTACTTCGTCAGTACTCTAGAACCGTGCCTACTCGATCTCCCATTTGAGGTCCTACCGAGAACGACCAGGTCCACAGGTATACCACCTCCCTCGAGGGTCCTTACCGACAGTGGTCACAGATACAAGGGTCCACTCGATACTAACAAAAAACGGGAGACCCTGTGAAAGATTTTTGTCGTTTTAACATCTTAATGTTTAGTTCTCGTGTGGAGTCTCTTTGTTCTTCGTCGACTACGTAAAGTCTCCACAAAACGTCTTTGGTCTGGGGTGAGTTTACCTCTCACCACTCACCATTCGTGTGTCGGGTGTAAACCTGACGTCGGACCTGTAACCATTACTATTGGGGACACCGGAGTAGACCAATGGAGTGGTGGGTGGCTAGTCTCTTGACACGTATTCCACTTGTGTAAGGGGTACTAGGAGAGGGAGTCGAACGGAAATTTAGGGAAGGGACTCTCGGTAGTCCCTTAAGTCCAGAAAGATCGTAATCGACGGGGAATGAGAAACGAGTCATAGAACGTCATTGACGACACGAACGGAAGTGGTGTGTTTGTACTTTTCCTACATTACCTTCACTTTCAGATCCCACACGTTACCCAGTAGGTTCACCTACAATTTCAGTGGTTCTTACTACTTGCTCGAAGTCGGATCCCTCCTGTTGACTCGTAACTCCTCTTTTACATTTGGGGTGTTCGATCCCCTCGGACACTCACTTTTCCCCGGTAACCGTCAAGACTGAGCCGGTCCTGGTCCCGGGGAGTCCCGGCTTGAAGACGAGTCGTCCTTCCTACCTCGGGACTGTGAGGTGGGGTGAGGGTCCCCATCCCCACCCGAGGTCCGGTGTCCGGACCCGTCACTGGGGGAACTCTACACGTCCGGTCCAGCTCAGGTCTCTGAGGGCGTCCGGACGACCGAGGGACGGAAGACGCCAAAGGCACTTGTCTCCTCCCCGACCCTGAGTCGTGGGACACGAGAAATGGGGTCCCGAAAGCAGAGAGGATCCCTCTACCGTGGGGACACAGCCACGAAGAGAAGCCACTCGTGGGTGTCGGGCCAGACCGGCACTGTGCACCAGATCCTCCGGTTACTGTCGTATTCAGTGAGGGACACCCGCACCCCCACCCCGGAGTGGACCCCCGCGTCCGGGAGCAACATGGGTGGTGGTGTCGTGCTCGTAGTGTGGACCGATGTCCATGCCTTTAGAGGACCCTCCGGAACGTCTCCTCGGTTTCGCTCTACCCTTCTCCCGCCCTTCTGGGAGGCCTCTGTCAGTCCGGACCCGTCCATCTTCTCTTCGTGGTGACTGTCACTCTGCCTAAGTTTTCGGGACGCTAAGTCAGTTATCTGTGGATGGACACGTTTGAGACACCACCCCCCCCCGCCAACGTTTAAACTTCTTCCAGACCTGTTAGGGGGATTTCCCGGACACGAAAAGGTCCCCTCGGTTTGTCACAGGTGTGTAGAGTCACGTTGGTCCTCTCGGACACCCCCAGCGTCCCCCTCGTCTATGTCTTCTCTTCCGAAGGACCTCCCCACCCGGACCCCGGCCCGACATTTCCTCTCGAGTCCTGACTAGTCCCTCACACGGGACGGTGCGGGCGGTCCTTCGTCTCTGGAGAAGGTCGACAACACCGGGACCCAGGAAGGGGACAAAGAGGAAAGGACTGAGACTACTACCTAGACGTTTCCCTTTCCTACACCGGCGAAGACAACTGGTCACCCCTCACCCCGTTCCTTTCGTTCGTGGAAGGGAATTCTTTTAGCCTTTGGGGTCTAACACGGTTGAAGGACTGAACCTCTTCTAGTCTTCAGTACCGACCTCTACCTCTCATCCACCGTTGGCTATCCCCCAACCTACAGGACCTACCCAAACATCGGTGTCCGTCCGAGTCCGTCTCCTTACTCCGGGACCTCTGACTGGGCACCTGAAGACCCTGTGTGTGAACGGCACTTCTCCCAGGGTACAGTCTCCGCCCTCCTCCACCCTCCTCTAGAGGTAGTCAAAACGAAATGTATAAAGGATTTCCCTGTGGAGCCTCTTCCGTTACTGTGGGGTGAGGGAGGTCATGAGAACGGACCTTTTATGGTACCTGTCTCCTCGGACCAACCGACGTCAGGTACCCCAGACATTCTCAGCCTGTACTGACTCGTTGAAGTGAAAGTGAGAAGTGAAAGTACGTAACCTCTTCCTTTACCGTTGGGTGAGGTCACAAGAACGGACCTCTTAGGGTCCCCGCTCCCTCGGACCACCCCACGTCAGATACCCCAGCGTCTCTCAACCTGTGTTGACTTCACTAAATCGTCGTCGTCGTTTCCCTGTGGACGAGTCGTAGAAGGAAAGAAGAAACAAACGACCACGGTTAATCAAGAGGAGGGTCCTTCGACCTGGGTTACGGTTGGAGTATCCCTCTATCGAACAACGTCGACGGTTTCGTGGTGGAGGAGGTCCCAGGAGAAATGAGGGTAGAAAGTATCAGTGTCCAAAAGTAACCGTTGTCGGACGAGGTACTGTTATCGAAAGAGGTACCGTTCGGACCACGGGGTAGGGTGGAGGGATGTGTCTCTTCTCCGAGATCCACGTGTTAAACAATGGTCTCTGAAGGAATAACTGTGGTCTGTAGGACAACACAAAGACGGGATGACTATTCACCTCCTTAGTTGTCCTCTCCTACACTAACTCATATTTATCTTAGAACTGTTTATATAGTCTTATCGTTGTGACTCGTGTCGACCCTCCCGGGTCGAAGGTCTCCAGAGTCGGTTGGGGAGGTCGTTCCGGGGTCCTTACTACTACCCCCTACGTCATCCTACCCCTGACACCTGTCAAGACGATACAAACTCAAAATACATAACTTGTATTTGACTATGTTTACTGTCAAGATTACCGTGTAACGTAACCATGTAACCTTCAATGGGTTATTTAAACCATCTACACATTTATATACTAGACTGCTTATTTTGACTACTCAAACTCATCCTTCGTTTTTTCTATCCTCCCGTAACGCGATTCACTCTCCCCTTCCCTAATTACCGTGTTTCTCTTTATACGGGAATACGTCTTCTGTAAGAATCATTGCTAAAATCATCCTTATTAATTAATAATCATCGTCAGTAATACTGGAGTTAGACGAAAGGTCCGGATAGACGGTGAGACGGGTAGGACCTCGGTAAAGTAAGGGACCTGTCCATGTGTATATATGTGTACGTGTGTGTGTGTGGAGAGAAGATGATACGTCCGACAAAGGAAAGGTACGTCTCTGGAGTAAGGGAGTAAGAAGGAGAAAGGGACGGTAGGAAGTAACGATCCATTTGAGGATCTCTAGGAAGTCCTAGGTCCACTTTACAGAGGGGAACTCATGGAAGGGTCAATTAATAAGATGAAGAAAGGTAGAGGGAAAACAGGAGGGGAAAAAGGAAAGGGGAGGGTTAATTAGTAAGATAGAGGGTATGAGGGTATCGTGAAACCCAAGTAGGAACAAAATCGTGAACAGTGAACCCAGTAACAACAAGTTCACAGACAGAAGGGGAGATCTGGTACTTGATCTCGTTCAGTAATCAGAATCCGTAGACACTCTCTCCGGAGGGATCGTGTTGGGACTCATATATCTACCTATGAGTTATGAACGGACCACTCACTTACCGATCATAGACATCACATACAGGATATTGAAGTACCCAGTTGTATATAATAATTATAACAACCCAACAACAAATAAATTCCTCAGTTCGATTTAACAACAACAAAAGTGTAACACAAAGACCCTGAGAGGAGTACATACTCAAAATACTTCCCGTCTCACGTAACCTGACCTAAAAAGAATTGTTCAGGTATATTGATAACGGTCCGAAGAACAGAGAGTAACATTCTTCATCTCTTTGAAAGACTACTTGATCTTCACCACTTCGTCACACGAGTAAGTACTTATTTTATGAATAGAAACGGTCGATTAAATAACTGTCATTTTATAGTGTTTCTCTTTAACGTCTTTGGTGATAGTGATATGTTTTCGGGTGTATGGGGAGTTCGAAAAGATGGTCACCTATAAGTGTTGGTTTTTAAAACTGTCACTAAATAGACTTAAGGAACTTACAGAAAATAAATCAACGAGACACAGGTCAAGTATAACTCATAGTGTCTCTAGACTGAGACTACAATTCGATACATCGACAAATAACAATTTAGTCTCACTCGTCATTCCCTGAACTGCCATCGAATCTGGGGTTTACTTTCTAGTGGAAAGTGACAAACCTGTCTCCGTGACAAAAACGTAGTATAGGATATAACCATGATGACAAGGAATACTCACTTAATCAGTGATCACTGAGTCGAGACTTTACCAATCAGTGTCATTGGAAACAGTAAATTGTCGGTATCAAAAAATAACCGTCGAAGAATTACTCGAGTAGAAACCCCACTGTTCACCGTCTCGATACTGAAAAGAAATTCTTTAAACTCTCTATATCAGTCAGTTGTAAAAATAAATGAAACTCTCTCTGAACTCAAGGCTCCGGACTGACTCCAAAAGGGCTATCATAGTTATGAACGTAACAGATTGTTTTGTACAGTTTTTAAAGTATGAACAGTAGGTTACTTATGCCGTTATTGTCATAACCCGTCTGATCCTGACTCTCCAACGACCGACGTCAAATATTACTGACTTCTTAATCATAGACACTTGTAAGACGTACATTGATGAGACCCAACTTACAAAAACTTCTTCAACTTTTTCGTGAATCATATTGGACTTCACCTTAGACGATTCTACAATGTTGACTACTACAATTTTTATGCTCACCTCTTCTTTTCTCAATCACTTATTTATGTGTTTTAAACACTTTTATATTCCAGAAATTGAGAAACCCAATAAGTAAAATAATAAATAGTCGTGAGTGTAACGTCTGTTATAAACTTAGAGAGTACACAATAATTTGACTGTCACAATTACCCCTTGTGGTAAGTGAGAGCACTTGAATTGGTAGTACCAAGACACTTGAAAACAGTCTTTGTCTTCAACCTACAGGACTTAAAGAGATGGTGAGACACACACATACAGGTACACACACACTAAAAAATTCGAGTACCACCTCTAACTTAATAAAAACTAACTCTTGTAGAGGGAGTTAATGGTAAATTGTGACTTACCGAAACCTTTAATCGAAAACAAGGTCCAAACTATTATAAAGAATTACTTGATTTGGATTTCAATGTTTCGTTTGTCACGAATATAATTTTTTGTATAACACCATTTCAGTAAAGTTACTGTTAATTGTAATAAACTTAGTTTCATTACAGTCTGACGAAATATGAGAAGTCTACGAAAGTTTTCAATTTAATTCCCTCGAGAGATAAGTGTATGTTTAAACCTCATCTATATATAAGTTCGAGTATGATTTTAAGGTCGTCGAAAAAAAAGTCAGGAGATACGTTCATGTTCCCGAGGGGAATATCGAGACAACCCTTTCTTAGACGGACGTTACGTCCTCTGGACCCAAACTAAGGACCCAACCCTTCTAGGGACCTCTTCCTTTACCGTTGGGTGAGGTCATAAGAACGGCCCTCTTAGAGTACCTGTCTCCTCGGACCACACGATGTCGGGTACTCCAGCGTTCTCAGTCTGTGCTGAATCGTTGATTGGGTGGTGGTGGTGGTACGTTCATGTTTCCTGCAAAGGTATAAAGTCTAGGTGATTTGACACGTCAACTCCTCGAAGGTGTATTTGAAGTTTACTTTCACTAATGAGACGTCACATTACTGTACGATTTTCCGTTTATAGTTTTCTTGGATTATCTTAAGATATTAAAAGAAGGTTTATTACTTATACGATTTAATTTTAGTATACGAACACCTAACTATGGTCATAAATCTTCATGGATAGAGTACCTGACTATGGTCATAAACGGTTATAGACACACTTTTCTGTAAACGTTTCCGCTTGATACATTTTGAAGTAATGTCTTGTCTACTTGTATACGTCAAAACTGCTGTCTCTTGTGAAACTAGAAGTGGATTCGTTTTACTATAAGACGGTTTTCTTAAAGTAAGAAGAGTGATTATCTGGATATAATAAATTTGTAACATTCGTTAATAATTATAAAAAATCAAAGTCGTTGTAAAATAAACAACACCTTAAGACAATACATTCATGGATGTATTATTGGTAAAACTAAAATGGAAACTCGTGGAGGTTCGGGGTTTACAATTGAGAGACGGAAAATGTCTTCAAAGGAGTCGAGTGCAATAGTTATATAACATGGTAACACCCAAAAACGTGTTAGCATTTTGATTTTCCTGTCCTTGGAAGGTATGAATTTACATCCGATCTTGGTTTGGGTCCCGCAGTTTTCTTGGTCCTCTGCTAACACTTGTTAAGATGTTAGATTCGTGGAACTAACAAGTAACCTGTGTCCTGTGCAGTTAGGAGTGAACAGTCGTTTACTCGAGTCTCGAGCACTGCTCCCCCGTACAGGATAACCGATGAGAAGACCGGGGCGGGGAGGAGACACCGGATCCCCTTAGATAACGCAGTCCGGACCGAGGTGACAACAGACTCCGGGTCGAAAGCCACCCTGCGAGGGTGGCAACCGACGGATGGGAGGGACAGAACCCCGGAGAAGACAGCAGGAGAGTCACCGACGGAGCAGGGCAGGACGGTGGGAGTCGGAGGGGAGTCCCGTCGGTGAAGTCCGCGGTGGTGGACCCGACAACGGCAGTAGTGGGCGGGTTAACTCCATTGACGGGTCACGGTACAGGTGGTGCTCTCCACCTCTAGTCCTGGGACTGCCCGTCGTTACGGGTCGTCCGTACCGACCCCACGTCCGGCTTGACAGGTCTCGGGCACTTCCACACCTGACGTTGGGGCCCGGAGCGTCCCCACTGTGGCACGGACTCCGACCCCGTCCGCCTTAGTGACTCCGGAGTCCTCCGGGTTCCCTCCGCCGGGACCTCCCACCCTCGCGGCTCCTCCCCCTCCTCCTCGTCCGTCACCCGGGTCTGGAGTACCGCCTGCGTGTGGTGAAGGGGTACCGACCGAAGGCGGATTGCAACGACCTGGACCATGCGAGCCACGACTCGGCGTAGATGATGTTGCTGATGTAGGAGCAGACCGGGGTGTTGCCGGGGTACAGCCAGGTCGTGGCCCGGGTCGTCGTGAGCAGACTAGTTCCGAGCCGGCGTCACCGGCTCAAGAGGCTCGAGGCCCACAGTAGCCTACCTGGCCCCCTCCCCGGCCGCTCCTTCCGGGGTCGGGTCCTCCACCTCCTCCGCCTCCTTCGGCTCCTTCGGAGAAATACCCTCTGTCGGCGGCTTCTCAGGCTCCTCAGGTCGAACACCCTTCACCGCGTCCTCGGTCGACGGGGACTCCCACTCGGAAGTCCTCCCCTCCCCCACTCAACCCCCCCTGCCCCTGTGACCGTAGACGTCCGGCCCAGACCCCTGGTCCCTAGGGCTCCTCCCCCCGTCCGGGTCTCCTCCCGGAGCCCTTCCTTCCGACCCTCAGTCCCGGAGGAACTTAGCTTCCGGTCTCCCCGGGTCATCTTCGGGTTGAGGTACTGCTGGAGAGACCAAACCCCCCACCCCACGCCTTTATTCGAAGGGAGACGGTCAGGACCATTCTCCAGACTCTACTAGCCACGGTCAATACTCGGGTGTCCACTTCTAGTCACTTCCGTCCACAAACCCTCCCTCGAACTCTCCTGTACCTTCTCTTGTTCGTTTACCGCATGCAGTATAAACCAAGTATCGAAAATTTTTACCATTCTAAGAACCTTTCAACTAGGGTTTTATAATACTTGACTATGTCCTCGTGAACCAGTTTTACTTCAAAGTCCCCCAACTCCTTGATTACTCGAAGTGGTATCTTAAACAGTAACTCCACTTTGTATAAAACTACTCTTTCAAGACTGACTTTGTATCTTACGTAGTCTGGGTCTCCTAAGACTAGAAACCGGTCTTCATTAGTCATCGTGTCCCACTGTCTAAATGATCTCTTCTTCTTTATTACACTAACACTTTTACTAGTTCGTCGTTGTTTCACTCCCGGTACCTTCACAACATAGGTGGTCTTCCTTCCGGGGGTCAATGAGAAAAGAATCAACGAGGATAGGAGGACGAAGAGGACTCCCATCTCAAGACCTACAGACAACGATAAGGAATACTCAACCCTAAAAAAAAAAAAGACATTTGCAGACCAGGGTTTCAGACATAATAAGAAGTGATTTCTTTATCCATTCGTGGTCCTACTCTTGAGGTTTTTTCTCTAGGTTCCGTGACTTACACTCCACTTTCTTCTCTTCATATTGTTTTTTGTTCTTCTTGGTCTTTTCTTAGACCTGGGTCGTTTCCTGTCAGGGTTTTTAAGGTCCATAGACACATATCGAAACTTTTATTCGGTCGATAAGGGTCCGTAAATGTTTAAAACAAAAACGAAAAATTAAGAGGGTCATTTAATTCTTTTTCAAACAAATTTTAATCAAGTCGTTAAGTTTAAATGGATGAATTACAAATATCTTGTGAGTGCGTGGATCAGTGACCTAAGGTCCTGAGAACGGACCTTTTAGGGTACCTGCCTCCTCGGACCATCCGACGTCAGGTACCCCAGCACTTCTCAGCCTGTGTTGACTCGCTGAAGGGAAAGTGAAAAATGAAAGTACGTAACCTCTTCCTTTACCGTTGGGTGAGGTCACAAGAACGGACCTCTTAGGGTCCCCGCTCCCTCGGACCACCCGACGGCAGATACCCCAGTGTGTCTCAGCCTGTGCTGACTTCACTGCGTTGTCGTCGTCGTCGTCGTACGTGGATCATTATATTTCACGTAATACATGACTTTATATGAAGTACCGAGGAGTAAACAAAAATACTCCAGAAAACAGGCGATGGACATTCTGACGATTGTTCAACATTTACATAGTCATGGATTCTGGTCATAAACAAATCATTTGTCAATGATCTTCGTCGTCACTTTCATTGACCCGAAACGTGATCATCTCACAAATAAAGAACTGGTGTCTTCAGCTCAGAGGACGTGATTCTCTACTGTAGAAAATCTTACACTGATGAATGTTTATCGTTTTTCAAGTCTGAAAGTTCATCCCTGGTGTAAATCACTAATTATCGATTTGTAAACAAGTCAACATCCAAAAAATTTTTTAAAATACACTGTCAATTTTCTTCTCATTGAAACAGTATCATACTGACAACGAATAGTGACTCGACCATTACTTCCATATTCTATATAGAACAGAAATTATTAATTGTAAAAGGGGAGTAAAAGTATTACCACATAAAGTTTTGTCGGAGAAAGAGTATACCATCTATACCTTTGACTCCCAGACCCTCTCATTTCCTCATAGTAGACACCTGACTCGTGTCTGAAAATTCCACTTTTCTCACTAAATTCAGGTTCTTATCGGAGAGTTTCCCCTTTTTTTTTTGTACATATCACAACCCGTTCTCCCTCTCTTTCAACTATCCTAGTATATTAACTTCGGTAGTCCAACATGTACATGGTTATAGATACTACGTCCAATGTTCTCCCTTTATACAACAAGAAGGGATGAACAACTCTATTGTCGGGAGTCTATATCTAATCTAATTCTTTCAGAGACCACGACCATTTATGACATATTAACAAGTAAAAGAGAGTAAAGTAGGACGTCAAACCTTCTGATCTTTCTACCTCTTTCTTCTTAGGACTAAAAGTCCCAAAAGTAAAACGTCTTCGGGTACCCTTACAATAATTACGACTAAGGTAAGGTTTTAAGTAAAGGGATTTTCACTGTAGGTTATTGTACTGAACATGGTAGATGTCTATACAAACTCTCACAAACAAGATCAATTTTTATTCAAATAAAATATATCCCGAAGGGACCACCGAGTCTCCAATTTCACAGACGGGTGTTACGCCCTCTGGACCCAAGTTAGGGACCCAGCCCTTCTAGGGGACCTCCTCCTTTACCGTTGGGTGAGGTCATAAGAACGAACCTCTTAGGGTACCTGTCTCCTCGAACCACCCGATGTCAGGTACCCCAGCGTTTCTCAACCTGTGTTGACTCGCTGAAGTGAAGCGAAGTGAAGTTTGACTTTACGTCCGTTTAAAACAAATCCATTTACTAGGACTGAGTTTAGAGAAAGTGAAAACAAACTGGGTGAAATGAAAGTAACTTTCCGTAGTGAAAGGTGGTAAACCATTCGAACGAAATTTAAGGAATAACGTCGGGGTTTATTTAACTTTATAGTTCAAATTTTGTTAAAAACATTTCTGTCTTTACCTCTAGTTCGGAAATCTTGACTCGAACAAATGACGTACTACCATTTCTTAGACGGACGTTACGTCTTCTGGGTCCAAGATAGGGACCCAACCTTTCTAGGGACCTCTTCCCGTACCGTGAGGTCATAAGAACGGACCTCTTAAGGTACCTATCTCCTCGGACCTTCCGATGTCACGTACCCCAGCGTTTCTCAACCTGTGCTGACTTACTGATTGTGAAGGTCTTTTTATAGGTTCCCTGTCTCAACCAAAGTCTTCCAGTGTCTGTATTATGATCCATATACTTCAGATTCTCTTGTAAGTGAGTGGTCCATGCCTACCATCTATATGTGTGTCTCATTTTCCGTTACGGACACTCCTACACACGCATGAGTTCGTATGTCCTTCCGTACGTCACCTTTCTATTTTTGATGTAAATCCTACCACCGGTGGGGAACCCCTTTCTTTTCCTACCACTAGGATAACCCCTCCCTAGGTGTCACCCGAAGTTGATATAAACATTATAATGTAAAGAATTCGACCCACCACTCATGTATCTACAGTTGTCATAATAAGAGATATGGAAACACATCCAGACTTTATAAAGTATTAATTTTTACTCATTTTATCTCCTTTCCCTCTCTTATTCGAACTATAGATCTGACAAATTCTCCCTTTTTTCCTATTCAGTGTAAACTAGTCTCCTAGTCTCTTCCGAGTAAAGACGTAAATCAATTTCGAAGGATTCACGAGAGAACCATCGTAACTATAGAAGAGAGTATAAGACACCATCCTGTAGAATATAAGGTTGAATATAATCGTAAAAATTAACTCCACTTCAAGTGAATTTTAGTTGGTAAATATTCACTTGTTAAGTTACTGTAACTGTTAAAACACGTTCGTGTAGAAATCAAGACTCGTAAAAGTAGTGGGGTTTTGAGACATGGATAATTCGTCAGTAAGTGGTAAAGGAGTGGGAGGTTAAGGGACCGTCGACGGTTAGACGAAAGATAGAGTTACTTAAGTGGATAAGACCTGTAAAGGATATTTGTTTTGGTATGTTATACACTTGAACACACAGACCGAAGAAAGTGAATCGTACAAAAATTCCGAGTAGATGTAACATCGTACATAGTCGTAAATTAAAATCCCGACTTATTATAAAGACAACATACATATATGGTGTCAAACAAATAGGTAAGGAAAACAACCATCTGTAAACGTAACAAAGGTGGAAAACTAATAACACTTATCACGACAATACTTGTAAACACAGGTTCATAAACACGTACTAAATATATACACACATAGAGGACGGGGGTGGAGTGGAGGGGGTCCTGACACTTGAAGACTCACAAACCCCGGAATTCTACAAAATAGAAAGGGTTTCAGGATCCGTGACTCAACAGGTGAATCATCCACGAGGTGATTATAGACAGTTTCATTTGAATTGTGAATGTGACAGTAAAAAAAAACAGTGACTACGACTACAAAATTTTACACAATATAATAAGGAATACCGATCTTGGTGTACCACTTTGTCTTCCGTTTCGTGAGGGACAGTGGTAATAAAGTTGATTTTCCCGTCCAGTTCATCATACTAAACTCCGGGAAGTTTGACCAAGACTAAACAATCATAAAGACGTCACGATCAACAATTTTATCATAACAAAGATCTGGGTCCCTTCTCCATAGAGACAGAACTCGAGATACGAAATCTCCCGGTGAAATCAGGAGAAAGTCCGTGTGGGGAGGACGGTCCCGGTCCTCGGGTCGGGCACCCTTGTTCCCCACACAGGGACGATCGGGTACGAGGTCCATGGACCGTCGGGACTTGTCAGGGATCGGACGAAGGTCCCGGGCATACGAGGAGAATCTGGACAGGACCCCCCACGACTGACGTGAGTGACGACCCCACCCACGAGGGTCCGGGTTCCTCCCCAACATCCGGGTCTTCCCCCACACCGGTCCGGATCCTCGGTCCCGTACCCACCCCCTTCCCTTCCTCCCGTCGAGAGGGATGCAGTAGTCCCGTCTTGAATCTCCTCAGACTCTTAAGATTTAGGGTTGGACCGGAAAGTCCAGTAATCTTTCCATGTAAACAGTACCTTCCTCTATGTTGAATAAATTACCAAATAGTAAACTAAATTTGTAAAGTTTATAAAAATCTGTACAGTACACCTAGGGATGATTTGAAAAAAAAAACTTGGAACGTTTATCCTGTTTACAATAAAAGACGAGATAATGAGAAAGGGGAACGAGTGAGACACAATGTGAACCAATGGACTCGTGTCGCCCCGGGGAAGGAAAACTATTACCGAACAAGATCTTCGGGTAGAACGTCCTTCTGAGTCTGGATCAGGGACTCGGTCCGACGTCATGTTGGAGGTAGAACAGGGGAGATGAGTGGACAGACGTAAAAGAGAGGGTGGGTAGAGAAACGAGGAGTACACAAATGTGTACTTTTGGGGGAGAAATCATCATGGTGAGGGAGTATATCTACGGGTGGACCTCCGGTAGTCGAACCAGTCCGTGTGGACGTATCCCCAGGAAAGACGAGGTGTGTTGGAGAGTTCTAGTAAACGAGAAGACTGTTGGGAACCCAGATTTAACAGTTATTGGATAAATTAAAGGGAGGGGTACACTGTCTCTGTCTGATATCTTGTTCGAAATAACTTAAATAAACGAAACGTATGTCGTCTTTAGTTTCTTCGACTTTTGAATAGTTTTACACGGAAATACGTAGTTTTTTCTAAATTGGATTTTTTTTTTCTGAATTGGAGAAATGAATTTTGTATCAAAAAACAACAATTCACACTTTTTCTTTAACAATTACCTCTCAAGAATTCTCACTCTTATTGGATTAACACCAGGTCGGACTCTTTTTCCCCTTCCCTCCACATTGTCAATTGGATGGTCCTAATGGACCCATTTCCGTAGATGGAATTACTTGATAAGTGATACCTTTATGTTGTCTTTAGTTTGGGTTAGTTAGTTTTTGGATCGTGATAGTTTTTCCGTTTTTATATCATATTCCTTTTTATGAACAAAATATCTCTTTTACGTTTTAGGTCGTTTACTAACATGTCATAGTGTAATATGGTAGTAGTCCTTTTGGTTCGTGGTTCCCAACTTTAACGAAGAGGGTGGGATATCGGAGACTTAAAAAGAACGTATTCCGTCGTGGGATGAGTCTTTAATTTCCGTGTCAATACAGATCCCGACGTAAAGACAAATTTGTTTCATCGAGGTGTCACTGTCCCCGTCTATTGTACTTTCCACATTATGATTCTGTTAAGACCCAAGGGAATCTTTTACTCGGTCCATGACAGGTCCGTAGGTCTTCCTCGAGAGGGAATCCCCCCACCCCACCCCACACACACACACACACACACACACACCGTCCAACCCCTCCCTCACCACCTTACCTCCCGTTCCTGAACCTCACTCACCAAGTGACCCCTCCACCCTCGACAGGTCGGATCACTGACAACCCACACACACGGAGATCCTTACTCCCGCCCCTTTCCGATTAAGTTAGTGAGGTCCGAAGGTCAATCGTCTTTCTGGACAAGATACCGAAACTCTTAAGTTAAAACGAAACTCGGGTTTAGAACACTTTGTCTCCGACGACTCCCTTTCGTTGTTCTTTGACCCGATGACCCTCGGACCCGTATTCTATCGACAGGTCCTCGGGGTCTGAAGGAAGCACCTTCCTAAGGGTAGACGAACTGATTTTCGTGTCGAAAACCAGAGACGACACGACACGACACGAATCAACGAGTTAACACAAGCTGAGAAACGCTGGGGTACCTGACATCGGGTGGTCCGAAGAGACAGGTACTCTAAAGGGTCCGTTCTTATAACCCCACACAACGGTACGGGAGGAGGTCCCCTAGAAGGACTGGGTCCCTAGTTTGGGTCCAGAGGACGTAACGTCCGTCTAAGAAATAACAGACTCAGTGGTCCCTTCGGGGGTACACGTTTTAAACTTAAAATTCTCCCGGAATTCACGAAAATTTTATCCTACATATACTGTACATGATACGAAGACTCGTTGATCTCTCCCGGTGTTATCGTGACCCCATTCTCCAGTTTGTGACCTCCCGATTGGGGAGTCTCCTCATACTATCAGGGGTTCCTTACAATACGGAGTATCCTTCCACGAGTGTCGACGGTCTGAACACTGTCCAACTGTACGCCGTACACGTTTCTCTCGAGACACATTCAACGTCCCCAACCCCCGGGAGTCCCTATGTTTCTTCCACAAAGTTTCCCGTAACCTGTCTGACCCCTCGACCGACACGTTTAAAAAAAGAACCTTTGGGTCTTAAAAGTGAAGATAGTTATGGTGGAGAAGAGTCCTCCGAAATGTTTCAAGTCTCGTCGTTGCTTTCTTGATTTCATAAATTAATCCGAGTATTTTGTATATTCGGTTAGGAACCTGGTCTAGTAGACCTATAAAGGTAATCTTACTTAAATAAACTAGTTCCCTTTACGGATGGAGAATCAACGAGGTGGTTTTACAAAATCGAAAAAGGGAAGATGTCAGGTACCAGGTTTCAATTTCTAAAGAGTTAAGTTGTCGTCACGTTTGTAAAATGTATCAAAAATATTTCCTTTACGACCCAAAAGTCTACGACCGTCACTGACATGACTTCCAATCCGTAAGTACCCTAGATAAAGTAAGTTTATTAATAATCGAAATTACGGGTAAAATTCCGAGAATACGAATTATTTTTACCGATGGTATTTATTAAGTGATGTACCGTAATTATATCGATAACCGTTAATATTAAACTTTACGACTATGAGGTGGGTCCTCGCCAAATAACGTAGTAAAGACGATATTCCGAGGTACGGAGTCGAAAGAAGAACCGGTCCCTCTTGGTCTGACCAAGTCGGCCGAGTTGGCCGACACCATCGTACCGACCTTCACATCGTCTGGACCAAAGAAAAAGGTAGCTTCCATGAACTTTATAGAAGAGTACAAGTTTAGGTTGACCTTGGTTTGGTATCGTTTATTGTGTATTCGTCATTCTTCGGGGTCTCTATGACTTCATACAAATACCCTACGTTATTTTTAAAGGGAGGAAAATCCAAAGGAGACCAAAGATTTTCAGTCACGATATCCCACCATACACTTTCCTCATTACAGTCATACCGATCTTGGTGTCTCCGGACCTGTAACCTTCCGGAGTCTTATTTGTGGACGTCGACATTGACGGTTAGAAACCCAACAATAATAACCTGACAGAATGTGAAAACTTGACTCTGGTCTCGCCTTTGTACAATATACCATAGGCAAGTCAAAAATTTTAAATTTTATTCCATTATAACGAAAACAAAAAGGTTAGGGAATACAACATACTTTAGTGACAACTACTGAGTTATCCAGGTGGGTCCTTTTCAGATACGATTTATTGTAATATAGTTCTGATGGAGCGATACGGGGTCAAGATGTTCATGGAGGAAGGGAGTAGGACGAAATGCCAACTAACTGAATCACCGAATCTCAGTCGGTCACCAAGAGTTGAGACCAGTGTATAATCTTGGTAGATCCCAGAGAAATTTTTATGTTTACGTGTACGATAAAGTACTTGATTGACTTAATCTTAGAGGTTGTCACCTAGGTTTTGGTAGATATTAAAAAATTTTTAGTGTAGTCCACTAAGATTATGTATCACTCTCAACTTTTGGTGAACTATGCTCATGGCACGGGTACTCTTCGATAAGTGAACTGGATGACACGACGATATAGTACCGGTCTGTCACCTAAGGATTTAAGGATCAGATTAAAGAAGTACTCTACCTGATTCCTTCTCTTGTTTCTACTGAGTTATATTTGGATAGGAGGGGAGAGGGACGAGGAAGATCTTTCTTTTTTTAGGGAGACTGTGTATTGAGATGACTACTCTGGGGTAAGCTAAAATAGTGTCGTGTCACAAAAAGAGTCGAAAGTTGTACGGGGTGGAGAGTATAGGGACGAGTCTTATACCTTCCCAACTTTGTTCGGAAAATTTATCAAAAAATTTTAAGTTATGATAACCCGTAGATATGACCTAATAAAAAGTGTCAAAGTGACCCTTACATCTCCCACTTGATCTTTCACCGAACCATAAGAAAGGAAAACTTATGGTCGGTGTCCTTGCAAGATCACGTACTAGTGTTAAAACAAGGATATGTCTAAGGAACTACCCCATTTTCTGACTTTCCGGGAGACTTTCAATGTGTGACCTGACTGAATATAATCGGTATTATCAACCTAAAAGGATTTTGTTCGATTATAGACATAGATTACCTTCATGGTACTCTCTTAGTGTTCGACTAAACCCCCTTCTCTGTGCATAACGGACTCAAACTTTACCCTTCAAAGTGTAAGACACTCTCGAGAAAACCCTCAGCTCCCTATCCCACAAAAAAAAAACAAACAAAAACAAAAAATGGACAAAACCATCTGAAACCTCCGAAACAACCACGGTAGAAGAGAACAGAGAACTGTAGTCTTCACTCTTGGTAAGAACCAACCGAAAGTGAATGTTCCGGTCAAGAGAAATTATGTTTTTACTCTTGTCTTACTAGAATATTCAGGACTATACTTTTATCGTTTAATGAATGAGTCTAGTATCCACGTGCAGGGTAGGACCCATAATATTCAAGTTGTAATTGGTTTTTCTTTCTCTCCATTCCTTCCTTTCTCGTGTCTTTCGTGGATCCAAGTCTTAAATCCTAGTGTTTTAGATTCGACCAAGTTGAAATAGTGGAAAGACTCGACCCTCTTTTCCGATAGATTAGTATATTTGTCACATCATTTGTCCAATTGTACTCTTAATGAATCGAGCTGATGTTGGAAAAGAGGTCGTCAAATGGTCGTGAATTGTCTTTCGAGTGACTTTACACCACCAACGTTTGTTTAGAATAGTTAATTAACCCAAGGTATCTAAAGATGTGTTGTTTTGAACAAATGTAGAACACAAGTACGGAACGTAATCTTTTACTATATTGATATCCAGAAAAGTTTTACCATGTCAAATTCGAAAAGTTTAATTGGAGTGGTGTTGACTAGATTTAATTAATCAAATGTATAGAATCATATAAAGGGAAACTGTTTTAAAATCGGTTCCATCTGAAAAGATGGACATACTAGGACGAGGGTATTTTTATTATTATTACTTTACTTTTCTAGAAATTTCGTTTTTCACTTTTGTCTAAAAGTGTACTAGGAAGTTGTTTAAGAAATTCGTGAATTTCATATCCTTGAATCTGTAGAGAACAATACATTTGAAGTAACTCAAAAGAACTCCGTCAAAATACGTCACAACTGTTTTCCCCAGGAATAAGATTTTGAACGTTTCTGTAACGTTTACCCTGTAATTTTCGTTCTACAGTAGGATAGTACAAGACTAGGTAATCGGATCAAATAGTGTATTAAAGTGAAAATCAGATATCCCTCCACGGTCTGGTTTGGTTTAGTTATACACCTTCGGGTTTGTGATTTGTAATGGAAATAAATGTATTTCCATTTAGTAATACATGACTATTACCTTTCCACGGGTCTTTATTTTACAATTCACTTTTTTTTTTCAAATTAAGGTGAGTATCAAAGAATTTACGTATATGTATAAATCTCCGATTTTATAAACATTCTTATATAAGTTGAGTGGGGTCACCACTGGAAACCCCAAAAGAATATAGATGAATACGGAGTTGGTTAAACCTCCTTAGGATAAGATCTTATAAATCTTGTCCTAAACTAAATATCTTGGAAGAGATACGTAACGAAAAGTGTCTAGGAAATCCTTGTATTTCACCCCCGTGGAAAGATACTCATGTTTGGTTCAGAAAGGGGAGTTTTCAGGGAAACGGAACTAATTACGTGGATTCCTCCACCCCTTGACGTACAGACCGTTTCAAGAATTATGTTCGAATTAGTTAACCGAGGTTACTGGAAAACCTCACAAAACCTCCGACGAGCTCCAGGATGAGGTACAGACCTAAGAAAGTAGAGTCGGAACCGACGTCGAGATGAGAACCCAGAACCGAGAAACCCTCCCTACAACCGGACCTTCGAGGAGACGAGGACGAAATAGCACCAATAGGTTCGACCGAGACTCCACCGTATGAGACTGGCAGCTGGTCCTCGAAAAGGACTTTTTCCTTACTTTCTTTCATCTTGATTTCACTCCGTCCGACCCAGAACTCTGACTGACCCTGGATGGACATTATTACAGAGTTTACCCTAGGAACAATTGACGGTTTACTTTTATTTGTTGTTTATCTCTTCCCGGGGTAAGAAATCACGGAAGGGGTGTTGAAACGTTCCGTCCTTGTGGAACTCGACGTGAAGTCTCAAACAGTTGACAGGAGAATGACCAGGGAAAGGGAGGGAACAGGTAGAGAGAAAGATAGGGGTTAAGTCCATCCTGTTACCAACGGTTTACCCGGTCTCTTCAAGGATCCTCCGGTCTACTAATCCGGTGACTATAGTAAAGAGATTGAGGTTCCTTTTAGAATAACGTAGACAATGAAGTATCAGAGATTACTTTCACACACCAATACCTATACCAATATCCGTACATGTTCTGATACACTACTATTAAGACTTCCATGTTTCCGAAACTCTCTCTATTTACGAGTTTTTCAGTGGATCGAGAACTAAGAATCTGTAAAGTCCACTCAATTCTTCGACACCTTCATGTTTGTAACTGTTATTTAATTCTGAAGTTCGACTCTCAGACTTATATCACGAGATAATTACTCAACCGAAGTTTTTATTTGTACCTCCTGAAGGGACCTCCAAGTCACGAATTCTAAGATATAAAGATGATGTCGTCCAAACTAGAGACCAGTCCTTTGATTTTAGGGTGTACCACTCATCGTTTTTTTTATTTATTTATTTATTTATTTTCGATACACCACAACTTCCCTCGTATTATGTACATTTCTATAAAACTCTTTCCGTATTTTAGGGTAGACGTACATATACCCCATTCCCCCCACCCCTCTACCAATGTACAGGTAATGTCTTACACCTGTTTACAGGTTTCCTCTGGGGTAACCCTTTCTCTTCTGAGGTTCAATTGGTAGAGGTTTAGATAAGTAGATCTTATCTCGTAATAAGACGGGGATTTAGGGGTTCGGTCGGGACAGTTTCGGTGTTCCGATCTTGTCTGAAGGAGGGTAATTTCTAAAACGAAAGACCAAGAAGAGCGGAGAACCATGGACGACGGGTAGACCCTTCTATTTCTGAGTGGACCTTAGGACATTCGTCCAACGAAGAACCGGTAGGAAAGTCTAAACCCGGAGGAGACAACGAAGAGACGTTTCAGTCTATGACACCACTCCAAAACGTACCACGGGTCCCGGGGGAGTCTTCGGGAAGACTAACCGACCCGACATAGATGTCTCCTACTTTAACTCGGGTTACTCTCACTTTTTTCGAACTATTTTGGAACAAAGAGTGGGAATATGAAGACACTCCTTCTCCAAGAAGAGTCAGCCTGAGGTTTTTGGAAAAGTTGTAGTCGGGGCAGCAACCTACTTAGACTTACCGACAATAAAACTAGTAGTGAGAGTCCTTGAAGGAGGACTCTCCTTGACGAAGGTCTTCACCCGTGAACGTTCTTTCCTCGTAACCGGTCGTACTCGAACCATCCCGGTCAACACTACAAGAATCACTCCATAAGTCTCGAAACCGACCCAAAGAACTAAAACGAACCTCTTCGGTCCAGAGACCCATCTCTGGTCGTCGATCCAAGTGAGAGGTTTCACCAAGGAAGTCGTCGTCGTGAATACCCTGAACCTATTTGGACAACGACTACAAGTCCCAGACGTCCTCGGACTTTTTAAAAAAACCCTCCGTCTACGACGAGTCTTGACGAGGCGAAGTGTCCACGTGAGTGACCCGGACAACTCTCGTAGTCACCGACTTTGAGTCGAGGTAGAAACTGACCCGACCCCTCAAACGGTCCGTCGGTGAGAAGTGTTGAGAAGGTAAGAAGTCCTCTCGAGAGTCTTCGACTCCTCCAAAGAACGACCATGAGTCTGAAGGGGTCACAGACCCGTTCTACAGACCCTCCGTCGACGAGAAATTTTGACGAGTCGAAGTCTCCTCGTGAGAGACTTACCCTCTCCTGAAGAACGTCCGGAAACCCGAAGGGGCTCGAACCATTTTCCGAAAAGTACCCGCGAACGAAGTTTCTTTACCGACGGAGTTGTAGCCATGAGAGGGTCGGACTCCTTTGAACGACGAGTTGAAAGTCGAAGTCACTAAACCTTCCATCTAAACTTCTACTTCCTAGGTACACTCAAGGGAGGAGACATGGTCCGGAGAGACTTTTCTGTACGACACGGTATATGAAGTGTTTACTGACTCTTCCTGCGAACTGTTAGTGACTAAAGAATCCATACTGAAGAAATAGTCGGAACGAGAGATCTGCACTCCTGTAGAGGTCTTGGGATCTGAAAAATTCGTGAACCGACTCTATATACCTTCCGTCACCGGAAGGTCTTTACGGGTGAAACCGTCTTCGTCAGAGTTTTGGGTTACTATAAACGACCTGAAAGACAGAGTGTCACCTCATCCCTACAAACAGTCCGTCGTCGAGCCGTCTACGTAGGGGAAGTCACAACTGTGACAGACCTGGAAGTCTCTAACGAACAAACTGAGGACGAGAGTAGCTCCGGACTCTTCAGGAAGACCCTCCGTCGCCGAGGTACCATTACGGGGTGAGCTTCCGTCGCGAGAGACCTGGAAGTCTCCGACCAAAGAGTTTGTACCCCTAGAGGGTCCTGACGACCTACCACTCAGACCCTCCGTGTCCGTGGGGGCCTGGCGAGGTGAGACACCCTCGTGAGTGTCTGAGGTCACCTTACTAGACACCGACCTTAAATCTGAAGTGTTTCCCGACCCCTCCACCGTGGAGGTGTTTCGACGGGAGGGGTTGTCGTCACGAGAGGTTCCAAAAGACCCAAGCTCCTAAACGGTTCCTGACCCCTCCTATAAACCCCTCGTTAAAGAGGTGGTCTGACTAGAAGACTCGTTGTCTTGGGAGGTTTGGACGTTTATGTGACACAAGTCGAAGTCTTATTCAGTGTCTCTGAACAACGACCCGATCTCGAGAGTAGCCCCCGACTCTTACTACGAACCGTTCGTCACGGAAGTATCTTCACGAGAAGAGTTGATGTCACGAAAGACGTGGGTACCTCAGAACCATGAGTTAACGACCGGAGTGGTGCCGGACCCTTCCTGTACCCTTTCAGTCGTTCACATGTCCACACCAGAAGAGTTGTAGCCCCGAGAGACCTGCACGTCTCGAAAGAACGACTCGACGACCAAAGTGACTTCCGACTCTTCCTACAGAACCTCCGTCGTGTGGACGTCTTCAGTAGCAAAATTGACAGTAGTGAGGACCCAGGTTCCTCTGACCACCGAGTTGAAAACCGGAGTAGTCCGCGAATCTTCAGTAAGACCCTCCGTCACCGAGGTACCTTTACGGGGTGAGGTACCGACGCGAGAGACCTGGACACCTCCGCCCAACGAACTTAAATCCCGAGTGGGTCCTGACCTTTCACAGGGACCCTCCGTGGACGGTGAGTCTTCGTGGGACGTGAAGTCCATACCAGAAACTTCGGTCCCTCTGAAGAAACCCCAGAAATCCGAAACGGTGTCGGACCCGTCTCCTAGGGTACCGGACCCGTCCCCCAGGCCCTCTGGGGGGAAGGAACCACAGTAACCGTGACAACATGAAGAGGTGTATTGATAAACTAGGGTACCTCTGAAACAGAAGTCCGAGGGGGTGTCGGACTCTTTGTGTACACCCTCAGCCGCCGAGTAATCTTGGTGAGTAGACAGGGTTCCTTGGGTTAAAACACTTCTGAAGAACCGGTAGAAACCTGAACGAGTCCCCGACCTCTCTCCCACACCCTCGGACCACGACGAGCTTTAGTGACGGGAGAAACCTTCACGAGAACCTTAGTCTCTTCTATCGACACCGAAACCTGAAGGGACTCCTGACACTTCTTATGGATCCCCGGACGACGACGAGCCCTGACGAGTCGAGGTGTCGACTTGGAAAACTAAGACCCTTCTGAAGAAGTAAGGACACGTAGAACCTCCCATCCCTTCTTACAGGTCCTCGGTCGACAACGAGTCTTAGTGGCGGGAGGAGACTGTACGAGAACCTTAGACTCTACTACTGACATCCAAAACTGAAGGGCTTCCTGGTACTTTCCGAAGACCCTCCACCAGAGGACCGTGTTTTCCGAGGGAGGTGGTTCCGTGAGTGCGAGGACCTCTAGGAGCGACAATTCCGGACGTCTTGTGAAGACCATCCGAAAAGAAACTCCCAGAGAACTCGCCTGAAGTAAAATTTAACCTGTGAAAAGTGTAGTTTCGGTCTTCGAAGAAGGAAAAGTCCGACCGAGACTCTTCCGAGGTATTTGTAGACTAGTAGGTGACGGTGGCTCTCTCCTAGAACCCCACATCTACCGGAAGGACGGTGTACACTATCTCGTCGGGGCCGAAGACCGAAGAACCGAGGTCTTCAGGGTAAAAGTACCCTACAACTGTCTGGTGGGTGGTGCCCGAGAAGGTACAGAAGTCCGAACTCAACACTATGACTGCGAAAAGACCAAAGTCTTAGACGTAGTCGTTAAGGGGAAGGACCCAGTAGAAATGGACTGTCGTCGAGGACTCCTCATCACGAAAGACAGACACCACAACACTCGACGAGGTACTGAACGAAGAGATTCCTGTCAACGGTCTTTACCGTTAGGGACCGCAAGAATAGTCGTCTACCCCTGGGTCGAGGTAGTGAATCCGGTTCGTGAGGTCACCTAACAAGTTTCGAAGAAGGAAACCTAGGTGTGAGCAAGTAAGGACTTCATGAACTCGAAAAGAAAGGTGCCGCAAAGTACATACGACGACCTTTACCCATTGAGACTGAGAGTCATCGTAGACACAAATATCGGCCTAGGTAACAGAAGACAAATCGTTAGAGTTAGAACAACGAGACAAGGACCGAACTCCGTGGACATGGTTTGTCTTCCTTTCCTTTTTACACAAGAAAACTAAAAGATTTTGTTCTTATGAGACGGAACAGGGTTACCCATGGACAAACGATAACTTAAGGGATCACACCTCTTCATCGATGAGTCTTCTATCTCTTGCTGATCCAGTGACAATCGGAAGACGTAAACCTTTAAAAATTTATATTCACTTTAAGTCAAAATACTTGACTAAGGTTCCAACCGTGTAGTGGTAGTATAGTTGTCAGACAAGGTGGTAATCTTCACTCTGTGTAGTTTTTCGTTAAAAACTTGAACATTGTTAATGGAAAATCCTTTGACTGACCCCGTCCCACTTTCCTTTAAAATGAAGGAGGAATCATAAATATAAAAGATGAATTAAGATGAATTAAAATTGTACTATATGTCCATAAAAATAAAAAAAATTCTTTCCACAGTTGTCCCCAATAGACGTTCCATCCTAATACGGAAGGGGTGAAGAAGACGAAAGTTGAGATAATTTTACTAGATTGTATTATATGTACGTTTCTTTAAGAACTTTTCGGAATTGTAAACGTGACTAGATGTCCGGAGTCCAGTTTGTGTTCCGTCGTCAAGATGTCCAACTAGAAGAGAAGGGATCATTATAATGATACACACGAGTCAGTACAGGATGAGAAACGTTGGGGTACCTGACATCGGGAGGTCCGTGGAGACAGGTACCCTAAAGGGTCCGTTCTTATGACCTCACCCAACGATATGGGAGGAGGTCTCTTAGGTGCAGAGGACGTGACCGTCCGTCCAAAAAAGTCAAGTGAAGTCAAGTCAGCGAGTCAGCACAGACCGAGAAACGCTGGGGTACCTGACGTCGTACCGTCCGGAGGGACAGGTAGTGGTTGAGGGCCTCAGGTGAGTTTGAGTACAGGTAACTCAGTCACTACGGTAGGTCGGTAGAGTAGGAGACAGCAGGGGAAGTGGAGGGCGGAAGTTAGAAAGGGTCGTAGTTCCAGAAAAGTTTTCTCAGTCGAGAAACGTAGTCCACCGGTTTCATAACCAAAAAATGGTGAGTGAAATTAGGGACCCACTCTCCCGGAACCGGTGGAGGGGAGGGAGTAGTAGGTGACCAGAGATCGAGGTAGATCACCAATGTGTAAATCTTAGATCTTGACCCGTGCCAACCCCAACCCCCCCACCTCCCACGTCCCTCCACGTGAGGTTTGGTGAGGGTACTGCACCTTTTAGTTACATAGACGGGAGGACCTGTGGCTCATTCAAAATAGGAGACACATTTTCCCTGTCGATACTTTTTATTTATACTTTTCTCCTATTTTTCTTTCAATTTTCAGTGAGTGAATTAAAGAAACAACGACAATATATGTTTTCAAAACACCAAAACAATGAGAAGCACCCTTTTACAAAAATCTCCATAGGACTGAAACTTGGGTGAACACTTTGGGAAATACCGTTTTTATACTTTATTGATAAACTGAATTAAACACCTTGTCCTTAAAACCAAAAGGTTCACAACGACCTTTAATCTAACAGTAGTCGACCTCGGTTATGTGTGTGTGTTTGTGTGTCTCACTAAAAAGTGAGGTCACCATAAAAAACAAACCCCCAAACTATCCACAACCGACGGTTCCCGTAGACGCCGACAGGCTCAGGAGAAACAGATACCTATTCCCTTGACCAGAGTGACAATTGTGTTCTGGAAAAGAGAGATAATCTTCTCTTTTCGTTGAAAATTTTTTGTCCGAAAAAAGGGTGGTTAAGACAATAACAACAGACCAAAACAACGACACCCCCTTTCGACTTCCCCTTTAGTGACCGACGGGAGTCTATAGACCCGAATGACTTCTTAAACCGTACCTATAATCTACACCTCTCCTAATTTGTTTGACTGACTGTTTATACGTGTTTTACGGAGAGACCAACCTTTAAGTAAATCCATTTTATCCTTAGGTCCATACCGGAAAATGGATTGTGTTCACCGTTGATATAATTTACCCGTCAAGTTTGCCTCTTTGAACCTGGTATAATTATACGTAGAATTTAAAATTCGGGAGTCTTCTAGTTCCTATCTCCGGACCCGTTATTAGGTAATGTATCAAGAACAGTGTATCGTGACACGGTAATTCGAACTCATACACAAATACCTACTGCCGCTTCTATACGGTTGGACGCGACAGAAAAAAGCCGAAGAAAACCAGTCGAAGAAAACCAAACCAACGCGAAAAGAGAAGTCTTCGGTGACCCTCCGAACCGAGGAGGACAAAACCAAAGTGGATCTTCTCCCTTTCTGAAACTTAGTCCGACTTTACGAGAGGTAGGTGGGGACGTACCAACGGTTTCTTTTTTAGTAGTCCTTTTTTTTTCAGGAACGATAGGTTTACCGACACAACCCTTGTATTGTTATGGTAAGTGTTATCTTTAATAAAGTCATCATAGGTATTGGACCACTAGTAAAATGGATGACCGTCATGAAGTAAATCTGAACGTCAAAGACCAGAGACTCACTATACGACGTCCCTTGAGAACTTTTGTGGAGTCTTCGGTGACTGGGTGTGACGTTCCGGTAGTTAGACTACTACCCCGACACCCCGGACTATTGTTAGTACTGTATGTAGATTTCCGTTTGTATGTCGAGATACAATGGTGAGTTTCACGGAACCATTTGTCTGAGTCGAGTTTTAATAAAGGAAAACTTACCTAGTTCAGTCTATCTGGACCCAAGTCTAGAGACGAGGTAGTACACGAGAGGTATACTAGAACCCGTTCAATGAGAGATATAGAGACAGGTGTAGATATTTAATTCTTATTCCCCTTGGGAGGACACCCTGAACGTCTGGATTCTTTAAGGTTTCGTCCCTCGGTCATCGTCGTCGGAGAGACAGTATTTCCTAGGACTTGTGAAAATAAAAGTAAGTAGGTACACAGTCCCTCTCTCCGTTTTCCTTCTTCATCTACGGGACTGGAACAATCTCTCACGATGGGTCCGGAATGGAGTTAATCCGATACGTCTTTCTTCCCAGAACGATTTAGAAGGAAGTAGTTGTAAGGGATATACAGGGCCAAACACCACTTCACAGGTCCACTAGTACGTATATGTCCTGAAATACACATACCGGATCACTAACTAGTGGGAGACGAACTGTGACTTGGTTCCTCTAAGAGAGTCACGATGATCTTCAGGAGGAAGGAGGATCCGGGTGGTAAGACGGTCGACAAGAAACTAGAATATGAAATAAAAGAATGATTTCGTTTTGACGTTACAAATTCGATCCCCGTTGTACTACCCCCACTTTTATCTTGACTTGGCCTTCAGTCTTCTACCCCAAGACCAGGATGAAGACGGTAATGGTCTCACATACTGGAACCTGTAGATAAACACGAAATTACAGGAAGGACCATTTTACGGACGTTGATAATTTAGAAAAGTAGAGGAGGTAGAGACTAAATATCGGTAAATGAATATCGGCTCTCAATGACTCCGATTTCTGAGTCGGTTCACTTAGAAGGTCGATTGACTGTGTAAGAAATGGTTTAAAATTTTTAAGAAACAACAACAGTAAGTCATTAATTCAGTACAGGCTGAGAAACACTGGGGTACCTGACATCGTACGGTCTGAGGAGAGAGTAAGTGATAGAGGATCTCAAACGAGTTTGAGTACAAATAACTCAACCACCACGGTAGGTTGCTAGAGTAGGAGACAGTGGGGGAAGAGAACGGGAGTTAGAAAGGGTCGTAGTCCCAGAAAAGGTTACTCAGCCGAGAAGCGTAGTCCACCGGTTTCATAACCTCGAAGTCGAAGTCGTAGTCGGAAAGGTTACTTATCAGTCTCAAATAAAGGAAATCCTAACTGACCAAACTAGAGGAACGACAGGTTCCCTGAGAGATCTCAGAAGAGGTCGTGTAAAGCTTTCGTAGTTAAGAAATCACAAGTCGGAAATAATACCAAGTTGAGAGTGTAGGTATACATTGATGACCTTTTTTGGAATCGAAACTGATATACCTGAAAACAGTCGTTTCACTACAGAGACGAAAAATTACGTAACAGATCCAAACAGTATCGAAAAGAAGGTTCCTCGAAAGTTAAAATTAAAGTACCGACGTCAGTGAGAGGTGTCACTAAAACCTCGGGTCCTTTTATTTTAGACGGTGACAAAGGTAAAAAGGGGTAATAAACGGTACTTCCCTTTACGACTACCCTGACTTACTGTACTAGAATCAAAAAACTTACAACTTAAAATTCGGTCGAAAAAGTGAGGGGAGAAAGTGGAAACAGTTTCTCCGACAAATCAAGGAGAAACGAAAGACGGGAATCACCATAGTAGATGTATAGACTCCACCAACCATAAAGAGGGTCGTTGAAAAAAAAATTTAAAATAAATAAAAAATTAACTTCCTATTAACGAAATGTCTTAACACAATCAAAGACGGTTTGTAGTTGTACTTAGTCAGTATCTATACATATAGAGGGTCGTTAGAACTAAGGTCGAACACTGAGTAGATCGGGTCGTAAAACGTACTACATGAGACGGATATTCAATTTATTCGTCCCACTGTTATATGTCGGAACTGCATGAAGAAAGGGTTAAAACTTGGTCAGGCAACGAGGTACAGACCAAGATTGACAACGAAGAACTGAACGTATGTCTAAAGAGTGCTCCGTCCATTCCACCAGACCATAAGGGTAGAGAAATTCTTAAAAGGTGTCAAACAACACTAAACGTGTCAGTTTCCGAAAACGTCAGTTGTTTCGTCTTCATCTACAAAAAGACCTTAAGGGAACGAAAAAGTTACTAGGTTACCTACAATCGTTAAACTAGAGATCAATGAGACGGAAAAGATTTAGATCGAACATGTAGGTCTTCAAGAACTAAATTAAGAATCAAAAATCATTTTTTTACAAAAAGTTTCCTTAATGAAGGGATAGAAGGATTTGTGTCTAGTCCCTTATATCGGGTTTAAAAGAACTACTAAACCTACTCATCACTTGTACTGGATAATGTGACCTACGACTATGTCACACCGGGACTATCTCCACCCGCTCCAAGAAGTAGGGATATGATTTCCTGGGGTCTATCAAACACAGTAAAGAAAGACGACAGTTGACAGTGAAGAGAAACCATAGTCTAGACTAAAACCAGACACCGGTACAAAATTGCATTAATCGAACGGATTCACACGATCTTTCGTATTCTTGAACCGCTGGACATACACTGTCCCTCTCCAGAAACCTCCCCAATTATCGACTCAAGATTTACGAACCGTAACGACCTTCGGACTGGAGGTTTCTTCACCTTGTCACGACGGTTAACATTGAGTACCCAGAATAGACTAAGTATTAATTTTTCTTAGGACTAGACCCGATACTAACTTATAGAAGATGTTTCTCGTGACTCATTTAAGGGTCTATGATTCGGTCATTCGTTAAAGAATCCTCAATCCAGTGAGAAAGACGAAAGAAGGTAGGGAAAATACATTCAAGGTAGATACATCTTGTAGGGTCCGTGATCTGTGTTCATACGAGTGGAGAAAGGTCCCGACAGTTTGGACCCTGTCACAGGAACTGAAGTGGTAGGGATGAATCCCATACCTAGGGGGTTTGGTATGGTGAAGGGATCCTCGTCAAACGTTTCCAACCTTGAGCAGAAAAACCCCCCACCCCGTACTCACGTCGAACGTCCAAGACGAAGGGACTGAAATCTAACTTGGGTTCGGTGTCGTCACTTTCGGATCTTAGGATTGGTGGTCCCTTGAGGACCTTGAGTATAAAAGAATATACTCTCACACAAGGGTCCGGAGGACTTCCTGAATGTCAGTGGACCTACGAGAAGAAAACAAAGGTCCCTAAATTTCGGTAGAACATAACTCGTCGACTCCTTAGGTTTGTCGAGACCCACCACCGACCCCACAACTTCGGTTGTCCGTGGACCCACGACGACCTGTTCCTCCCGTACCGTTCGCACTAGTTCCTGACACTCGCTTGGTTAGGTCTGCTCCCGAGTTTCCGTGAGACCTCTCTCATCCTTTTCTCTTTACTCAGTCGAGACATACGACCGGAACCAGAGTTTCAATCTTTAAGGAGACCGACTTCTTTGTAAGGATCTCTTGAGGAAGTACTAGACGACAGGGAACAAGGATGTCGATCTCAGTTCGAAGGCCAGTTACCCGGGGAACCTCCGTTCCACGTGTTAAAGTTGACCAAGGGAACGTCGACTTTTGTTCTTTGTTCTACAAGTCCAACGAGGGGACGAATGTTACGTAAGTCCTCGAGGGGAAACGGGAGTCCTATCCTTGGGGTGGTAATATGCCTCAAATGTTCCAGTCTCCAAAACGTACAAGAGAACAGGACATGGGGAGAATATAATGTCTTCCCCGACTGACCCCACTCTCCGTGTTAGATACAGTCATTTTGGGCAGTCTCGAGTCGCTAAAGAGGTATCCTCACGAGCCTCCTTCTTTAGACCAACCTTCTCCCAAACAGACTTTCGATGCAAACGTGTCTGTCATATGATGGAATATAAATACCAAAGACCTACGTTCCGACTACCGTCACGGGTCTCCCTACCTCACACGGTGGTGGTTACCCCACCCCTACCTCGGACAGCGGAACAGGAACGTACCGACCGGAGATACGGAGGTTTGATAGACCGGGCCCCCGAGGATCAACCGAAGGAGACATCCTGAAAGTTTCATCAGAGGAGGTCCGAAGAAAAAAAATTAATTAAAAAAACTAACTTCCTATTAACGAAATGTCGAGGTCCGAAGAACTGTACCGAAAAAGATGTGGAACTTCTCTGTGGGGTCTCGTGGAGAAGAAAGATTCTTCAAGGTCCATAAACACGATCGTCTTCGGGGAAACTTCAGTTCCACTACTGGGGGGAGAGAGGACCTACAGTCACCGTTTACTACGTGAAATCGTCCATCTGTCGACACACAAATAAGCGATCAAGAAGGGTTTGATCGAAATACGTCACGGTCCCATAAACGTCGAAAGTATAGGGAAGTGTAAAGGGGGACTGGCAGTATACAACTAGGTCACTATTGGAATCAATGATAGAATCGAGGGTTATACCAAGAAAATACCGGACACTAAGGTTACGGACCCCTGAATTGTATCGATCACCCAGTCTGACTACTATGTAAGTCGAGTGGTAGGAGAACAACTAAGATCCTTTCCCTCGCCTTACTATGTCAATATAAACACCCTAGGTAGTATGTTTTATATCTCACCAGGGTTCGGAAAAGATTGAAGAAATCCATTGAAGGTAGGTACTTACAGATATTGTTGTGGAGTAGGACTGTGATAATTAAATAGAAATCGAACATAATAGAGAACCTTAATACTTGAATTATGAGTCATATGTCTGATCACCGAGAATAAAATAACAAGACTTATAAAAAAAAAAGTACGAAGTCTCACCAGAATCCCAAGACCAGAAACCCCTGACCTACCGTTGTAGATACGGGGGTGATTGAAGTGTACTAGACAGAGAGGTGACGGAGAGACTGGCACCGAAAATGATGAAAGACAAGGTCTGGGTTGCAACCAAACGACAAGAAGTTTGTAAGGAACGTATGAGAAGGGAGTTCCGTAAAAGTGAACGACAAAGACGCGAAGGGGGTACAGTCACAATCGAGTGGGTGAGGGAAGTCCAGACCTATGTTTTCGGTGGAAGAGTCACTGTGAAAGGGGCCGGTTGAATAAACTTTACAATCGGAAGATGTGACTGTGAAGTGTTAGAGGGAGGTACCCAATAAAAAAAGGAGGAACCGTGAAAAATAGTGACAGATTGTATAACTCTTCCGCTACCGTGGGGTGAGGTCATGAGAACGGACCTTTTAGGGTACCCGTCTCCACGGACCATCCGACGTCAGGTACCCCAACGATCCTCAGTCTGTGCTAACTCGCTGAAGGAAAAGTGAAAAGTGAAAGTACGTAACCTCTTCCTTTACCGCTGGGTGAGGTCACAAGAACGGACCTCTTAGGGTCCCTGTCCCCTCGGACCACCCGACGGCAGATACCCCAGCGTGTCTCAGCCGTGCTGAGTTCGTTGAATCGTCGTCGTCGTCGTCGTCGTCGTCGTTGTATGACATACAAAACGGATAAAAGAACAAATAACAGCTATAGTACGGGGGGTGACGTTATATTTGAGGTATTTCTTCTCAAAAGTAGACAAAATAAATGACGACATAAGGATTGTGGATGTTGACACGAATCATGTGTCATCAACGAGTTACTTACAAACAACTGGCCCACTTAATTAATACAATTTTCGAGGTTTCTCTGTAACTGGAAGATTCTCTAGCAGTCTCTTTCGACGAGACAAGAGACATAGTAAAATCAATAAGAAAGACTCTGGGTGATCGAGGTCGGTTTCTATCTACCTTTTTCAGAGTCGTCAGACACCTAGATCTTTATTTAAACGATCTCCTATAGTATACTACGGATAAGTCGTTCATTTATGTGTGAATTATTTCTTTGTACAAGTTAAGTCAACAGTAGGGTTTAAAACATCGTATTGTGATATCTATTTTCGTGACAAAGTACTTTGTGTAAGACATCGTATTGTTTGTTTAGCCTGAGTCGTTTTAAGATCGTTAATGATCTAACTTACATACGTCCTCTATCGAATAGACAAGGGTTAGTGTCGGATTCGGTTCTCAGGTAGTTTGAATTATTACCGGTGATCAGAGGAATACGGACTACCTGACAGTAATTCCTTATAAACTCGGAAGTCCGATATGTGTCCGGGTGTCGATGGGAGTTTGGACCTGACTTTTACTCTCACACTTCGGTAGTTCGTAGTAGAGGTGGACTAATACCGTGAGTTCGAGTCCGTACACTAAGTTTTATCGGCATTCTCGTAGAGACACCAACCCAAATGTCATACATTCAACATATATAAAATGTTGAAGGGAATTTGAGTGATCACTTAATTAGATAAGTTTATTTGAGAAACCTTACGACCCGTTATAAAGAGTTTTATACCAGACCCTTAGGGGGGGTCATAGTCTTAGTGGACCTCATTCACGATTTTTTTCGTGAAAATGTAATTCTAGACTACTTATTAAGATAGTTCCCTCCCCCGGAATCTTATCCGAATTGTCCAAGAGGTTCACTCAGAAGACCCCCGATCTCAACACTTGGTGACAGATCAGGAGACGGTACTTCTCTTTCCGAGGATAAAAGTTTGTCTTCGTGTGGTTCGAGGACTTATTAGTGTAGTCCACGGAATCTTGTCCTCCGTCGATATAGACAAGGGAGACCCTTCGCCCCAAGGAAGAATCAGGGACGAAAAGGAGGTCGGTGTAATCAGTCCTCTTTGGATCTTTTCAATGGTGTCCTTAGTTGGTGTCCTAAAAGGTCCGATGGGTCCTTTTTGTTTGACTTAGGAAAGGACTTTCTTTTCGTTCACGTCCTTTACCCTGAGGAAGGAGATAAAAAGGAAACGGTAGGGAGGACGTTGGGGTGAGGAGGAAGAGACGTGAGACTCTCGGTTGTGTGGGTTCCACATATAATGAGTCCTTCCGGTTCTGGAAAAGTAAGGAAGAGGACACTAAATCTCCCCTCAATCGTGTCTGTCGAAGACTAATTGTCGACCTCACTTTACTCGAGGAAAGTGAAGTTGTAGACCCTCTACACGGTCCGGACCGTCGATTATTGGGTCTTGGAAGGACCCCTTCCTTGGACCCAGTCTTGAATCCCGTCCCCTCCCCTAGGAAGTCGTGACTAACACTCCCCACGACCTGTCACTATACGACAATCACCCCCATTCCTCACGAGAAACTTGTTAATTTTGTGTAAAATCGAGGAAAGGGGAAAGACAGTTCAAAGACCTGGGACATATTTTAACAAGTTAGTTTGTACGTGGGAAAACTAGTAGGAAGACTACCAAAGAAACAGACAACATACCATGGTCCCAAAAGGGTAAAAGCAAATTGATAACTATTCTTTGTGAACTCACCCCTATCTCTCGTCAAACCGACGAAGAACCTTATAGTTTGTTTAGTTCGAGTCGTTTTAAGATCGTTAAAGATCTAAGTCACACACGTCCTCTATCGAATAGAAAAGGGTTAACAATACAGAATTTATTACCGTAACGACGACGACGACGACGACGACGACGACGACGACGATTCAGCGAAGTCAGTACAGGCTGAGACACGCTGGGGTATCTGCCGTCGGGTGGTCCGAGGAGACGGGTACCCTAAAAGGTCCGTTCTCATGACCTCACCCCACGGTAGTGGAAGAGACTTTATTACCGTAATGGACCACCGATAAATCCGGTCTAAAATAGTTCGGAAACCGGACTTTTAGACAGTGAAATCCTTTTTTCGAGTGAGACTTTGATAGACCCTCCAAAACTGTGACCCTACGATCCCTCGATCCAAGACATACTCGGTAAGTCGACTTTCGAGGGTTCCGTTCATCTGAAACCTTGTAGAGGTCTTCTTCGTCGTCGAGAACCACCCTTTTCACCAAGAGTCATCCTCTGAAGAGACGGTACCATACGACCGTGTCCTATACTGACCGACAATCCTGAAATTAAAGGGTTCACACAGTTTCATGTCATACACGAGTAAGGACCCTTAAGGACACGTCGACGTCGGAGTGAGTTAAAGACAAAGTATTTTCCACAACACGGTAAAACGGTAGGACTTTCAACATCCTCCATCTTAAAGTGTATAGGGGACCTCGAGGGACGATAGATTTCGAGGGGTCAAGGAATTCATCATATCTCTTATTCTTGTACTTGAAACCTCAGTTTTTCCGGACTTAAACTCCAGGATCGGTTCGTTAAAAATTTTGACAAACTCGAGCCTGTTCAATGAATTGGAGAAACTCGGAGTCAAAGATACAGAAATTATATCCCTATTATTATTATATATGAAATCACACGACAAAAATTTTAATCTACTTTACTATGTACACTTCACGGAAAGTGTGTCCTTTCAGACTTGTTCATAATCGACTATAACAATAACCACCCGTAACCAACAGGTTTAAATCTCTTGACGATCTCACGTGTACCGACCCACTTTTGACCATACTTAAACCCCTCCTTAGGAGTCAAACTCAGGGTCGACATAGAGACTAACCGCGACACCGGAACCAGTTCAGTAAAGTGGAGAGACTTGGAGTCAAAAAAGGTGGGTTTTACCCTTATTATCATAGAAGGGATAGATGTAAAGTCTCATAAACTCTCTTACTTTCCGTGGATATAGATACGTTTTATTGAAACATTCGATGTTTAAAGATACGTCGTTACCTCTTCACCCGTAATACGAGAGAAGACTACATAGTCTCCTAAAAATTCTTATAACAAGACCCGAAGTCTCTGGATAAACATTTATTATTACTACTTAATACTTCATTCGGTAGTACCCGTTTCGTTCTCTGTACTATTCCCCTCTTGGAACGTCGTTAAATTTACTTGAGAAGTAATCGGTTATGTCACCTTATTGACCTTCGATGAATTGGGGGTGGTACAATTTACAATCGTTGTGAATAGGACGTTACCCTGATTTCAGATCCGTAAATTAGTCGAGTTCGAAATTCGTGGTTTTATTGACTATGTCGAGAAAGAGTTCTCACTTTTACGTACTGAAGAAAAGGTATGTTAACAAAAAGAGGTATTTTTCGGTATAACTCCTTTTTATAAGATACCTGAGTAACCCCTTATACTTCAACTGAGTGACTACTTCTACTTGGCCCAACCTTTCCATCGTCCCCAGTCCCTTCGAGATTCATCCTCCTAGGAGACCAGGCTCCTACCCCTTCTTTCTCCCCTGAAACGATTTGACCTTGACTTTCCCTGTTCCGTGTGTTGAGAAATGGGTTCCTTCATACCTTCATCAGAATCTGTTGCTCCGGAATTCCGTCAGGAAGGGTAAGACGGGGTCCCCAAAACCTCCTTTTTCATTCGAAACCCAGGAACTCTCTATTGTACATAAAAAGGGACACAGTGGTCATCCTCCGTCGTCGAGTCTTTTCTTTCTTCTTTTGTCGTTTGAACCTTTCTGAGACTCTCCCATCACACATAATCAGTGAGTCAGCACAGGCTGAGAAACACTGGGGTACCTGACATCGTGTGGTCCGAGGAGACAGGTACCTTAATAGGTCCGTTCTTATAACCTTACCCAATGGTAAAGGAAGAGGTCCCCTAGAAGGGTTGGGTCCCTAACTTGGGTCGAGAGGATATAACGTCCGTCTGAGAAACTCTCCTATCTCTAAACCAGTAGAAATCAGACTGAAGTACCACCTCTTCAGACTGTCTTACACCAGGTGACCTCTTCCCTTACCGTTCGGTGAAGTCATAAGAACGGAACTCTTGGGGTACTTGTCATACTTTTCCGTTTTACTATCCTATGGTTTTTTCCTTGAGGGGTCCAGTAATCCACGGGTTATACGATGACCTCTAGTCACCTCTTTATTGAGGTCTTTCTTACTTCCCTACCTCGGTTTCGTTTTTGTTATGAGTCGACACCTACACTGACCACTATCTTCGTTCTAGGCTACGACATTTCTCGTTATAACGTATCCTTGGACCTTACAGTCCAGGTACTTAGTTCCGTTTAACCTTCACCAGTTTGTTCTCTACCGTTCCCACTTGCAGCTGTAAGATCCTTAGTCGCTTGATTTTACCTGACCTTACCCACTTAAATTGAGTCTACTGGTAATATAGATGATGATGCCCGTCCTTAGGGAGTCTTCTTTACCTCATCGGTAGTACCAGTTGTCTTCTCAGGTTTTACGTCATGAACCTACGTTAGAGTTTTTACTGTTTTACTAGAGACAACCAGAGGTTCCGTTTGGTAAGTTATAGTGTCAATAGGTTCAGATACGGGGTTGGTCATTGCGACTTCTTTGATTTGAACTTACCAAAATACTTCTGGATGTTCTCGAAAATCTTGATTGTGGGTTTTTTCTACAGGAAAAGTAATATCCCCTGACCTTACGTTTTCATCCTTCAGTTCTTTGTGGACCTCATTGTCCGTTTAAACCGGAACCTTA
>SJYO01031923.1:180960-208862 GCA_006410555.1 Capra ibex | reverse complement strand
TTTAACTTCTTTCATCCCTTTTGGTGATCTGGTAAGTCCATACTGGATTTAGTTTAGGGAATACTAATATGTCACCTTCACTCTTTATCTAAATTCCCGGATCTAGACTATCTATCTCACGGACTACTTGATACCTTACTCCAAGTACTGTGACATGTCCTCTGTCCCTAGTTCTGGTAGGGGTACCTTTTCTTTACGTTTTTTCGTTTTACCGACAGACCCCTCCGGAATGTTTATCGACACTTTTCTTCTCTCCACTTTTCGTTTCCTCTTTTCCTTTCTATATTCGTAGACTTACGTCTCAAGGTCTCTTATCGTTCTTCTCTATGCTTTCGGAAGAAGTCGCTAGTTACGTTTCTTTATCTCCTTTTGTTGTCTTACCCTTTCTGATCTCTAGAACAGTTCTCTTTATCTACCCCTTTGTCATCTTTGTCACAGTCTGAAATAAAACCCCCCGAGGTTTTAGTGACGTCTACCACTAACGTCGGTACTTTAATTTTCTGCGAATGAGGAACCTTCTTTTCAATATTGGTTGGATCTATCATATAAGTTTTCGTCTCTGTAATGAAACGACTGATTCCAGGCAGATCAGTTCCGATACCAAAAAGGACACCAGTACATACCTACACTCTCAACCTGACACTTCTTCCGACTCACGGCTTCTTAACTACGAAAACTTGACACCACAACCTCTTCTGAGAACTCCCAGGGAACCTGACGTTCCTCTAGGTTGGTCAGGTAAGACTTCCGTAGTCGGGACCCTAAAGAAACCTTCCTTACTACGATTTCGACTTTGAGGTCATGAAACCGGTGGAGTACGCTTCTCAACTGAGTAACCTTTTCTGAGACTACGATCCTCCCTAACCCCCGTCCTCCTCTTCCCCTACTGGCTCCTACTCTACCGACCTACCGTAGTGCCTGAGCTACCTACACTCAGACTCACTTGAGGCCCTCTACCACTACCTGTCCCTCCGGACCGCACGACGCTAAGTACCCCAGTGTTTCTCAGTCTGTGTTGACTCACTGACTTGACTTGACTTGACTCAGACTGAAGAGATAAACTAAACCAAAAGACGGATCGAGGGATGAACTACGAATCACTCTTCCGTCAGTCTCGACCCAAACACCCTCCGGAAACCCCTATATTCTCTACCCCCACAGTATTAAATACTCTGCGAGTCTCTTCGTAGGTCCGGTCGTGTAGACGAACCCTACCACTAATTTCGAGGAAGTACCCTACGATGACGACGACGATAACGATGACAACGACGGTGTACGGGGGAGGAACATAAGTGGGAGGACTTGATTATTTGGTCTCGTTATTGAATCGTCTTTATCGATTCTTTAAGAGTACGAACCCTCTCGTAGTTTCTAATCTTAAAGACGGACATTCGGGTTGTAAATTGGATATTGTTGAACTGAGTTAAGAACTTAAATGATTATCTCTCAAATGATGTAATTCGTTCTGTTTATAAATCTGACTACAATCCTTTACAACTGATATCAAATCGAGATAAGTAATTAGATATTTTATATATCAATCGGATGAGTTTTCTTTCTCTTTTGATGTACAAAATTTTACAATTAAAAGAATTCACATTAGGGGTTCCATTGGTGATTCTTTTATTGAATTTTTATATATTTCTTCCTTTACTCTTCCCTTACTTTTATCATGTGATTTTTAAGATTAATTTAGGTTTTATTCCCTCCCGTCAGGATTCTACCGTCTCCTTATCCTGTCCCTCTGGTGAAAGAGGGGGTGTTTAAGTAACTTTCTTGTAAACTTGCGACTCGTTTAAGGTGTTTTGTTGAAGACTTGCGACCGTCTCCTGTAGTCCGTGGGTCTTTCCGTCGGGTAACAGAAACTTTCCTTCATCCTGTTTTATCTTTTTTATTTTTCTCTCTGTTTTCTCAATCCCTACCTCTGGGTAGGGTCCTTCCCTCAGAATTTTCTCCCCTTAAAAGGTTTGTGGTCCTTTGTGAGAGTGGTCGTCCAGACACCCCTTAAAACCTTAGAGTCTCCCGTTGTATGGACTCTTCTTTTTATTTATTTATTTATTTATTTTACGGACTACCGTTGAGGGTCGTCTCTTCATCGGGTCTGCGACCGTAGGTGGTGGTCGTTCGTCCCCTCGACTTGTCCCTCCACACCCGACGTAACGAATCCCGTTAGACTCCCTCGATTGCACTTTGTCGTTGGGTTTGACACCCTATCGGTCTCTTTCTCTCCTTTTTTCTCTCTCTCTCTCTCTCTCTCTTGATAGGACACTTTTCGGGATTGGATTCCATGACGACCCGGGTGAGTGTCTTGTTTCCTGACTCGTTTATGGTCTCCTCTCGATCGACCGACGTCTGGCCGGGTAGGGGGCGGCCTCCGTCCCTCCGTCCGTCCCCCGTCGGTCTCGGTCTTCCGCTCTCCGTTTGAGCCGGGGTCTCCACCGTAGGAGATGGTTTGACACTCGTCCGAGGGTCAACGATTGGTTCTGAAGGACCCTAAGACCTGCTAACTGTAGGCGGACTTCCCAACGCCGGTCTCTGGTCGAGGGGTCTTCTCTGTGTGCCGTGTGGACTCTACCACGTGGACCCTTTGACTCGCCGACCCTAACCCCTCCGCTATTCTGAGTGGAGGGGTGAACCCCTCTCACACGAGTGGTTCGTGGACCAGCTGACTCGACGAACCTGGACCCTTCCCGTGTTTTACGTCCGGGTTGGCTCAGACACGGAAACACCTCATGAGTTCTTGGACTTGGACTAGCCGAATCTGGACCCGTCACGTGTGTTGGGTCCCGGGTGAAAACTGTCAAGGGGACGTCTCGTTGGACCTCGGACTCGTTACATCTGACCCTTTCGTGTGTGCGGCACTCGCCCCCGTGTGGGTCACACCGGGTCTGTAACGTTCGTGAGGGGGGTGTGTGGTCACTATAAACAAACGTCGCAAGGAGGGATGGGTGTCGTGCTGACTTGTTCACTCGGATTTATTCACTGGTGGAAGCGGGGGAACACAGTCCCACCTTTAATCTGTGACTTCTCTGGACGTTTGTCTTCTTCGGTTTTATTTGTCTCCCTTGACGAAACCTTCACTGTCCACGTTGTCTAATTTTAGGGACATCAATTGTAGCTGATGTAACCTTCCCCGGATATCTAGAACTCTTCACATTCGACCTTGTTCCTTGATAGACTTTGACTTGACTGGGGTGTGACGGTGTTGTCCACGTCTCTTTAAGGATCTATATAAAAATGGTAATAGTAAAAAATTAATTAAAAAAAATAAAATTCAGGAGATAAGGAAATTAAAAGTAAAAATATTGGATGATAATGGAACGTTTTTTTCTGGGATAAAAATTTCGTTTGAAGTATATATATAAAATATTAAAAATACTAAAACAAAAAATTATAACATAAAAACTGTCAGATTGGAGATGAGATCTAAAAATTAGAAACGAAAAACCATAAACAATAGTTAAAACATGGAAATTCTTAGGTTAGAAGGTATGGGTAAAAATGAATCCTCACACTAATGACCGAGCTAATGAGAGAAGGGGAAAACTGAGAGGAAAAAGAAGGGGTCCAGTGGAGATAGAGGGGAGAGGGGGAAGAGAAGAGGGGGTTGAGACACTTAGAGACATACAAGGTCCGACACCTCTTGTGAATCCCCTGACTAATGACGGATCTAGACAGAAAGAGGAAAACTAAGGGAGAAAACAGGAGGACCAGTGGAGATAGAGGAAGGAGGGAGAAGAGAAGAGAAGAGATACATTGAGGTACTTGGAGAGACTCCCAAGGTCTGACACCTCTCGTGTATCCCTTAACTAATGACCGATCTGAAGAGGGGGGTGGGAAACTAAGGGGGAGAAGAGGAGGACCAGTGGAGATAAAGGGAGGAGGGAGAAGAGAAGAGGTACATTGAGACACTTGGAGAGACCCACAGGAAGTGACACCTCTTAGAAAAGTGGTAATTGGATCTACAAAATAGTAGTCCCGACATACCTACCTCTTCAGAACTCCGATGACATTCTTATTCTGACTTTTGGTCTCCGTTCTCCGAATTCGGGTTTTGGAAACTTGTGGTTTCTTGAGGACTGAGTTCCCTTGTAATTAGTTATTCTCTAGTAGGTTTTCGGAGGTATGGATGTGACTTTGGTTCGTAGTGAGTTCTCGGTTGTTCAAGGTCTCGTTCTGTATGGTACGTTTAAGAAGTCGTTACGTCCTTGTATCGGGACTCGAAGTTATATGTCCGACGGGTTTCAGTGTGGTTTGGGTGTCCGTAGAGTTTTGAGTGATGACCTGTGAAGTAACGTGAGGTCTCTCTTCTTTAGGTCGAGGTGGGTAATCTTGTGGTTGGTTCGAAGGGATTGGTCCTTTGGAATTGTTCGGTGAACAGGTTGGGGTGGGTGTCCTCCCTTGGAGATGTTTTTTTCTCCTTAGTGTTTGACGGTCTTATGTCCTTCCGGTGGGGTTTGTGTCGTTATATTTGTTCTACTTTTCCGTCTCTTTATGGGTCGTCCATTTCCTTGTCCTATTTACGGGTGGTTTGGTTTGTTTTCTCCTTCTCTATCCCTCAGATGGACTTTTTCTTAAGTCTTATTACTATCATTTTTACTAGATTTTAGAACTTTTGCTTTAGCTCAATGTCTATTTAGACCTCTGTTCCTAACTCTTCTACGTTCTTTACAAATTGTTCCTGGATGTTCTTTGTTTTTTCTCAGTTAGTTATTACTTATTACGTTATTTACTCTAGTTTTGTGAGACCTCCCTTGGTTGTCATCTCATTGTCTCTGTCTTCTATCCTATTCACTCCATCTTCTAACTTACCATCTTTATTTAATTCGTCTCTCCTTTTTTCTTTTTTCTTAATTTTCTTTACTCCTGTTGGAGCCCCTGGAGAACCTGTTACAATTTACGGGGTTGTAAGCTTAGTATTCACAAGATCTTCTTCTTCTATTTTTCTTTCTGGTACTCTTTTATGAACTCCTCTATTATCAACTTTTAAAGGGATTTTACCCCTTCCTTTATCAGTGGGTTCAGGTTCTTTGGGTCTCTCAGGGTTTGTCCTGTTTGGGTTCCGTTTTATGGGGTTCTGTGTATAATTAGTTTAATTGTTTCTGGTTTGTGTTTCTTGTTTATAATTTTCGTCGTTCCCTTTTTGTTGTTTATTGTGTGTTCCCCTAAGGGTATTCCTATTATCGACTAGAAAGTTATCTTTAAGAAGTCCGGTGTTCCCTTACCGTCTTGTATGAATTTCACTACTTTCTTTTATTGGATGTTGTGTCTAATGACATGGGTCGTTCCTAGAGTAAGTTTATATTTCCTCTTTAGTTTTCGAAATGTCTGTTCGTTTTCGACTCTCTTAAGTCGTGGTGGTTTGGTCGAGAGGTTTTTTACGATTTCCTAGAAGAGATCTGTCCTTTGTGTCTTTTTCACATATTTAAACTTGGGGTTTGTTGTTTCATTTACCGTTGCCCTAGTATGAATAGTTATTGATGGAATTTACATTTACCCAACTTACGGGGTTGGTTTTCTGTTTCTGACCGACTCACCTATGTTTTTGTTCTGGGGACATATACGACAGATGTTCTCTGGGTGGAGTTTTGTTCCCTGTGTATGTCTGACTTTCACTCCCCGACCTTTTTCCATAAAGTACGTTTACCTCTGGTTTTCTTTCGTCCTCATCGTTATGAGTATAGTCTTTTTTATCTGAAATTTTATTTCCGACACTTTTCTCTGTTTCTTCCTGTGATGTAGTACTAGTTTCCTAGTTAGGTTCTTCTTCTATATTGTTAATATTTATATATACGTGGGTTGTATCCTCGTGACGTTATACATTCCGTTTACGATTGTTCATACTTTCCCCTTTAATTGTTATTGTGTTATTATCACCCTCTGAAATTATGGGGTGAGTGTGGATACCTATCTAGTTGATTTGTCTTTTAATTGTTACTTTGTGTTTGAAATTTACTATGCTACCTGGTCAATCTGGATTAACTATAGATATCCTGTAAAGTGGGGTTTTGTTACTTAAAGTGGAAAAAGAGTTCACGTGTGCCTTGGAAGAGGTCCTATCTAGTGTAGGACCCGGTATTTAGATCCGAACCATTTAAGTTTTTTTGACTTTAGTAAGGTTCGTAGAAAAGACTGGTGTTACGTCATTCTAATCTACAGTTGGTGTCCTTTTTTTTGGATAATTTTTAAGGTTGTATACCTCCGACTTATTGTACGAAGACTTATTGGTTTTTTAGTCTCTTCTTTAAATTTTTTTAGTTTTATACATATCTTTACTTACTTTTACTTTTGAGTTGTTGGGTTTTGGATACTCTGTGACATTTTCGTCACGTTTCCCCTTCCAAGTATCGTTGTGTCCGAATGGAGTTCTTTGTCCTTTTTCGGTTTATTTATTGGATTGAGAAGTAGATTTCGTTGATCTTTTCCTTCTTTACTTCTTGGGTGGGGTCCCAATCATCTTCCTTTCTTTAGAATTTTTAATTCCGTCTTTATTTACGTTTTCTTTGTTTTCTGGTATCGTTTTTAGTTGTTTCGATTTTCGACCAAGAAACTCTTCTATTTATTTTAACTGTTTGGTGATCAGTCTGAGTAGTTCTTTGTTTCCCTCTTCTTCGTTTAGTTGTTTTAATCTTTACTTTTACCTCTTTAGTGTTGTCCGTTGTGTCTTTATGTTTCCTAGTACTCTGATGATAGTCGTTGATATACGGTTATTTTACCTGTTGAACCTTCTTTACCTGTTTAAGAATCTTTTCATATTGAAAGGTTTTGACTTGGTCCTTCTTTATCTTTTAGAATTGTCTGAGTAGTGTTTGTGTCTTTAGTTTTGACATTAGTCTTTAGAAGGTCGTTTGTTTTCGGGTCCTGATCTACCGAAGTGTCGACTTAAGATGGTTTTTAAATCTCTTCTCGATTGTGGACAGAATGAGTTTGAGAAAGTTTTTAAACGTCTCCTTCCATTGGAAGGTTTGAGTAAGACTCCGGTGGTAGTGGGATTATGGTTTTGGTCTGTTTCTACGGTGTTTTTTTCTTTGATGTCCGGTTATAGTGACTACTTGTATCTACGTTTTTAGGAATTGTTTTAAGATCATTTGTCTTAGGTTGTTGTGTAATTTTTCTAATATGTAGTACAGGTTCACCAGAAATATAGGGTCCCTACATTCCTAAGAAATTATAGGTGTTTAGTTATATTATGTAGTGTAATTGTTAAACTTTCTATTTTTGGTATACTAATAGAGTTATCTACGTCTCTTTCGGAAACTGTTTTAAGTTGTAGGTAAATACTATTTTTTTGGGAGGTCTTTCGTCCTTATCTTCCTTGTATGGAGTTGTATTATTTTCGATATATACTGTTTGGGTGTCGTTTGTAATAGGAGTTACCACTTTTGAACTTTCGTAAAGGGGATTTCAGTCCTTGTTCTGTTCCCACGGGTGAAAGTGGTGATGATAAGTTGTATCAAAACCTTAAAAACCGGTGTCGTTAGTCTCGTCTTTTTCTTTCTTTTCCTTAGGTTTAACCTTCTCTTCTTCATTTTGTAAATGACAAACGTTTACTGTACTAGGAGATGTATCTTTTGGGATTTCTGAGGTGGTCTTTTAATGAGCTCGATTAGTTGCTTATATCATTTCAACGTCCTACATTTTAGTTGTGTGTCTTTAGGGAACGTAAGGATATGTGATCATTACTCTTTTGTCTTTCTCTTTAATTCCTTTGTTAAGGTAAGTGGTAACGTCGCTTTTCTTATTTTATGAATCCTTATATATATGGATTTCTTTGTTTTTTGGATATATATCTTTTGGTATTTTGTGACTACTTTCTTTAGTTTCTCCTGTGTTTATCTACCTCTTTATATGGTACAAGTACCTAGTCTTCTTAGTTATATCACTTTTACTCATATGATGGGTTTCGTTATATATCTAAGCTACGTCAGGGATAGTTCGATGGTTGCCATAAAAAGTGTCTTGATCTTGTTTATTAAAGTGTTAAACATACCTTTATGTTTTTTGGAGCTTATCGGTTTCGTTAGAACTCTTTCTTCTCACCTTGACCTCCTTAGTTGGACGGACTGAAGTCCGATATGATGTTTCGGTGTCAGTAGTTCTGTCATACCATGACCGTGTTTCTGTCTTTATGTCTAGTTACCTTGTTTTGTCTTTCGGGTCTCTATTTAGGTGCGTGGATACCTGTGGAAAAGAAACTGTTTCCTCCGTTCTTATATGTTACCTCTTATCTGTTAGAGAAATTGTTCACCACGACCCTTTTGACCAGTTGGTGAACATTTTCTTACTTTGATCTTGTGAAACATTACGGTATGTGTTTTTATTTGAGTTTTACCTAATTTCTAGATTTACATTCTGGTCTTTGATATTTTGAGGATCTCCTCTTGTATCCGTTTTGTGAGAGACTGTATTTAGTGTCGTCCTAGGAGATACTGGGTGGAGGGTCTTATAACCTTTATTTTCGTTTTTATTTGTTTACCCTGGATTAATTTTAAATTTCGAGACGTGTTGTTTCCTTTGATATTTGTTCCACTTTTCTGTCAGAAGTCTTACCCTCTTTTATTATCGTTTACTTCGTTACCTGTTTAGTAATTAGAGTTTTTATATGTTCGGTAAGGACATCGAGTTAAGGTCTTTTTATTTGCTGGGTTAGTTTTTTACCCGGTTTCTTGATTTGTCTGTAAAGGGGTTTCTTCTGTATGTCTACCGATTATTTGTGTACTTTTCTACGAGTTGTAGTGAGTAATAGTCTCTTTACGTTTAGTTTTGGTGTCACTCCATGGTAGAGTGTGGCCTGTCTTACCGACGATAGGTTTTTAGATGTTCGTTATTTACGACCTCTCCCACACCTCTTTTCCCTTGGGAGAATATGACAACCACCCTTACGTTCGACCATGTCGGTGATACCTCTTGTCACACCTCTAAGGAATTTTTTTACCTTTATCTTGACGGTATGCTGGGTCGTTAGGGTGACGACCCGATGTGTGGCTCCTTTGGTCTTAATTTTCTCTGTGCACATGGGGTTACAAGTAACGTCGTGACAAATATTAGCGGTCCTGTACCTTTGTTGAATCTACAGGTAGTCGTCTACTTACCTATTCTTTCGACACCATGTATATGTGTTACCTTATAATGAGCCGGTAATTTTTCTTATGTAAACTTAGTCAAGATTACTCCACCTACTTTGACCTCGAATAATATGTCTCATTTCATTCGGTCTTTCTTTTTGTGGTTATGTCATACGACGACGACGACGATTCAGCGAAGTCAGCATATACCTCAAATCTTTCTACCATTACTATTGGAATATACGTTCTGTCGTTTTCTCTGTGTCTACATATTTTGTCAGAAAACCTGAGACACCCTCTTCCGTTCCCACCCTACTAGACTCTCTTATCGTAAATTTGTACATATAATAGTATACACTTTGTCTAGCAGTCAGGTACAAACTACGTACTCTCTCCCAAGAGTCCCGACCACGTGACCCTACTGGGTCTCCCTACCCTACCCCTCCCTCCACCCTTCCCCCAAGTCCTACCCCTTGTGTATATTTGAGTACCGACTAAATATAGTTACATACCGTTTTTGGTGATGTTATAACATTTCATTAATCAGAGGTTAATTTTATTTATGTAAAAATTTTTTTAGGTTTTATTCTATCATTACCTTCTTGGCTCCATGTTTTTTCTCGATTTGCCGTCTTCAGGAAGTAATAATCATTAGTGATACTTACATTTAATTAATTTGAGAGGTTAGTTTTCCGTCTTTATTCGTTCTACTTAAAATTTTTGTACTAGATAAACATACGACAGATGTTCTTTGAGTGAAATCTAGGTTTTTGTTTGTTCAACTTTCACTTTCCTACTAATTTCCCTAAGGTTCTTTTACTATTGTTTTTCTCTCGACCCCACCGATATGATTTTAGTTTGTTTTGTCTAAAGTTCAGTTTTAACAATATCCTCTGTTTCTACCTGTAATATGTAACTGTTTACCCAGTTAGGTAGTCCTTCTATCTTGTCAGTATTTGTTTTGTTGTCTGGGTGAGGACTTATGTACTTCGTTTTTAACTGTCTTAACTTCTTCCTTTGCCTGTCAATATGTTATTATCTCTACAGTCATAGGGTGAAAGTGATTACTTATTTGTCGATCTGTCTTCTAGTTATTCCTTTATCTCTTGAACTTTGTTATTATGTTTGGATTGTATATATATATATACATACATATTATAAGGTAAGTTGTTCTCGTATTATACATAAGAAGACTTTACGTGTACCTTGTAAGAGGACATATTTGGTATACGATCCGATGTTTTATTCAGAATTATGTAAAATTTTCTAACTTTGGTGCGTTTCATAGAAGAGACTAGTGTTGGCTTGTTTTGATGTGTTAGTTATTGTTTTCCTTCTGACCTTTTAAGTGTTTATCCACCTTTAATTTGTTGTATGGGAATTCGTTACTTACCCAGTTTCTTCTTTAGTTTTTCTTTCAATCTTTTATGAAACTGTACTTAATTATGATTTTGTGTTGTATTTGAATACACCATGTCGTTTTCGTCAGAAATCTTTACGTATCGACATATACGAACAATTTTTCTCTTCGAGAGTTTAGTGATGGGACTACAAGGTGGAATTCCTTGGGTCTTTCTACTTTGATTTGGGTTTCGATCGTTCTCCTTCCTTTATTATCTCTAATTTCGTCTCTATTACTTTATCCCTTATCTTTTTGTTATACTTTTTAGTTACTTTGGTTTTCAGCTAGGAAACTTTTCATTTTGTTTTACCTGTTTACAAATCGATCTAACTAATCCTTTTTTATTCTGTGTTTAATAATTTTAGTCTTAACTTTCCCTTGATAATGATGGTTGGAATGTCTTTATTTTTCCTAATATTTTGTCATGATACTTATGAACATATCTATCGGATTTACTTTACCTGTTTAAGGGTCTGTGTAGGTTTAATGATTTTAACTTATTTTTTCTTTACCTTTTGGACTTATGTGGACATCGTTGTCTAACTTAGTCATTAGTTTTGGAGTTTTGTTACTTTTTTCGTCCTGGTCTACCGAAGTGACCACTTAAGATGGTTTGGAAATTTATTATTATGGTTAGGAAGTGTTTATAAAGTTTTGTGTATATTCTCCCTTGTGAAAGACTAAGATGCTCCGTTCGTAATGGTACTGAGGTTTCGGTCTATTTCCGTAGTGTTCTTTACTTACGATATTGGATTTAGGGAGTACTTATGTGTACGTTTTATGATCGTTTGGTTTAGGTTGTCGTAAAATTCCCGTTAATATGTACTACTCGTTGACCCTAAATGGGGTCTTAATCCTCCAAATTGTATACTTTTAGTGATATATTATACACTTTTAGTTTACATTATATGGTATAATTTTCTTACTTCCTTTTTTATTATACTAGTACTAACTACACCTTTTTCGGTTAGGTTAATTGGTGTGTTATCAAACACTTACCTTCACAATTACTCCTGTCAGATGAATAAAAGGTTAACAACTACCCATAACAACCGACCGGTTTCGATCTACGTACTTTATGTGTATGTACGGGAGAGTACAGTTTACTAAAAAGTATACCTATACACAAACAGTTTGGTATGATATACGGGATTCGAAACCATAAAAACTGTTAAACTTTAACATCTTCGAAATGAAGGTATTTTTAGAGATAATCAAAAGAAGTACTTTCTTGACTTTTGTAAGCGTTTGAAAAAAAAAAAGGTCTTTATGACAGAGGGTATAGAATGTTTAATGTCACGACTAATAAACCAAAAATCTTAACCTGTCTTTTACATTTTGTTGTCCGTTTAGTTTTCGGTTTTTACCGTCGAGGAAGGAGTTTGTAGGGGAATCATAACTCGATGTCGTCCTTTTTTCTTTCCATTCTTCTTTAATACGGAGACTGAATACGTGGGCGGCGGGGATTGGACGTTGAAACTGACCTTGGTTGTGAGTGGAGGAACGAACAGTTCTACAACATACTACTTGAGAAGAATCCATTGAGTATTAGTTGTCTGTAAAGAAGTTCTAGGAATCTCTACCTCAGTCTATCTTACTCTACACTCGACTACGACCCAACCGTACATACGTCATCACCCTAGACAGTTCCTTCTCATATCTTTCTTTTTCAATTTTGGAACACACAGAAGGGGGTTTAATGGACAGCGAGTTTCCAACTTCCCAATTCTTGGGTTTCACCCCTTTTTTTTCTTTTTGCTCGGTTCCTTTCTTAGAGGATGAGGGAACAGAAGTGAAGAACATGGATGTGTTTGGTTTCTGATTATTTATCGGACCCAAGTGTGAGACCCAACGACGTGTGAAAACGGTTAGGGTTTCTGTCTTTGAAGTTTAACGAAGGAACGAGTTTTGGTCTTAGGACCACAATAGAGAATGACTACGGTTGATCTTTAGAATAAACTCAGGCTAGAAACAAAACTAAAACCAGAATAGAAACCTTCAGGTCTAGAACCCCTCCACTCAGAAACCCAATACAAGACCCGAACCGTAGGTCCGATGTTAGAAATAAAGATAGTAAGAGAGACAGGTCCTTAATAGACCTACCTTAGAACTGACACAACCAACGAATAGAATTCGGACAACTCTGACTAAAAGACCGTTAAAATCTTTTAGATGTGTTGATAAGGACCAATCTTGACCTACTGATCAAAAGACTTCCCCTATTTTCAACAAGTAAACCAAAATGGAACTCGAAGTCGTCTGACTAAATCAACTAAGGTCAATCATCAAGTACAATATATGAACTTAAACCCCGTGACCGGGGACGGTACTAGGAGAACTACACATAGTCTTAGGGACTAAAATAGAAATTGTTTATGACCGATTCGTACATGTTACACGGTGTGGGTAAGATCCGTGACCAGATATCGTTATTTGCTTTGTTTTAGGAACAACTGTACTTCGACTGTACGACCTAAGACAGTATCCGAGACGAGGACGAGTCCTGTCTACCTACAGTTTGAGAGTTTCGGTCTCTTTTCCTCGGTGTAACTCAAAGACGGACACCTCATGAGGACCGGTTGGAGATTCCACGGGAGAATACTGATGATGCGGGGTGACCCCCAAGAATTCTTGTCTGGAACCCCTAATTTTTAGGGTTTCGTGTTAACATTATTATTAGTAACATCATTACCGTCAATTGAAAATACCTTCCGAAATGAACCGAAAACAACAAGTGAGTGATTCAACACAGACTGAGAAACGTTGGAGTACCTTACGTCGTGTGGTTGGAAGGGACAGGAAGTGATAGTGGACCTCAAACGAGTTTGAGTACAGATAACTCAGGTACTACGGTAGGTTGGTAGAGTAAGAGACGGCGGGAGAAGAGGAGGACGGGAGTTAGAAATGGTCGTAGTCCTAGAAAAGGTTACTCAACCGTGAAGTGTAGTCCATCGGTTTCATAACCTCGAAGTCGAAGTCGTAGTCAGGAAGGTTACTTATAAGTCCCAACTAAAGGAAATCCTAAGTGACCAAACTAGAGGAACGTCAGGTTCTCTGAAGTTCTCAGAAGAGATCGTACTGTCAAGTTTTCATAGTTAAGAAGCCGAGAGTCGGAAGAAATACCAGGTTGAAAGTGTTAGGTATGTACAGACGACCTTTTTGGTATCGAAACTGATCTGTCTGAAAACAGCCGTTTGACTACAGAGACGAAAAATTACACGACAGATCCAGACAGTATCGAAAGGAAGGTTCCTCGTTCACAGAAAATTAAAGTACCGACATCAATGACAGGTGTCACTAAAACCTCGGGTTCCTTTGTTTCTGACAGTGACAAAGGTAAAAAAGGGAGTCGTCATACACTTGACTCTTGAAGGTCTACAAGTTCGACCTAAATCGTTTCTGTCTCCTTGGTCTCTAGTTTAACGGTTGTAGGTAACCTAGTATCTTTTTTCGTTCTCTTAAGACCTTTCTGTAGATGAAGACGAAGTGACTTATGAGTTTTCGGAAACTGACACACCTAGTATTGTTTGACACCTTTTAGGAATTTCTTTACCTTTATGGTCTGGTGAAATGGATAGAGGACTCTTTGGACATACTTCCAGTTCTTCGTTGTCCATGTTGACCTGTACCTTGTTGTCCGACCAAGGTTTAACCCTTGTTATGCAGTTCCGACGTATAACAGTGAGACGAATAAATTGAATATACGTCTCATGTATCACATTTTAAGGCCCGACAACTTCGGATCGAACTTCCTAAAACTCGTACCGGAACGATCGTACACTTTACTCATGTTAACACACCATCAAACTTGGAAGAAACCGTAACGGGAAGAAACCCTAACCTTACTTTTGACTAGAAAAGGTCAGGACACCGGTGACGACTCAAAAGGTTTAAACGACCGTATTACTCACGTTGTGAAAGTGTCATAGTAGAAAATCCTAGACTTTATCGAGTTAGCCTTAAGACAGTGGACGTGATCGAAACAAGTATCATTACGAAGGATTCCGAGTGAACTCAAGTGTGAGGTCCTATAGATAGATAGAAATCCGTTATCTACCATTGCAGTTACACCAATGGTAGCACCAATGGATTCGGGAACAAACATTTCAAGAAGACACATAAGAACGGTGGAGAAGAATTATAGAAGACGAAGACAATCCAGGTATGGTAAAGACAGGAAATAACACGGGTAGAAACGTACTTTACAAGGGAACCATAGAGATTAAAAGAACTTCTCTAGAGATCAGAAAGGGTAAGACAACAAAAGGAGATAAAGAAACATAATTAGTGTTCCTTCCGAGAGCATAGAGAGGAACGATAAGAGACCTTGAGACGTAAGTCTACGTATATAGAAAGGGAAAGAGGGAATGGAAAGGGAAGAGAAGAAAGGAGTCGATAAACACTCCAAAGGAGTGTGTTACCTCTGATTTCTACACGGGAGGAAGGACAACTCCGTCCCGGTCTATTAAAGTTGTGGAATCTCTGACCCGATTACCTTTCTGATATCCAACCTCCAACTGTGTAGACTCAGTCTCAGGGTCCCGATGGTGATTGATATACCAGTCGACCTTGTTAAAGAAATTAGAGAGACTCAGAAATAAGTTAGGAGTGTCTGTTGGGGAACTTGATCTATAAATATAATATGGGTAATATCTACTTCTTTCCTTCCGAGTCTCTCTAATTCATTAGTCGGGTTTCAGTGTTCCGGTTATTTATCATCTCGTCTCTAAGTTCGTATCCAGACGGACAAACTGAAGCTTGTTAAGATGAAATAATGGAGCCACCAGAACGTCGGACGTTGTACCTTAAGTGAAGACCGACGTGGAGAACCGTGTCAAGGTTTGTATCGAAGTACGTACGATGGTCAGGGTCGAGATCCGTCTCATCATCTTTGTACTCTAGAGACACCTTCTTTCTTTTTTGTACCCCCAACCTTACGGACGTGTAATTACAGTGGTAATATTATGAGTCTCGTAAAACCCCCACGTATTTCTCTTCACTTATACCACTAGGACCGGTTATGACACACAGTCCGTGATCCCTTCATGTAGTATATGAATCTATAAGAGAATAAGTCACAAATGTTGTCACCCCCACCTTAGTCCTCATCAGGTTCATACGTGACTACGAGCTCAAGTGGTAATGGACGTTTCCAGACGGAGAACCCTAGAGACCTCTCCCCATATCGAAGGAAAGACTATAAAGTCCCAGTCCGAGGTTGTGTTTCTACGACAGTACTCTGTCCCGAGACTAGAGCTAAGACGAGAACCGGGACCGGTCCTTCCTTTTTCAGAATACTTTCGTCGGTTCCCTTGGTTTCTATGTACACACAGATATGATACCGGATGGTGTCTGTGGAGTTTTCGTATACACGACTGTGTGTGTCAGAAGGTACTCTATAACTCACTTTTTTTTATTTCTTATCATACCAGGGTAAATTATGTATATGTATATACTGTACCCGAAGGGTCCACCACGATCACCATTTCTCGAACGGACGGTCAAGTCCTCTGTATTCTCTGAGACCCCAACCGTTCTAGGGGACTTCCTCCCGTACCGTTGGGTGAGGTCATAAGAACAGACCTCTTAGGATACATGTCTCCTGGGACCGTCCGATGTCAGGTACCCCAGTGTTTCTCAGTCTGTACTTACTTCACTGACTCGTGTGTATATAATGTATGTATGTATCAAACACTAGTATCTCTTTTCAGACCTTCCTATAGGTGGTTTAACAATCGCCACAAAGGGAGACTCCTTACCGTGATTCTTGTCGTCCTCATGAAAGTAAAATATGAGATGTATGAAGACGTATTAAAATTACAAAAGTTTACTAGGTGTGTAAAAAATTATATTATCGAAATGACTCTATATCGAATGTATGGTATATTAAGTGGTGACTTTCATATGTCAAGTCGTCACTGTTGTGACACCTTCCCCTTCCTTCTGAGACTCAGAACGATAATAATTCCACTTTCAATATTTTCTAGAAGGGAGAAGGTGGGGTGGGAGACCTAAAATCATCTCGATTAGAATCAGAAGGAATATGGATATACTGACTCACTGACTTGACTGACTCTGGATATTCCGTTACCAGATATTACATACCAAACACTCTATACTTCGTTCGGGGAACCACGTTTTGGTAGAGGGAGGGATCATTTCGATAGACTTTAAGGAGTGTAAGTTACGTGAGTAATTCCAGGTAAAATTATTCTGGAGACACGACAATCATCCGTCATATTGTGTAAACGATCGACAGAATAATCAAGCCAAGTCAAGTCAGCGACTCAACACAGGATGAGAAACGTTGGGGTACCTGACGTCGTAAGGTCCGAAGGAACAGGTAGTGGTTGAGGACCTCGAACGAGTTTAAGTGCAGGTAACTCAGACATTATAGTGGGTTTGTAGAGTAGGAGACAGAAGGGGAAGAGGACGGGAGCTAGAAAGGGTCGTAGTCCCAGAAAAGGTTACTCAGTCGAGAAAACTTTTCTGGGACTACGACCCTTTACAACTTCCGCCCTCCTCTTCCCCTGTTGTCTCCTACTCTACCAACCTACCGTAGTGGCTGAGTTACCTGTACTCAAACTCATTTGAGGTCCTCAACCACTACCTGTCCCTCCGGACCGCACGACGTCAAGTACCCCAGTGTTTCTCAGCCTGTGTTGACTCATTGACTTTACTTGACTTGACTGAGACGTATATTCAATTTATTCGTCTCACTGTTATATGTCGGAACTGTATGAGGAAAGGGTTAAACCTTGGTCAGGTAACAAGGTACAGACCAAGATTGATAACGAAAAACTGTACGCATGTCTAAAGAGTTCTCCGTCCATTCCACTAGACCATAAGGGTAGAGATTCTTAGAAGGTGTCAAACAACAATAGGTGTGTCAGTTTCTGAAACCGCATCAGTTATTTCGTCTTCATCTACAAAAGGACCATGAGAACGAAAAAGATACTAGGTTACATACAACCGTTAAACTAGAGACTAAGGAGACGGAAACGATTTAGGTCGAACTTGTAGACCTTCAAGAGTCAAGTGTATGACGACTTCGGATCGAACCTCTTAAAACTCTTAATAAAACGATCGCATACTCTACTCACGTTAACACACCATCAAACTTGTAAGAAACCGTAACGGAAAGAAACCCTAACCTTACTTTTGACTGGAAAAGGTCAGAACACCGGTGACGATTCGAAAGGTTTAAACGACCGTATGACTCACGTCGTGAAAGCGTCGTCGTAGAAAATCCTAGACTTTATCGAGTTGACCTTAAGGTAGTGGAGATGATCGAAAGTAATGGAGGTTCGTTTCGGAACTCCGTTACCTATCGTCCTGTGAACTTAAGACAACCCTAAAGTCTATTCAGACCCCAAATTCCGGTCCCCTTGTCCGGGTTCACCTTGAGGTATCTCCCGTTAAGTTAACTAGGTCTTTCTCGACTCCCCATGACCCACAGGTCTAAAAGGTGTAAAGATTCTACGTCTTAAACCCGGAAGTTTCTACTTTTATACTTATCCTTACCGTCACCTCCGACTCTTTGTCAGAAGGGGTATGAAATATACTAGTCAATGTCGTAAAGGGGGTCAGAAAACCCTCTCTCTCTTTTTATCTGAACCCAAGGAACGAACGGACAACAACAACAACAACAACAACAAAATTAATTGTGTCACTAAAGTAGGAATACAGGGTTGGGTCGATCTACCGAAGTGGTAGATTCTAAAATTAGTGTGTAATACTCTAGACCTCAGACTCCCGACCCGTTCGTTTAGTCTAGTTCCAAGGTTTTACTACCTCTGATTGGAAGGGAATACTTTGTCTCCGGTGGTCGAGGAGAGATCACCATCCGAGGTGTAGAGTTCACGAACATCGACACTGTGTCGTCCTAACGGGACTAGATGGGTGTGGGAGAGTGGGTCACGAGAATCCCCTTACCCTATACGTAAACCATACGGGGTAGGTTGGGTTACTCGATACTTCGGGTCTGTCGTTCGTATATAGATACTCGTGTCCCCTTTGGGGGACCCTACACCGACGTAACCGTCACCGATGTCTGGGTGGAGGGTGTCCGTCCCACTGGTTCTCGGGGACTCCTGGTTTCCGGTCACTACTAAGTCGACAGTTTCCTCCTAGACCTACATCGAGGGTCGGAAAACGGAACGGGAGTCAGGGGTGGGGAGGACTCGAATGGGACCGTACCAAACAACTGGAACTTGACTGAAGTCTTTTCTCTAGAGTTATGACGACGACCTGTTCGAACCAAACTCGGCAGAGGGAGGGACCTGTGGAAACCCGAGAAAGAAGAAGAAGAACGGTTTCTTCGAGAACTTCCGAAATTTAGACCTAAAGAAAAAAGGACCTTCAACATTTACGTTCACTCCGTCTCACACTACCACTTTCCCTTCTGTCCTCTCCTTTACCGAAAGCACTACCCTTGCTCCTCATCCTAGGGTTTCCGGGACACCCAGGATCGAAAACGTGGTCACGGGGACCGTAACAAGTAGACGAAACAAGAGAAGAATCCTTGAGTAGTTGTTTCATAGACTCAAAGACCACTTTCGTCTTCCAGTCCGGGGTCCGACACCGGAGACCCGTCGGAGATAAGTCCGAGTTGAGTGGGACGTAAGTGAACGGAGAGTTAAAGTTGATAATTGTGTGTGGAGAAGGGACCGGGATTCTTCAAGTAAGTATGTGTCGTTGAAAACTCGGTTGTATTCGTGAACCATGGGACTAGTGACCTCAGAAGTACTAGGTCGACCCTTCGGTTCGAAGGTGTACACTGTCTATGAAGTCCTGGAAACCTTTAGGTACACCCTCGACCATAACGGGTTGGACATACGACGTTCCTACGTCTGGGTTCCTTACTCACGTCCCCCAACCACACCAGTACCTTCTACAGAAGATTCTTCCCGAAATACTCCTTCCCTCTCCCGGTCCTTAATCCGTCTTTCCCTACGACCCGTTTCTTCGTGGGACACGTTTTCCGTACTGTTGCAGTGGTCTCTTAAAACGTTCCCTCCCACACACACACACGTACATACACACCTACATAATACACGTGACAAGGAGTTAATAACGACTAACCAAGTCTAATGGATGTCCCGACGACGGGAGACGTGTACGTCTATTAACTTTCAAACAAGATGATAGTAATTTTTTTTTGTTTTTGTCCCGTCGTCACTCCTTACACTGGAAAGTTACGAGAAGTCCGAGAGAGACCCAAAAGAACTCAAAGGATTATTCGTGTACGTAGAAAGAGGGTCGAGTCTTCTCCCCCTCCCTTCCCCTCAAACACGACGTAAGTAGGCACTCTTCCTTGGACGAAAATGACGAAGTGTACGTCATTAAATGGTTGAGTCCACAGAGTAAGGTTAAGGGTTGTCGGACCAGAGACCTTCGGTTGTATTCTATCCGAATCACCACACTACCTTTTGTGGTGGTCTCTCATTCTTTTGAGACCTTATGACTCGAACCAAACCGAGACGATAACTAGTCGAGACATTGGTGTCCGTTCAGTGAGTTGGAGAGACCCCGAGTCGACCTTTTACTCCCCTAGTACGATTAGTTACAGAGGGTTTCGCACAAGTCTCCCTACGAGTATCCAGACAACGTACTTTTCCCCCCAGACGTCAGATCAGTTAGACCTTTTGTAACTAATTTGTGTCAAATCCCCAGACACAAGGTTGTTTTGAAAAGACTTTGAAGTTGTACGGATACACCTACCACTTCACGGTTCTTTGACCCATTGTTACGACAGAGGGGTTACGTACATACGTCTTGTAGATCGTTTTGTGTGAATCCGTTTACGACTTCATCCCGAGGAAGGTCACGACTTTATGATACCGGACAGACACATGACTAATGAGGACCCGGACGGATCAGATCTTGGAAACCTTTCCAAAGATTTGGAGTTCCGGACGGAATTCAGGTTAAAAGGTAGTAGTGATGTTAAGTACAAGGAGAAACGTGTGAATTTTCAACTGACAACCGTGGGTGTGTAAAATGTAGACTTACAAGAGATCAGACACGGAAGTAAGTAAGTAAGTTGATAAGTCACTTGTAAATAATTCCAGTTCGTGAATGATACAAAACACGTAGTTACTCTCTCCTTATTCTATGCCAAGATACAAAATCGATGACAGGGGGTTGAGTCCCGACATTCGTCCGGGAGAAATCGTAGGAAAAATCGTTGATCGTGTCACGTTTGTGTAACACTGTGAGGTCTCTGTTGACTTAGGTGACTCCCCACGTCTTTTGGTTGTATCGAACAGTGTAGGGAAGGAATTTAATTCTAGTGACACGTCTGGGTAAGAATTCGTAGGTAGTAAATTTATGACCGGGAATAGTCCTAACTATATTTAACATTTATTACATCATCTCAAACCGTATCCTAGACCGTACATCATTTACGATTATTTACTCGATCTTAATTCCTTAGTTAATAACAGATAATTTTGGTCTAAGTTAAGATAGACATTTTGACTAGATAGTTAAGATTGGTAGATTGGTAGATATCTATTTCTCTTCGTGGTAACCCCGTTACTTCCTTCTACCATCATACATACGAACTATTAGGAACGAATTCATTGAAGTCAAGACTTTCCAAACTCCTTAGAGAGTAAATCATCCTATATGTGTCCCTTTACCGTTGGGTGAGGTCATAAGAACGGACCTCTTAGGGTACCTGTCTCCTCAGACCACCCGATGTCAGGTACCCCAGGGTTTCTCAGCCTGTGCTGACTCGTTGAAGTGTGTGTGTGTGTGTGTGTGTGTGTGTGTGTGTGTGTGTGTGTGTGTGTGGATGTATCCCAGTGCCAATCCTATTTAAACCGTTCACATGGAACTCTGTCTGTCTTATTTCGTACTTCTACGTAATCCTTTATATATAAAAGGGTTCAAGGGAAGAAATTAAAAAATTCCTTTTTTTAATTTACTTAAAGATCCTATTACTTAATAAATTTTACTACAAACTGGAGTATCTTGATGACACTCCTAAGTTACACTTTCACGACTTTTCATATGTCCTGTCTCATCCGACCGAGATTTTATTAGACGTAAAACGAGGGGTCGAAAGAATTACAAGGGTGGGGTGGTTCCTAAAGATTTTAGGTACTTTATCCCTCTAAAAATACATTTTAGGACTAATGATATGAGACAATTACTGATATGAGTCAAAAAATGACCCTATATAAATGGTTAATCTAGAGTCCCATTCACGAGAATAGACATCATAAACGGATGAAGACACCACTTTTATGAGGGTAACACCAGTTAAAGTTCGATCATTATACTGTAAATCCTTCTCTGTACGTGTCGGAGAGTTCAGTAGTACATGGTCGAGGTTGTCTGGTGATTTATTAAGGACGGGTCACTATTTCTTAACCCGTCACGGTGGAGTGTTTGTCCTTCCTCGGAAACATCCGTGACGGTAAAAAGTTTGTCTTCCTTACCCTAAATAACTAAGAACTGTCCATCTAGAGGAAGACTGGAAGACTTTACTGTTGTTGAAAGACGAGTCACAACCCTTGGTATTACCAATAACAGGAAGAACGAATCTTTAGGGTCTTCCCTTCCCTCCACCCATTTCGATCTCCTAAAGTTCAACGTTTGCACGAAGAATGTATGGTCGTTTCTCTCTGTCCTCTCTTAGTCGTCCACCATCGATCTAGGTACTGTGTTAGATATTTGTGAATTATTGACTTATTTTTGTGAAGGTCATTTGAAAAGTCCGACATTTTGACTCACATGGTTTGTATTAACATGTTTTGAAGTATTAAACATGTTCGGTTTAATACGAAATTGTGTAAAAATACAAGGATTTAATTGGTTTGCTGATTACTGAATTCTTGATACGACGACGACGACGACGACGACGACGACGACGACGACGACGACGAGGACGACGACGATTCAGCGAAGTCAGTACAGGCTGAGACACACTGGGGTCTCTGTCGTCGGGTGGTCCGAGGGGGTAGGGACCCTAAGAGGTCCGTTCTTGTGACCTCACTCGACGGTAAAGGAAGAAGTTACGTACTTTCACTTTTCACTTTCACTTCAGCGAGTCAGCACAGGTTGAACATCGCTGGGGTACCTGACGTCGAATGGTCCGAGGAGGTAGGTACCCTCAAAGGTCCGTTCTCATGACCTCACTCCACGGTAACGGAAGAGGCATTCTTGATATTGTCCACAATTTTTAATTCATACGTGTGTAAGGTTAAAGGGAGGTTAGAAGGCAAATAAGGTAAATGTCGATTAAAAGGGTACTCCTACATTTTATAACCAACCGGTTTTTCGAGTAAACCCAAATACTTGAAAGGGTTAAGGGACCCACCCCTTCTAGGGGACATCTTTCTTTACCGTTGGGTGAGGTCATAAGAACGGACCCTTTAGGGTATCTGTCTTCTCGTATCACACGATGTCAGGTACCCCAGCGTTTCTCGACCTGTACTGAATCACTGATTTGTTGTTGTGAAGACATCCAGTGGATATGTGACCAATTGAATAAGGGGATGTTCCGTGTCGTCACTACCAGTCACTCGACTGTCGACAGACCTAAAGAGGACATTGTTTCGGTAACTGGAGGGACAGGTTCAGGTTCCTGATGTATAAGGGTTTGTCCGTCATCGAAAGTTGTAGGGGTAGGTGACTCCCGGCCGTGATACAGTATACGGTCCTTTGTCGGGTACCTTCAGTAGGGGACTGGAAGGGGGTCTCCTTTTTCGTGTTGAGGTTACTTCTTTAGTAACGGAGCCTAACACATAAACGAATAGATGGTACGTGTGTCCGTCGGGAAGACCCAACTTGAATTACTCGAAAGTTTTACGTTCCGTGTATTACGACTGGAACGAGAGAACGTAACGAAGAACCTTTCTTTTGAGAAGATTAATCGGAAAGAAGGGAAGTCGAAGGGTTGTCGGTGACATAAGAGACAGACCGTTACCGAGTATGATGTTTACATGGGTTTACAAACCAGAGAATTTTTCCTGACACTTATCTCTTTCCCATAAACGAATGGAGGTGAGAAGTAGTTCTACGTGACGTAACGGTAGAAAAAACCATCTGTAGACAGATCGAGTATAGGTTTTTCTATCCAGTCAAGTAAACCAACAACCCCGACGGAACCACTCCTCCGGATAGTAAGTAAATAAATAAGTAAGTAAAGAATTTTTGAAAACTCACAGATTAGTGCGAGAGACTCCGGGTTATGACTTGTTACCACTGTGTCTCTACTTCTGGGTTCGGGACGGGACTCCCTAGGCACGTGGTACAAGTCGTAGGGGGATGAGTGACGTAATCACTTCAGTCCGGAGACCCTTCGGTGTTCTTCCAAGGGACGAGAGACAGAAAAGTCTGGTTCAGAAGACGGGGTGTGTGATGATTCTTTTGAGTCGTTAGTAACTTCTTGTTGGGTCACTTGACAAGTTAAGTCAAGACAGAAATTTAAGTTACAGAGTGGAATATAGAAACCCAAGAAGGGGAAGGGGGGTGTAAAAAAAAAGTCACAGTCATTTTGAATAGTAACAAATCACTGGAAACGGATAATGGGGTAAGTACCAGAGGGTAGTGAGTGTCCCCTAAGTATCAAATATTAATATTAAATTTACTTATGTGTAGATTCATCTAAAACGTTTTCTTTAAAAACATTTAACAAGGGTAAATTATCTTCGGATACCACTACAGAAAACAATGATATGGGGGAAATGTGGAGTTTTAATGTTTAAATAGACAATCAATTTAGACCTAATGATAGATACCGTTTTGGAGTTAACTTGGAGAGTCTAGTACCGGACAAGACCAAAGAAAAAGACTAATTCGTCTTTATGAAGAAAACGGAATCATTTGTCTTGGACCATTGGTAGAAGTTCCTTCTGACGTTCCAGATCTGTTTTGAAAAATCTGATAGTCTCTAATTCTACTTTCTCTTCTCGAATCTTCTACCTTTTCGTTTATAACTGACTCAGATAACAGTAATCTTTAAACTATACTTGAACAGAAGAACACTGAACTAAGAAAGAAGATCCCCAATTTGTGTGATTTGTTCGGATCAAGATCAATAGTTCTAAGATAACCCTATGAATGGGAGTAGTGACCAGAGGTCTTAAAGGTGTGACGGTCTTTGAAGTTAATCACTAAGTCTGTATTAACCAAGTGATTTTATTTTATATCTCGTTCTTTGGTTTTTTTTAGTAAGCTATAGGTCATATAATGTGTTAGTAAAATGGGCTGAGGAATAGGAGGTCAATCTAAGAATTTGATACGGTCTTTTCTATGTATTTCCCTTAACGGTAATCTCTCTTGATAAGAAGGAAATTTTTTCTGTTATTAAGGTAAATGTACTTTACATGTTCTATCCATTTGTGTCTTTCACAAAACGAATCCCGATCTCCATAAAAAACTCACTGTCTCATGTCTTAAAGAAAAACTCCATCATTGTTATAAGATTTTAATTAACACTATCAGTGTGTTTAGAAACACAAAAAAAAAAAGATTTAAAATAAATAAACCGAGGTATCCCAGAATCAACACCGTGGGTCCTAGGAACAACACCACACTCCCAACACTGAGCGTCTAATCAACGAGACACCGTACACCTTAGAATCAAGGGGTTGGTTCCTAGTTTGGACTTAGGGGACGTAACCTTCCGTCTAAGAATTGGTGGTCCCTTCAGAGGTTTAGAAACTTATATGATTTTTCGTGACTTGACATACGAAATTTTCTCACTTAACATAGTATATACTTAATATCGAGTTATTCCGATAATGACCCTGAAGGGACCGTCAAGTCACAAATTTTGAAGTACGAAGGTTACGTCCCCCACGTTCAAACTAGGGACCACTCCTTTGATTCTAGGATGTACGGTACGTCGAGTCGGTTCTTATTTATTTATTTCTTTCGACAATGGTTTTTTATTTTCTGTTTATATGTTTTGGACTAGATAACAAATACACCCCCGGGTAATCTAAACCTCCGGAAAATGACAAGTACCCACATGGGTCTGTCTGTCTTAACATAACTATTCGATATTTCTTTTTTAACTCTATCGGCTGATGTGTTTTTAAAATTTGAAAACCGGTTTTTTTCATCTCAGTCGTTTTCTTATTGTTTGATTCTTCATTATGTCTTTTATATCTGAAGTCCCAGCTAAAAGAATTGACAGTTCGTACGTATATTTAGTTATTTTCTGTTTGTTGACCTATATTTTACCCCGTTTACTATGTTGTCCTTCAAATAGTTTCTTTATGTATTTCTTTACGAGTCAGGATGAGTATTAATTTCTTTACATTTAGTTTTATAGTTCAGTTGTAAAAGTGGATAGTTCTAACAGTTCTTCAAAATTAAAACTACAAGGTACGACTGTTTCTACCCTTTTTATCTGTACAAGTATGTAATACCTCACATTTAACGAGAGACTTATTCGTTAAAGTGTCATAGTTTTATTTTTTATATGGATGGAAAACTATGTCATTGTAGTGTTGACCTTGAAATGGGACATCGATATGAGTGTGAACGTGTGTTTTTATATGTACGTTCTTACAAAGAATGTCGTAACAAAATTCATCGGGGTTTACTCTTTACCGGTTTCACTGGTAGTTTTCCTATTAAGAGGGAACTGAGACTAAGATACAGTACCCTCTTAATAGACAGGGACCGGAGGAAAGGTAATCACGTCTATTAGTTGACTCTCAGATGACGTGTAAAAGAAAAAAAATCCGTTCAGAGTCTAAAAAATAAATTTCTTTACTACGTATTATGTATCGTTATTAAAGTTGTTCGAAAAACAAATTTTAAATCGGAGATATATGAGTTTTCGTGTTCATTAATGAATGTATAGATTTTTATTATGAGACTTTAAAGAATAATAAAAAGTAGAAGACATGACAAAAACGATAGGTCTATATCCATAAGGATAGATTACGAAACCGGAAGGGTTAACTGAGTCACCATTTCTTTGACATCCTCCGGACCAAAGTTTGGGACCAATCCGTGTTAGGGGACCACTTCCTTTACCGTTGAGTGGGTCATAAGAACGGACCTCTTAAGGTGCCTGTCTCGTGGGACCTCCCGATATCAGGTACCCCAGTTTTTCTCAATCTGTACTGAATCGTTGATTTTGTTGTTGTTATATTACGAAATCTAAAAAAAAGGACATATAATTGGAATTAGTATTATGTAAAAGGTAAGTAAGATCGGTTTCGATCTCTACTATGCAGATCCCTTCGTACAGTCAACTATTAGCATGAAAAATTTAATACGACTGGAAAAATTACCCTCAACCACACACCACCCTTTCCCAAGACTAGTCATGGTATTGGGTCTCTTTCCTACGATATAAGTATATGTCGTCCTCGTGACACCTCTCCGTCCGTCCCTGAATAGTATCAAGGAATAGTATCGAGGGGAACCCCAGAACTAAGTTCATGGTAGTTCAACTTAATTCATCCAAGACCTAAGGGAGAGGGATGGGACCTAGAGAAGTCAAGTCAAGCCAACGAGTCAGCACAGGCTGAGAAACGCTGGGGTACTTAGCGTCGTGCGGTCCGGAGGGACAGGTAGTGGTTGAGGGCCTCAAGTGAGTCTGAGTGTAGGTAGCTCAGGCACTACGGTAGGTCGGTAGAGTAGGAGCCAGTAGGGGAAGAGGAGGACGGGGGTTAGGGAGGGTCGTAGTCTCAGAAAAGGTCACTCAGTTGAGAAGAGTACTCCATCGGTTTCATGACCTCAAAGTCGAAATCGTAGTAAGGAAGGTTTCTTTAGGGTCCCGACTAGAGGAAGTCTTACCTGACCAACCTAGAGGACCGTCAGGTTCCCTGAGAGTTCTCAGAAGAGGTTGTGGTGTCAAGTTTTCGTAGTTAAGAAGTCACGAGTCGGAAGAAGTGTCAGGTTGAGAGTGTAGGTATGTACTGGTGTCCTTTTTGGTATCGGAACTGATCTGCCTGGAATCAACCGTTTCATTACAGAGACGAAAACTTATATGATAGATCCAACCAGTATTGAAGAGAAGGTTCCTCATTCGTAGAAAATTGAAGTACCGACGTTAGTGGTAGACGTCACTAAAACCTCGGGTTTTTTATCAGACTGTGACAAAGGTGACAAAGGGGTAGATAAAGGGTACTTCACTACCCTGGCCTACGGTACTAGAAACAAAAGACTTACAACTCGAAATTCGGTTGAAAGAGTGAAAGGAGAAACTGAAAGTAGTTCTCCGAAAAATCCAGGAGAAGTGAAAGACGGTATTCCCACCACAGTAGACGTATAGACTCCAAAAACTATAAAGAGGGCCGTTAGAACTCAGGTCGAACAAAAAGAAGGTCAGGTCGCAAAGAGTACTACATGAGACGTATATTCAATTTATTCGTCCCACTGTTATATGTCGGAACTGTATGAGGAAAAGGATAAACCTTGGTCAGACAACAAGGTACAGGTCAAGATTGACAACG
>SJYO01031923.1:111884-180822 GCA_006410555.1 Capra ibex | reverse complement strand
TACTAGGTCGTCTACAACCGTTAAACTAGAGACCAAGGAGACGGAAAAGATTTTGGTCGAACTTGTAGTCCCTCAAGTACCAAGTGTATAACGACTTCGGACCGAACCTCTTAAAACTCGTAATGAAATGATCGTTACTCACGTTAACACGCCATCAAACTCGTAAGAAACCGTAACGGAAAGAAACCCTAACCTTACTTTTGACTCGAAAAGGTCAGGACACCGGTGACGACTCAAAAGGTTTAAACGACCGTATAACTCACGTCGTGAAAATGTCGTAGTAGAAAGTCCTAAACTTTGTCGAGTCGACCTTAAGGTAGTGGAGGTGATCGAAACAAGCATCACTACGAAAGATTCCGGGTGAACTGAAATGAAAGGTTCTACAGACCGAGATCTAATCACTAGTGTAGTAGTACTAATAGACCCAGCACTTCTAGAAAAAAACATGTCAAGAAGGTACATAAGAACGGTGGAGAAGAATTATAGAAGACGAAGACAATCCAGGCATGGTAAAGACAGGAAATAGCTCGGGTAGAAACGTACTTTACAAATACGAAGGTCTTTATCAGTTGGGTGGTAACGACAAAGTATCCACCCGAGGTCCGAGTCGGACGTGACGGGAGATCGGCATTCGAGACTACAAAGACACCTCGATCTCTCCCCACTGGTGTCCGAGACTCCACTTCCACTTGAACTCCCCAGTGGGTGACTCTCACTGACTCTGGAACCGTTCGTTTTCAAAGGTTTGGTGTACCTTTCGACTGTCCCAGGACCATAGTTTTACTGAACTCTGAGAGAGTGACTCTTCAGGGTACCAAGGGGTACCCACACACAAGAAAGAGTGACGTTACTTATTATTTTGGTCGAACAAGTTACCGTGTACACAAGGTCCACCCGAAACTAACTTTCTATAACTGTGAAATAAGTTCAGTGTGTTTGAGACAATAGGTTATAAGTGTTAAGACGGACTTCTACTGTTGGGTTCTAGGTGTGTCATGAGTGATCAATACTGTGTTTGATATATATATATATATATATATATATATATATATATATATATGTGTATGTATGTGTGTGTGTTCAAGGTAGACCTCTAGACCTTCCTCGTTTCCCTATCTCTTTAAGTCTTCGGGAAGTCTTTAAGTTGTCCTCTTGTCTTCTTAAGGAATCCGGTCCTTGTTAAGTGTATTTGACCACTCAGGGACACTGTAGAATTATTTGCACCGTCATAGGAAAGGGGACGGTGATTTTTTCCGAAGAATCTGTGAACCCTTTATTTGATAGAGACTCGAAATTTCTTCGGGTACCTTTTCCTCGGGTAAAAGGTTTTATGGTCCGGTGTCGTCCGATTGCAACGAAAACTGGGTGGTGACAGTCCCCATCTTCTTCCTTCCCCTTCCTGTTGGTTTTTCTTTTTCTACTTTCTGTTTCCCTTTTGTTTCTTTCTTCCGTAGGATGGTCGTAGACACAAGGATCTCGAGATTCTTTTAGTAAACTAGATTTATTGGAAACTCAAAGTTGACAGAGTTTAAGAAAGACCGTATGAACGGAATAAAGGGGTTGACTCCCGGGACTCCTGTCATGGTGGTAGTCGTCTCGACAGAGGGGAAGGTTTGGTTGTTTGGTTGTTGGTGTTGGTTTGTGTACTTGGAGGAGATCTAAACTTTAGGAGAAGGACAATGGTGGGTAAAGAGACGTAAAGAAATTTCGGTTTGAAATTTCTCGAGAGAAATGAATGGTGAGAATACAGAAGTGAAGACACGAAAGAGGTTGGTCGAAAGGTTTAGGTTGATGAAGGTTTGGTGACGTCATTTTGACGAGTACAAGTCAGGTTGGTAGACGATGAACTGGACGGAAGGGTCGTCGTAGATTGTGAGGGAGAAACAACTTTTAAAATAGTGAACGGAAAGACTTGTAGTGTGGTATGAGGAAAGTAAAAGGAGGATGGAGTCACCGATAAGGAAGAGTGGGAGGAACCGACATAGAAGGAGGAAAGGGACCTACACGTTACAACATCGTAAACTCCCGAGGTGGGAACCGGGAAAAGAAATAGATGTCACTAAAGGATCTGGTCGTGGTAGTGCACCTTTACAATTGTCCTCGGTGTTAACGTTCGGTGTCTCCATTAAATTTTAAAAGATCATCGGTATAAAATTTTTCGTTCTTCTTTGTGCACTTCAATTAGAATTATTACATAAAATAAATTGAGTCATCTTAGTTTCAGACCAGTAAAGTTGTGTATTAGTAATATTTTTATTATAGTTACTCCATAAAATACAAGAAAAAATAATATATATGACAGAAACTTTAGATCAAACATAAAATGTACAGATCGTGAAAAGTTAAACCCGACCGGTACAAAGTTTACAAGTCATCAGGGTACCCCGATGACTGATGGTATAAGACACACGATTCGGTGAAGTCAACACAGACTGAGAAACACTGAGGGACATCGGACGGTCCGAGGAGACACGTACCCTAAGGGGTCCTTTCTTAGGACCTCACCCGACGGTAAAGGAAGTGGTAGGTATAAGATCTACTAAAGTAAGTATGAAATAGTTATGATAGATCTGTGATCTTAGGTTTTGAAGACAGAAATCTGACTCGGAGTAGGGACTTGAGGTGTAAGGATATCGTAGACACACCGGTTGTAGAGACCCCCGAAGGGTCACCACAATCACCATTTATTGGACGGCCGGTTACGTCCTCTGTATTCTCTGTACCCAAGCTAGGGACCCACCCCTTCTACGGGACCTCCTCCCGTGCCGTTGGGTGAGGTCACAAGAAGGTCTTAGGATACCTGTTTTCTCGCACCACCCGATGCCAGGTCCCACAGTCTGTCTCAACCTCTACTGGCTTCACTGATTCGCGCACACGTACGTCGGTTGTAAAGGTGGATTGTCACACATAGTCTACTAACCCAGGGGAGTGTGAGTGAGGAGGACCCAAAATACACGAGACCAGGGTGTTGGTACGGGGGGAACTGGTGGTTCGGACGATGGGAGGGTGGAAGAAGGAGACGAGATCGGAGTGACCGGAAGTACGATTAGGGGTCGTACGGGTTGGAGAAAGTTAGTGTCTTAGAAACTAAACGACGAGGGAGACGGGCCTCCCGAGAAAGGGGTCTACCAACGTGCTTACGGAGGAAATATCTTCAGTTGAGTCGAGACTCCAATGGAGAGTCTGTCTTGGAGACACTAGTAAGATCAATTTCGGAGATCAGAGAGAAACAGTGAAATAGGAAACGAGTGTAGAATATCACCAGTAGTGATAGACTTTAATATAAGACATAATTAAATCAATGTTACAGAATAGACAGAGGAGATGATCTTACATTTAAGGTAATCCCGTCCCCGGAACAGACAAAACAAGTAGTGACCTAGAGGGTCGTGGACCTTACATGGACCATGTATATATTTCACTTTCACAATCAGCGATTCAACATAGGTACCTGACATCGGACGGTCCGAGGAGACAGACACCTTAAGAGGTCCGTTCTTATGACCTCACCCAACGGTACGGGAGGAGGTCCCCTAGAAGGTTGGGTCCATAACTTGGACCCAGAGGACGTAGTGTCCGTCTATATATTCCGTGAGCTAATTACAAACACCTCACTTACGGATCTAAGTTATTTTCCTCTTCATTGTTTTCTTGGTAGAAACACCAGTCTTCAAAGAATCTTCAGCTCCGTACGATGTCCTCCGTTTCCTTCTGAACAGGATCCTCTCCTTGGAAGAATAAGTAATCGGATCATCGAGGGTCGTTCCGTCCGGGACGGTGATCCAATAGGTGGACGTGTCTTTGTTCGAGAGAACAGGAACAGTGTCTCTGAGGCGAGGGTCCACAGGGTCTGTACTCTGCGGACTCGGGGTGAGTCGGTCCGCTCCGGGTCCGGGAGGATCTACTCTAAAGTCCCTTTGTGTCAGACGAAGTAGGAGGAAAGGTCGGTGGTGGTATCCGTCTTGAAGAAAGGTAAAGGGGGTCCGACTGGAATAATTGGTCTCGAAACAAAGGGGTTATAGAGAAGTCTCTCCTCCTTTCCGACATAAATAAAAAAAATTAAATAAAGAAGACTGACGTGGTGTACCGTACGTCCTCGAATCAAGGGACTGGACCCTAGTTTGGATACAGGGGGTGTCACCTTCACATCTCAGAATTGGTGACCTGGCGGTCCCCTCAGGGTCTGACGTAATGAAAGTACAAAGAATAACACCGATTATCTTCAAATTTCACTTAACCAAGGAATTAATATGGTCACGAGAAATTACCACCGGAACCGTGACGAAGACCCGACCAGATATCAAAATAAATACTACAAATCGTTTTTAACGACAGTGGAGTCACGATAGAGTTAGACTGGTACTCGAATCTACTCAAAGGGGAAGGACAACGGACGTCCTAGTGTCGGTTCTAGAATTGTCAGTTTCGAGAGTCAATCGTCCACGAGGGGCGGGGGAGACAAGAGGTCGTCAGGTGGGGGTGAGCGTGGGAGTACTAGACCAGAGGGACTTAGTGAGCGGTAACGGACTTGTGTCGCACAAGAAAACGTAACAGACACGAGGTGTGTTCGACAGGTGAACCGGGTCTTGTGACGGAGGGAACCGGGACGTAGGAACTTTAGAATGCGTAAGAAGTTTTAGGTCGAGTTTCTATGACGGGAGTGGGATGCGGGAACGGGGAGACGGGGGTGGGAAACGGGGAACCTGTACAGACAGTATCAACTATAGGGGAACTTCTGTCCCTGGGGTAAAGTGAATAGACCTCTAGGGGTCGTGGATCGTGGGATCACCGAGTCTACCATTTCTCAGACGGACGTTATGCCCTCTGGGCCCAAACTAGAGACCCAACCCTTCTAGGGGACCTCTTCCTTTGCCGTTAGGTGAGGTCATAAGAACGGACCTTTTAGGGTACCTACCTCCTCGGACCGCCCGATGTTAGGTACCCCAACGTTTCTCAACTTGTGTTGACTGGTTGATTGTGTCGTGGACCGTACTATGGTCTGAGTACTTCCACGGGTGACACACAGAAATACCTACCTACTCGCGTCCTCAATCCCCTCCCCCCTACATCACTGTTTATCCTTAGTCCCTCTTTACTGAAAGAACGAATTTGTATACCCTTGTTGAACTCAATGTGAGCGTCGTTTTCTGGGGAGATGTACTTCAGGGTACTTTTTCGACCGTTTGACTCATTCCTTTTTCCTCTATTGCATACAAAAATAGGTCGTTTCCTACTCTCCGGAAGTCTTGGTGAAGGTCTCTCGTATTTCAGGACATTATTACCAGTAGTCCTTCGGACTGGGTCGTCTTTATCTTTCAAAGTAACACTCAGTAATAAATTTGTGCCGGAACGAGAGAGATCTGGTCGGGGTCTACGACTTCGGGGTCTTGTCGGAAGAGGAAAAGTTTAGTAGACTGAATTCTCGACTTGTTCCCGAGACCCCTCCCCTCCCCTCCTCCCTTTTTTGTTCATTTTTCCGGACAGAAGGTTCCAACAACTTTACAAAATTGGTGTCGGACCAGTACAAATTCCTAAGTCATCTGAAACGATCTGTCGAAACGACGGAAGGGTCTCACCCCTTACGATTACTCTTCGTCGACCGGAGTAAAATTTTTTGACTATCTAATTTTACAAAAAGTAGAATCTCAGACACCATCCGTCTTAAGATGTTACTGGGGGTTCCAACAACGGAGGGACCAAACGTACGGAATATTTAGGGGCGGGGAACTCACACCCACCTGGACCGGATTAGTCCACTAGAGAAAATTTTCACGTAGATACGTATCTCTTCCCTGAACACCTGTGTCACCTCCTACCTCTCCCATCCGTTTAACTCTTTCCTCGTAACTATATGTATGTGATAGTACACACGACCTCTTCTGAGAATTCTCAGGGGATCTATCGTTCCTCTAGTTTGGTCAGGTAGGATTTCCTTTAGTTGGGACTTATAAGTAACCTTCCTGACTACGACTTCGACTCTGAGGTTATGAAACCGGTGGACTACTTTTATCGACTGAGTAACCTTTTCTGGGACTACGACCCTTTCTGACTCTCTTCCTCTTCTCCCACTGTCTCCTACTCTACCAACCTACCGTAGTGGTTGAGTTACCTATACTCAATTCGTTTGAGGTCCTCTTTCACTTCCCGTTTCTTAGGACCGTACGACGTCAGGTACCCCAGTGTTTCTCGACCTGTGTTGAATCACTGACTTTTTGTTGTTACACATTTTATCTATCGACCTCCCTTCAATGAGACATCGTGTCCCTCGGGTCGGAGTACGAGATACTACTGGAACTCCACCCCCTACCCTATCCTCCGCCTTCCCTCCGAGTTCTTCCTCTCCTATATATATATATATTAATACTGACTAAACGTAACAATATACCGTCTTTGGTTGTGTTGTAACATTTCGTTAAAAGGGGGTTTATTTTTTGTCACCCAGATACCTACACTAGTATTTTAAACTGATCACAAAGGCATAGAGTAAAAGATCTAGAGTCAGGAAGTAGGGTTTCCATGTTGATTTTTCCAAAAGTATAAAGTATGTTTTGAGAATATAGCAGTTATTCTGTAACCGAACAGGTTATAAAACTACGAATAGAAATAAAGATCCATCAAACCTTCTTTGTCATGGTTTCAGTAACCAGTAGTTACCTGGGAGATTTGACCCTAAATCGGTCTTTGTTCGGAATGTTTGTTACAAACTTACCGATAAAATAGTTAAGGGGACTCCTAGTATTCTTCGATTAGAAAAATTTAATTAAATAAAATTAACCTCCGATTAATGAAATGTTATAACACCACCAAAAACGGGCTGTAAGTGTACTTAGTCGGTACCCTAAGAAATATATATTACACGGAATCCTGTAATCCCGTATTAAAAGATCGTCTTGAAAACAATTTTTCCAATGTGTTATTATGAAAGTTTTACTGTATCGATTATATCATCCCCGAAGGGTCCACCGGGATCACCATTTTTTGGACGGACGGTTACGTCCTCCACGGACTCTGAACCCAAGTTAGGGACCCAGTCCTTCTACGGGACCTCCTCCCGTACCGTTGGTGAGGTCATAAGAACGGACCTCTTAGGGTACCTGTCTCTTCGGACCGTCCGACAGGTACCCCAACGTTTCTCAGCCTGGACTGACTCTCTGAATCGTACGTGTGTACGTTATGTCACCGTTCTAAATGGACATGTGACATTATATACATTATCAATAAATAACAATTTGTCTGTAAATTGTTAATAAGTTACAGAGTCTATATACTGACCTTTATTAAAGTATTTTTAGACTTTCGTAGAAATGGTTATATCAATAGAATCACTTATTTACGTGAAACGACAGACTTCATTTTTTTTTTTTCACTCACATCTCTAGTGTATATCTTCAGTCTCTCTAAGTTTCGACGTCACCTGTGAGAGGACACCCGGACCTTCCTTGTTTGACGGTATAACACCTCTCCTGGTTCACCGTCTCTTGCCGTCACCGGTTCCCGTTGGGAACTAACTGTCGATAGTTCCTTCATACCTGGAGTCGGGGTGTCGGAGTCTCTTTGACGTAAGACGGTTGTTCGTCAGTCAAACCTTCTATTGAAGTCTACCCGGGAGTTGGGACAGACTAGGTAACTGACGTCATAACACTCCGGGACTCGTCTCCCGAACTATTTGGTACGGATCAGAGAACTAAGTATCTTTGACTCTCTATTCAAACACACCATTCTGTGAGTTTAAAAACCGTAAACAATGTGTCGTTACTTGTACTTATACTTATCTTATGTTTATGTTCAAGATACCCGGGGTCGAGATTAACTTTTGCTTCATTTTTCACCCCGTCCAAACCTCGGTACGTTCGGTGTTCCGTCTTAAACCATCCTCCAGGTACTCCCCTGACAAATAGGGGAAGGGGTTGGGTAAGGTGATGTTCGTGAAGAAATACTTCTTGTATCCAATGGTGAGAGAGTTCACCGGACAGTCGACTCGTCCAATCTATCTGGAACGGTTTATAAGTCAAGTCAAGTGAAGTCAAGTCAAGTCAGTGTGTCAGCACAGGCTGAGAAACGCTGGGGTACTTAGCGTCGTGCGGTCCGGAGGGACAGGTAGTGGTTGAGGGCCTCAAGTGAGTCTGAGTGCAGGTAGCTCAGGCACTACGGTAGGTCGGTAGAGTAGGAGACAGCAGGGGAAGAGGAGGACGGGGGTTAGGGAGGGTCGTAGTCTCAGAAAAGGTTGCTCAGTTGAGAAGCGTACTCCACCGGTTTTATGACCTCAAAGTCGCAATCGTAGTAAGGAAGGTTTCTTTAGGGTCCCAACTAGAGGAAGTCTTACCTGACCAACCTAGAGGAACGTCAGGTTCCCTGAGAGTTCTCAGAAGAGGTTATGGTGTCAAGTTTTGGTAGTTAAGAAGCCGTGAGTCGGAAGAAGTGTCAGGTTGAGAGTGTAGGTATGTACTGGTGTCCTTTTTGGTATCGGAACTGATCTGCCTGGAATCAACCGTTTCATTACAGACGAAAACTTATATGATAGATCCAACCAGTATTGAAAAGAAGGTTCCTCATTCGCAGAAAATTAAAGTACCGACGTTAGTGGTAGACGTCACTAAAACCTCGGGGTTTTATATTTCAGACTATCACTTTTGGGACTTCCGAGTGGAACAATTCTCTTACAGTGGTTGAAGAAAGTTTATACAGATATGAGACAGGGGAGTCGGTCCACACACACGACACATTGGTAGTTGATCGCCTACTTCTCAGAACCCGGCTAGTAAGATTCCGTACTGGACCCTTCCTCCTCCCCTTCGTGGGTCGATGAAGATCTCCTTCACAGAAGACGGTCCTACGGTTGAGAAACTCCTTGGTCCCGAGGGGGACTTTACTTTCATACTCTTTCCCGGGGTAAAGGGGAATGATCAACATTTTATTCGATTGGAGGTTACCTCACACTAGTAAGGGGAAAGGAGAAAAGGAACGTACTCTAACCGCCCTCCTTTGGTTTCTAAACCGGTTAAGAACTTTACACTGGGAACCTGAGGTACTACCTCTGTTGACGGGGAACTTAGTGTATTGTTCGAGATCTTCAGGGTGGATTGTTCGGGTGGTCAATAGTCTTACAGAGACTGTACCGGTCAGTGGGGGTGACTGACCGTCGTAAGAGAGCCTCACCACGTCGACACTACGACTCAAGGTGGGTCCGAGACTGATGAAGGTACGTGTTTAGTCCCGAAAGACTCCAACAGTCGTACTGACCGTAAAAGTGTCGACCCCGGTCCCATCGTCGTACAGAGTCGTCCGAGCTCCGGTTGGTCAATCGAGACCTTGGAGACAAACGAGTACGAGGACCCACGTCTCCTAGGGTAGGGTAGGGAGTACCCTACGACCTGAACCCTCTTTAGTAAAGAAAAAATTTAAAAATAACCTCATATTAACGAAATGTTACAACACAATGAAAGATGACATGTCGGTTCACTCAGTCGACATGTATATGTATATAGAGGAGAAAAATTTTAAAAGAATGGTAAATCCAGTTGTGTCTCGTGACTCATCTCAAGGTACGATATGTCATCTAAGAGTAATCAATAGATCAAATATGTATCATGTCACATATATACAGTTAAGGTTAGAGGGTTAAGTAGGGTGGACGGGAGAAAGGGAGGAACCACGGGTATGTGAACTTCTCTTGTTAGAACTGGCAGTAGATAGGACCGAGACTCCCGGGACCCACCCAGAGACGGGTTTCGTCTTTGACTATGTACCGAAACTTTTCCTTTCACAGTCAGCGAGTCAGCACAGACTGAGAAACGTTGGGGTACCTGAAATCGGGTGGTCCGAGGAGACAGGTACCCTAAGAGGTCCGTTCTTATGACCTCACCCAACGGTAAGGGAAGAGGTCCCCTGGAAGGACTGGGTCCTTAGTTTGGACCCATAAGGTGTAACGTCCGTCTAAGAAATGGTAGACTCGGTGGTCCCTTCGAAACCACCGAGTAATAAACTTTTCTGGAGAAGTCGTCGGAGACGCTTCGGTTGGGTGTTTACGGGTTCCTACAGTTGTCCTTCGACAGGTTCCCGATCTCCCGACGAGGAGGTGTGAGGTGCGGGAGTGGGCACCCGTGCACCGGTGGTCTTGGTAGTTTGGCTGTGGGTCTGTGTGGGAGATCCCCTGAGGACGGAGCTAGTGGACGAGGTCTCATTGACCGGGGGTCCGGAAAGAAGGTGCGGACCTCCGGTCTCCTTTTACTGTCGGGTGGTGAGGGGTGACGGGGTAGTGTACCTTCGGGCAAAGTCTTTATGGACAGTTGTGGGACTAGCAGTAGTAGGTCTCGTGTACAGAAATAGAACCGTTGGAGTTTTCTTCTCCAACAGAACCAACCTTTGGACGAGTTTTACAGACGTCTCGTAGTAGAGAGGTCACCCTCTTCCCTCCTTGACTTTTCTAGGTGAGAATAGAGGTTCTTCGCCGACGGTGTCGGTGCGACCGACGTCCAAGAGGTAGGGGGTGGGAGGAGACAAAACAAAGGAAGAGACACGGAAAAGGAGGAGGTCGTGAAGGTAAACTTTTCCGAGACCAAGACGGAAGGAAAGGGGGAGTAACGTAGAGTGGGGAGATCATTTGGTCCTCTTCGTGTCTTTCTGGGTTGAGTACACCGAGGATTGTAGAATCTAGACGACCCCTACACCACCGTGTCCACCATTTCTCGAGTGGACGGTTACGGTCCTCTACATTCTTTGCGTCCAAGTTAGGGACCCAGTCCTTCTAGGGGACTCCTCTTGTACCGTTGGGTGAGGTCATAAGAACGGACCTCTTAGGGTACCTGTCTCCTCGGACCGGTCGATACCCGGTACCCCAGCGTTTCAGTCTGTACTGACTTCACTGAATTGTGTGACCCCCACACCCAATTTTTACGTCTAACTCGAAGGGACCACTCGGTCACCACTTCTTAGGTGGATGGTTGTGTCCCTTGTGACCAAGCTAGGGACTAGCCCTTTCTATAGTGTACGACGTCTCATTGATTCGGACACCCGGTGTTGATAACTCGGACACGAGATCTCGGACACTCGACGTTGACGTCTCGGGTGTACGACACCGATGCCTTCGAGAACACGGGATCTCGGGTACGAGGTGTTATTCTCTTCGGTGGTGTTACTCTTCGGATACGAGACTTTGATCTCTTCTCGGGGGTCCCTTGTTACTTCTGGGTCACGTCAGTTTTTATTTATGTATTTTTACGTCTCTTGAACCGAAGTTTCCAAGTAAGACAGTAGAGGGGTCACCGGAGTCTCGGATCGACTACTCCTCAACATAAGACAGAACAGTTAGATGTATCTGATACTAATTTTCGAGACGAGAACGGGTCAGTCCCCCGTTAAGTATACTGTGTTAATTATGTTAGTTTGACGACTCAGGAATGAGACACGGTCCAACCGAGACACTTTTACCAAAATGTACGTAATAAAGTAACTTAGAGTGTTCTCGGGATACTTCATCCGACACAATAAAACAAAAGAATTTAAGTCGGGGTAAAGGGTCTACTCTTTTGGCTCAGAGCGACTTTAGTCCATTAGACCCGTTCCGGTATGTTCGTTATTCGTTATCTCGATCCTGAGTTTGGCTCAAGACCACCTAAAGTCTCGGGTTCTAAACTGGTGATGTACGACGAGGGAGGAATTAATCGTTTTAGACCATAATTTACGGGGTTTCTTAGAGTGTAGAATCGAGTAATATCCTGAACTTTTGTCCTATTGAGAGATTCAGTAATAGTCAGGGATTATAGAAACGTTTCTAAACGACCAGTAAAATTGTTATCTCAGGACGGTTTTTACCGAGTGACTTGTGTATAACACTACGCTCTAGTGTGCTATAATTTCCCCTATCCAGACATCGTATCTACCGGTCCGACTTCACCCAATGGTCGTTCCCTTCGTCCTTTGTACCCCTGTGACCCTCTAAGTTCCTTCTCGGTCTTACCTCAGTTCCCCGGGACTCCTATCTAAAGTGTCGAAATTCGCACACAACCCACGGTTCTCTAGATCTGGGGTTGAGGGGAGGTCGAGAGTTCACGTAGGGTTCGTCTCACACAGACCCCGAATAAAATAGGACATAAACAACGTCAACGATAACGAGGATCGTTAGGTTATTAGGTAGTCCGCCCAACCCCCCCTAGTTTTTTAGAAGTTCCTCCCTTTTTTCCGTTTTCCTCTTCTTTTCTCCAATCACTACGACCCCGTCCGACACTTAAGAGACAACGACCGACCGAGGACGCAACCGTCACCAAGGGACCACCCCCTCCGTCCCCTCTATTTTGCTTTTCTTGGGTCGGTGTTTTTATCCGGGAGCCGTGCACCTTCATACCGAAGACTGAAGGAGTGACCCTCCTGTCTTCTCCTTAAAGGGGTCTTTGTTTCTGTCAAGTTTTCTGTGACCCGTCGTGTTCTACTTCTCTCAAGCTACCTACCAACCACCGCTACCAATGTGTTATTACACTTACATGAACTATGGTGACTTGAGGTACGAATTTACCAATTCTACCATTTAGGACATACATAAAAGGGTGTTGACTTTTTTTTTTTTTTCTGTGAATTTTTTTTTTATCCGGGAGCCGGGTTCGACTTGATAGACACTGAAAGCACTTCGGGTGAACATTGAAGACCCAAAATAGAATTCAAGGGAATCGGGTGTCCTACCCCGACCTCTCCGTTAGTGAAGTACCGATACTGCTTATCGGAAACCGGAGGGTTAAGACCCCACTTTATTTCGTTCCAGGGTACAGAGGTGTCCCTCCCTTACCTTTCTTCCTTCCTACTACGACGGTAGTGGTTCCCCAGGTCCTGGTAACTTTCTTTATACGGAGGTTCTTAGACTCTCGGGACCGGTTAGAGTCAGTTCCAGTATAAACCCCCATAGAAATTTTGGGGTCTAAAGGAATGGGGAATTAGGGTACCCGTCGGGACTTTGTCTCGTTTCTTGGTCGACGGATAGATCTCGACGTCCTTCTCAATAGGTTCACGAGAGAACAGGGGTCTAGAAAGGCAAGAGGAACCGGATTTTGTGGGTGGTAATCTTAATCGTGGCGATCGTAATCTGGGTGGTAATCCTAGTCTGTTGTTTCAGTCTGATAATAAAGAACTCCGGAGAGACATGGTGTTTCAGAAGTACATCAGGATGATACATGAGTCAGGACAAAACCCCGATACCTCTGTTATTAGTTTGTCGCTTGTAAATGACCTGTAAGTCATACACGTCTGTGACAGACTTCGCAAAACGTCTGTGGTAGGGAAAATTAGGAGTCTCGTTAAGACACTCCATCCACGATAAATAAGAGTACGGAGAGGGTAAACCGTCTACTCCTTTGACTGTCCGATTCATTGACGGGCCCCCAGTGTACGTCCATGTACCACTCCCGTCCTACACTGGACTCCAGTAAACCGAGGTCTCGGGTATTCGCGATACGATTTTGCTGGGTAAGGGACTACTGTTTCTTTTTCTATGTGTACTTTTTACCTCTCGTCCCGAACTAACCCTTAGTTTTCCGGACCCAGGACTAAGACGGGAAGATGTCGAGTAACACCGGAACGAAGTCAGTATCGACCCGGAGACAAGGACGTAAACATTTTACTCCTCCACTCTGTTTGACCAGAACACAAGAAAGTACTATAAAATCCTGTTCTTAAGTATTCTTCTACTCCTGAGTTTCCGATTTATTTGAGGACCCATAACTGAGGTATATCCTCCGAAGACATCCCGGGTTGTCAGTACCGTGTCCTTCGGTCTCACACACAGCGGACGCGTACACACACCATGTCCCCGGACCCCCCATCTCCCTCCGGCTCTCGGTTCCAATTCGACCTCTTCACACAGGTCTTGTGTAGTGTTTCGGTTCATCCTGTCCCTCGTCGTTCCGTCATGATCTTTCGGCTCTAGATCGACACTTACTCCAGTTCCTTCTCCTTCCCACTCTCGCCACTTCCTCCTGGAGTCTCCCCTCCTAAGGGTCCACCCTCCGTCACGTCGTATCCTCTAAGGTCTCCCGTGAAGGTACCCACCGAGGGACAATTTCATCACTTTCTCTGACCTTCCCTGGAGAGTCACATCCCACCTCAACAGTACTTTTCGGACCCTCCTCTTCGGGTATGAGCCTTTCGGGTAAACGATCCGTCTTTTCAAACTGTCGAACTCCGGACTCTGTGACTGACAGTCGTGTCCACTCGACCCCACCCCCGTCTCTTCCGTCAGTGGTCGGAGTCCACCGGTCCTTCTCGGACTCCTGAGACCGAACTTCACTACACGAACCCCGTGACTCCGGACCCACCATGGACCGAGTGGATGTAGGTAAAACGAATTCCAGTCCAGACGAGAGTGTGGACTGAGAGTTTGGAGAAGTCAGGTCACGGACGTTTTCTTGGGTCTTCAAAGGTCTCTTTACGACTGTCCCGGTGTCCTCCCTCTACGGTCCTGTTCCCTGTAGTCTATCGTTACCTAACCTTTTACCTCACAGGATCTCGGACTCCGATTTGTCTTGTGGTTCTCCCACCTCTTTCTCCCTGGGGGATCTTCTGTCGGACCTCGACCCGGTCCGATCTACCGCCGATCATCTCCTCCTCTCTTTCCGGTTCTACCGGTTCCCGTCTTTCCTCTAAAGACCAAGTGACACAAGTGACGTCCGGAGTCTACGTCTCTCCTAGGGATCCGTGTCACGAGTCCCGTAAGAGTGCGAGTAAGGGAGTAAACCGACGACAGTGAGGGTGCGTCCCTTCTCTTTTAATAACAATGAAACTTCTTCATGTTATGCATTTTATCTATCGATCACCCTTGGACGACATATCGTGTGTCTCGAGTAGAGTCCCGAAACACTATTGGATCTCCCCACCCCCCATCGCCCTCCAGGTTCTCCCTCCCCAATATACATATGCATATCGACTAAGTGAAGTAACATGTCGTCTTTTATTGTTGTAACATTTCGTTAATATACGGTTATTTTATAAAAAATTTTATCCGATAAATCTTTTCTCCATTTACTACACACGTTGTTTCGAGGAGGGTCGTCCCATTGGTGAAGTACCCTTTTCTTTTCATCGTCACTCTGGGTCCTCTTGTCTTTAGATGGTCCGAAAGAAGTTGAAATTCCATGTTCTTAGACACCAGTCTTACCGGACCGCCCCCTTTTCGGTGGTACGGTGGTACGTGGTACGTCACGGGTCGTGCCCACGAGTGTACCGGGGAGGGTCCACCAGGTGAACTCCTACTCTCCCCTCGTCGTCGTAGACTCTTTACTCATTTTTTATCATGTCGTGGACCATGTTTCTCTCGTGAGTTCTTTATCATCCCCCATCTCCTCTTTATTTAACCCACGAACCCTAATTTATTTTATTTGTTGTTCCTGGATAACATATCGTGTCCCTTGATGGCAGTTATAGAACATTATTGGTTATTAGCTTTTCTTAGACTATTTCTTATATATCTACTCAGTGAAACAACTTGTGGACTTTGATTGTGTTGAAGTATTTCGTTAACCTAAAGTTTTTTTTTTTTTTTCTTTATCATGTGAAAATTTTTGATGATCATGTCTGTACCTGGTACCACGTTTTTTACCTAAGTTCCTCCCTCGACATTTAATGATTGGATGCACTTTTTAGTGACTAAGACCCCAGAAGCGGGGGTCCCTAAGACTAAGAAGGTACCCCCACCCCGGGTCTCTAGACGTCCAAGGTAGTCAAGGACCCATGTCTCCATGTCTCAGGTTTGTGGGGTGAAATTCCTTTGGGGTTACATTTAGTCCCCACTGGTGGTCCGGACCGACCTTGTCTTTTCGACTTTACCCCTCGGTATTCTTTACCTGCACCACCACTTCTTTTTCGTGAACTTACTATGATCTCTCTTGACTCCGGCGTTCCCTTCTGTAAAACAAAAAGATTACTTACAGAAATTCTTAACTTGAAGGTTCCTCAGGATCTCATTGAATCCCTTTCAACTGTGGGGTCAGGACGATAATTAATTGACACTCCGGAACCCGTGAGGGTCAGGAGAGAGACCCGACGTCAAAGGAGTAGATTCTTCATTCTCTAATCCGACCTGAACCTAGTCCCCAGAAAAGTCGGGTCCTTAAGGTCCTAAGATACTAAGTTGTATCTTAAGTTGTTACCAACTTACCAACAGGTACAGACATGATCATCAAAAATTTTCACATGATAAAGAAAAAAAAACTTTAGGTTAACGAAATACTTCAACACAATCAAAGTCCACAGGTTGTTTCACTGAGTAGATATATAAGAAATAGTCTAAGAAAAGCTAATAACCAATAATGTTCTATAACTGCCATCAAGGGACACGATATGTTATCCAGGAACAACACATAAAACAAATTAGGGTTAGATACTCTGTTGGTAAGTTCCAAGTGTCAAGTATGGATCTCTCCGATCTAAAACGTCTCCAAGGGATATTCGGAACGAACTCAAACGTTGACCCCTGGTCGGAAGTCTTCAAAGGAGTTTTTTAATTTTATTTTGATGGTATACTAGACCCGAAGGGACCATCGAGTTTACCATTTCTTAGACGGACGTTACGTCGAATAACCCAAAAGAAAAAAAAAGTCTTTTGAGAGGATGAAAATTGAACATCTCTTCGGATTCGATGAACGGATAAAAATTTTTATGTGTCCCAACGTCATCTGAACTAAATTTTAAGGGGTAAGTAAAAAAGAAAGAGAAGTTCACTTTGTAATTTAAAAAAAAAAGTTTAGTCTTCAATTAGGGATAGTCTCTTAATTGATAGGGTAGAGTCTCTCAAAGGAGGTTGAGACTTATTCGTTTGTATCCGGTAAAGATGTACTTTATTCCAGAAATCTAGTAATTGTAAACCGATTCCTTCGGTGTCCGTGTCTTCTTTGTTTGTAAGAAGTGTTCACTTTCATTATAATACAGAAAGTTTTTATCTTCTACCTCCAAATCACCCTTAAAAAAAAAAAATAGAGTAAGAGAATTTCCCGAAGATCTTTGGAGGAGGTTCGTGGCGTTTACTTGTAACTTGATTATGTCTTTGGATAAGTATACAAAATACGTTTGGGTCTTCTCATCTGAGAAGGACGGAATAGATGATCCGAGACGAGTTTTACACTTGTCCGTCCAGACGGAACCAAGGTTCCTGGGAAAGATAAGGGGTTGGGGGTATCCCGAGTCTTCTCAAAGGGGAACTGTATGAAAGGTAAAAAGGTCTTGTAAGTCCGATTACCTTTCTCCGTTCGACCTACGTTATTCCTTCCCCTTCATTGGTACTGGGTGTCGAATATCCTACCCCTATTACTGGAATAACCACATTTTTAGATTGTATTGAAACAGTTAGAAATCATCTTAGAAAAGACTTGATATCACGGATGATAAACAAGGACTAAAGGATAGGTATAGATCTGAAAGGGTACAGAATAGAGAAGACAAAGAGAAGAGAACAAACGTAAGGAGTAAAACTTGTAGATGACGTATATGATATCATCTATAGACTTAATATAACAATGTTATACAACACAAACATTGTTCTTTTTATCAAGATTTACAAGTTTACTCTCCACATGTCAAAATACAAAGATGAAAAGTTTTGTTTAAGTTCGTTCAACGAGACTGTTATATCCCGGGAAACAAATAAAAAAAGGGGGTAAATCGGAACCGGGTTTGTCTACTTTGAGAAGGGGAGAGGTAGTCCAAGACTCAAAAAAACTCCCGATCTTGTAGTTTGATTATTCTAGGGTTGTTCGACACACTGAACCTGTTGAGTATATTAAAGAAGTACGGAGGTAAAGGAATAGGTGTTTTACTTGGACATACCTCTGTCTTGATCCCACTACCTCCTTCATCCACCCTATTTCCTCTATACCGACAGTGTCATAGTACAGAAACACGTCACCGGAACTTAGAGACGAGGTCATCAAAGAAAACAAAAACTGAAAACTCAAAAAAAATATAAGACTTTGTTTACTAAAAAGTCTTTACACAAAACGTTTGTAAAACAGTATAAGACCTAAACAAAAAAGTAAGAGACTTGTTACAGAAAGTAACAAGTAACAAAGTAACTCGTCTTCAAGAATTAAAATTACTTCAGGTTAAATAGTTTACAAAACCGTTTAGTACGAAACTAACAGTATAATTCTTTAAATCGTCTACAAGGAAACAGTGTCTCTCTCTTTAGACCGTGGAACTGGAAGACTCTTCCTTCGTACTGTATCGCCGTTTTCCTAATCCGGTGTTTCATCCTGTTTAGATCCACACTTAGGACCGAGAATAGTTACTGATCGGACACTAGAACCCGGTCAGTAACTTGACAAGTCTTTACTTTAAAGGAATATACAAGTCACCCCGATTCTCGTGGAAGTCGTATCCAATTGACTCCTGAGGAAGTGAGTTATTGACAAACGACTCGTGGATGATACACGATTGTTCTTTAGTCTTATCACGAGTTTTTTCTCTTCCCGAACGAGAATGTCTGTCAAACTACTTGTATTTAAGTATATTTCGAGAACCGTACTCCCCATCGTGTATGATTCGAGAGTTATGTACCATCGATTCCATCTTAGTTCTAACGGGCCTCTTTGTAGTTGTTGGAGTCTATACGTCTACCGTGAGACTACCGTCTTTCATTTCTCCTTAATTTCTCGGAGAACTACTTCCATTTTCTCCTCTCAGTTTTTCGACCAATTTTGAGTTGTAAGTTTTTTGATTCTAGTACCGTAGACTTGGATAGTGAAGTATCGTTTATTTACCCCTTTCTCACCTTTGTCACTCTCTGAAAATAAACCCCCCGAGGTTTTAGTGACACCTGTCACTGACGTCGGTACTTTAATTTTCTGTGAACGAGGAACCTTCTTTTCGATACTGTTTGGATCTGTCACATAATTGTTCGTCTCTGTAGTGAAACCTCTGTTTCCAGGCAGATCGGTTTTACCAAAAAAGTCATCAGTGCAAGTCTAGCTCTCAACCTGGTAATTCTTCCGACTCACGGTTTCTTGACAACGAAAGTTTAACACCACGACCTCTTCTGAGAACTCTCAGGCAACCTGTCGCTCCTCTAGTTTGGTCAGTTAGGATTTCCTTTAGTTGGGACTTATAAGTAACCTTCCTAACTACGACTTCGATTTCAAAGTTATGAAACCGTTAGACTACGTTTCTTGGTTGAGAAACCTTTTCTGGAACTAAGACCCTTTCTGACTTCCTTTTTCGTCTTCCCCCGACGTCTCCTACTCTACCAATCTATCATAGTGACTGAGTTACTTCTACTCAAACTCGTTAGAGGCCCTCTGTCACCACCTGTCTCCTCGGACCGTACGACGTCAGATACCCCAGTGTTTCTCAACGTGTACTGACTCGTTGATTTGTTGTTGTTGATAGTAATGATGGGAGGAAAGAGGTACCCTTCCGACAGGAACGGTACCGCAATTACTGGATACAGGAGGGATACAGAAGTAGTCAAAGGGTCTTCATCCACTACTCCGAGGGACATAATAGACGTATGAGAGGTCGTCGGTCGAGGAACCACTGGTCGTCGTAACAGTTTACCGAGACACGGGACCCTGGACCCCGGACCCCGACACCGGTACCGGTACACCACTGTTTCGGTTGACGTAGGTTGGACACAGGAAACGAGAAATCGACAGTGACGTAGTTCACCGGTGTCTATACCAAACTCAACTTTAAGGTTTACGGACCCTTTGGATGACAGGGGTCTTTCGGAGAGAGACCGTGTTTCTCATACTACTGAAGAGAGTCCCCTGAGGGGTCGGGTCCTCTCCGGCGAGTCCGAAGAGTATATGTGACAAAGTACTGATTGAGTCTCGGGACATAAAACCGGAAGTAGGAGCAGATGGGGATTTGTCAAGTCTGACGAGAAGGTCTGTCCCTTCATAAGTCGTTCCTCTTAGGAAAGGGGAAAAGGAGAAGAATTCTTTCTAGCTCCCTGAAGGGACCGTCAGGTCACCAATTCTGAAACGGAAGGTTACGTCCCCCATGCTCAAGTTAGGGACCAATCCCTCGATTCTAGAGTGTACGGGGTTCCGGTTTTTTGGTTTTGTATTTTGTCTTTGTTATAATATTGCTTAAGTTAGTTCCGAAAATTTTTACTAGGTGTACTTCTTTTACAATTTTTTTTTTTTCTTCTTCTAGATTTGTTAAGAGGGTCCAGTGCTCCTCTTTTGGAAGTAAAAGGGAAATGTAGAGTCTTCTTGTTTTTACCCTCATACTGAGTAATCAACCAATTTCAACAACAGTTGTAATCCACCGTTCCCTTGAGTGTAAATGACTCCCGTTGGATACACGGACACTCAATGGACTCACCTAGACACACTGTTGGGATGTTCCATCCCAGTAATAGAGGTAAAATGTCTACTCTGTTGACTCCGGGTCCTTCCGAGCCCATGAGTGGGTACCGGTGTGTCGATCATTCATCGTGACATTCCTACGTTCGGGTACAGACTGAGGTTTTGGGGAAACAAGAAAGAAGATATACCATGGCTTATGAAAGTTATTAACATGTACACATAGAGAGTCCGGTGTATGATACGGTCCACCGGCTCGGAACCCCGTCGTACGGAAACTATCGTGTTCCATTCGACGACCTCTCCGGAAGAAGAGAAAGGAACCCGATCTACGGAACGAGGAAGTACTCAACGGACGTTCGGTCCGGTCAGATGTGTAACGAGACTACTGGGTTAGGGTTTGCGGTTTGAAGGTGCATGGTAATTTCACCATGGACCCGAAGGACGGTGCAATGACCGATCCACAACCTGTCTCCTCCGGGACTGTAACACACCCCGAGGACCGAACACGACGAGAGGTCGTGTTTGAGGGGTTAAGTCCGTGAGGGTAGGGTTTGACTTCTGTCGAGATGGTTCCGTCTTAAAACGTGGTTTAGATTCGTTTTCGTGATGATGATGATGATGATGATGATTCGTAAGCGAGTCAACACAGACTGAGAAACACTGGGGCACCTGACGTCGGGTGGTCCGAGGAGGCAGGTACCCTAAGAGGTCCGTTTTCACGACCTCACCCAACGGTAAAGGAAGAGGTCCCCTGGAAGGGTTGGGTCCCTAGCTTGGGTCCAGAGGGCGTAACGTCCGTCTGCGAAATTGGAGTACGTTTGAGTATTTAGCATATGAATCTCTCCCGGAACACGAGAAGTTTCGTGGAAATGTTGGTAAACTGACAGGTCTGTCAAGACACTGTATTTGTCTCTTCGTCCTGAAGGGACCACCAGGTCACCAATTTTTAGGTGGACGGTCACATCTCCTGTACCCAAACTAGGGACCAGGTCCTTCTAAGGTGTACGGCGTCCCGTTGATTCGGGTACGCGGTGTTGATGACCTCGGTCGTGAGATTTCGGACGTAAGACGTTGATACCTTCGGGTGAGTGGGATCTTGGGTACGAGGTGTTGTTCTCTTCACTGGTGTTACTCTGAGCTCGTGGTGTTGATCTCTTTCGGGTTCGTCGTCACTTCTGGCTCGTGTCGGTTTTTATTTATTCTTCTATTTATCTTTATTAAATTTCTCCCTTCATCGTAATAATAAAAGTGATAAGGGTAAAATGTCTATTCTTTTGGTTCCGGGGGTTTTCCGTACCCCTGTGTAGACACCATTACGACACTCCCGACTCTCAGTCCCGAGACGGAGTCTTCACCGGAAATTCACTATAGGGTACCCTCCTGAGTAAACATTCGGGGTGTCTTCGGGGTAAATGAACTACGGTTAATGATATAATTAGTACTTAGAGACCGTTATTGACAATTGTAGAGATTTTACGAACGACACGACCCGTGACGTGATGTACGAAGTAGAGAGTACGTAATAAAGTCACAGATAGGATTAGGAGGTTCCTGATCCAGGGTAATAATGGGGTAAAATGTCTACTCCTTTGACCCCGAGTCGTCGAATCTACTGTATGTACTCCGGTGTTTCGATCTTTCGCTATCTGGTCCCTGGGTTGGGGTCCTGGCAGACTAGGGTCTTGGTACGAGGTGACCTGATATCACGGAGATTTCAACTCACGTCCCTGAAGGGACCACCAGGTCACCAATTCTTAGGTTGAAGGTTACGTCCCCTGCACCCAAGTTTGGGACCAGTCCCTTGACCCTAGGGCGTACGGTGTTCCGGTGATTCGACTGTGCAGTGTTGATCTCTTCCCCCGGCGATTCGGGTGCCTGACGTTGATCTCTTCGGGTTTTCGACGTTATTTTTCCGACTCACGACGTTGATTCTGGGTTGTGTCGGTTTATTTATTTCTTTATAAAATTTTTTATTTCAACTCAGGTTATATAACTGCGATGGTCGGTGTACCCCGATAAATTGAAATTTAAGTAATTTCACTTTATTTTAATTTTTGAGTCAAGGAACCAGTGTAACCAACGTAAGGTTCACGAGTCGGTACGCACCGATCACCGATAACTTAACTTATCATGTCTGTCCCTTGTAATGGTAGATGTGTCTTTGAAGACAACCTATGAGGAGTCTGAAGATAAAGTTTACAATCAGTAACTTCCGTCCCAAAGAGTCGGAACTGTGATGACGGTAAACCCCGACCTCTTCAGCAACGCCCCCGTCAGGACGCGTGAAGCCCTACGGCTCATCGTAGGGACCGGAGATGGGTGATCTACAGTCATCGTGTGGAAGGGGGAGCAAGACTGTTGTCTCGTTCAGAAGACTATACTGGTTGGTAGGGGACCCCCTCGGCTTCACGGGGGGTGTATGGAGACGACTCTTCGTTAGTTTACCGTATAGAATAGTGCTTGAATGGAACGACGACGACGACGATTCAGTGAAGTCAGCACAGGCTGAGATACGCTGGGGTATCTGCCGTCGGGTGGTCCGAGGAGGTAGGTACCCTAAAAGGTCCGTTCTCATGACCTCACCCCACGGTAACGGAAGAGGTCTGGAATGGAATCGGAGGACTTTTGTTCGGTAAAGTGACTGTAAATAAAAAAAGATCAGTTAGTGCCAGATGTCATTAAACGTAACTCACCCAAATTCTCGATACCTTCTAAAGGACTTTCTCCTTCTGGTAAATTTCGTCGTCCTACTCGTACTTCTACGGTTCACTCCTAGTGACGCTAAATGATAATATACTACTCAGGGAGGTTAAAGGAGAGGTAATTGGCACTGATACTTTAACAGTTCCGTCCTATTCCTTACTTAACCAAATTTTTCGATTTCCTCCCTGAAGGGACCGTCAAGTGACCAATTCTGGTGAAAGGTTACGTCCCACACGTCCAAACTAGGGACCCTACCCCCTCCTCGATTCTAGGGTGTACGGAGCTCCGGTTTTTTGTTTTTGTATTTTATATTTTGTCTTCATTATAATACTGTTTAAGCTATTTTTGAATTTTTTTTACCGGGTGTCGTTTTTTTTTTTTTTTAGAATTTTTTTTTCGATTTCCTGACAGTCGCATCTTTTAGTTACTCCTTTGTTATCCTCGTCAGTGTAGTGTGTGACGTAAAACCGATGATTGAAGGTCTTTATTGTTTTATGACACAATAAACTCTTTGACCACTTTCTTAGGGGGTTTAAGATTTCAACCGGGTTGTCTTATACCCGAAAGTTTCTAAGTTTTATTTGATCACATTTGTAAGGGCATGTTTTACGACTTTAAAACAAATGACTACTTTATTATAATGAGAAGGTGTAAAAAGTATGTACGGATTCCTTCGATTTGGAGGGATGTTGTTTACGTTGTGAGGAATCTTTCAACACGACACGAATCAGTGAGTCAGCACAGACTGAGAAACGTTAGGGTACCTGACAACGGGTGGTCCGAGGTCCGTTCTTATAACCTCACCCAACGGAAGGGAAGAGGTCCCCTAGAAGGGGTGGGTCCCTAACTTGGACCCAGAGGACGTAACGTCCACCTAAGAAATGGTCGACTCGATGGTCCCTTCGGGATCTTTCGACGATTTCTGGTTACCTTGGACGGTTGACGTAGGAGTCTCTTTAGAGGTTTTCGAAACTTTCGGTAAGTGAGGATTTACTTAAAAACGTCTTTCAATTTATAAAATTGTTACAAGATTAGTTTCCTCTGTTTGAAAAACAGTCGACCATTTACACCGTTCATCAAATAAGTTCTTGAAAGGTCTCTAGACCGAGAGGGGGTAGAGGGGTCGTCTCCCACTCCGACCCCAAGGTCCCACAACGGAGGACCCACCAGTGAACGGTGGGGTTCCGAGAGAATAGTACAAATACTTACCTATCCCGGAGTCCGTCTACGGTGTCCCACTTGCTTCCAATCGTTTTACGTTGTCGGTCAGACATGGGGAACGGTCCCTTTGACCTCAATTATCAAAAAGAAGATTTTGATCTTCTTTTTTTTACCTTCTTCACTTCCTCTCTTCCTTCGTTTCACGGTGTCCTAGAGATTACTGGTGTAACAACAACAACAACCCAACGAGTCAGCACAGGCTGAGGTACACTGGGGGTGCCCGACCATCAGGCGGTCCGAGGAGACAGGTACCCTAAGGAGTCCGTTCTTATGACCTCACCCAACGGTAAGGGAAGAGGGCCCCTAGAAGGGCTGGGTCCCTACCTTGGGTTCAGAGGACGAACCGTCCGTCTAAGAAATGGTGACTCGGTGGTTTGAGAATGATTGTCACTCTTCACCTCCCACCTAGACTCGACCGTTCGACTTACTGACGTCGAGGTGTTTGTAAAGTCCTCGAAAGACGAGTAGGTACAAACGGAAGGGGTTGATCTTCCAGTTTCCCTCGGTCCGAAGTACAAGTAGTGTCGAGGGGACCACGGACACTCGGAGCCCAAGTCCTCTTGTCCGATGTCCACTCTCCCCTCTACCGGACCTCTCGTAGTCGGTGACCTCCCTGGACCCCCACCCAAAGGAGAGCATGAACCCACGAATCCCGGTTCTTTCTTATGTACCCTGAAGAGACCACCGGGTCACCAATTCTTAGGTGGACAGTTGCGTTCCCAAGGTGTACGTTACCCCGTTGATTCGGGCACTCGGTGTTGATAACTCGGACACGAGGTCTCGGGTACTCAGTGGTGATGACTTCCGGGTACAAAATCCCGGGTACGAGCCGTTGTTCTCTTCGATGACGTTACTCTTCGGGCACCTAACTTGCTTCTTATCGGGGACGAGTGGTGTTGGTCTCTTTCGGGTTTGTGTCGTTACTCCTGAATTGTATGAGTTTTTATTTATTTAAAAATTTTTTCTCTTACGTACTCGGGGGACTTATGGTTGTTGACCTTGAGTCTTTCTCGATTTTACACACTGGAGATTAGAGTTTATATCGTCGGAGGTGACGAAACCCCCTGTAGTCCCTTCAAAACGTCACTTCCCCTCTTCTGTCCGGGTAGTTAATGTTATCAAGAAGAGACCAGCCCTCAGTCCCGAACACCTCCTCACGAGTCGAAGGACGTAGGACAAACTCTCATCCTCTTCGACGGGTCGTGCTACACTCCGTGAGTCGTTGGACGTTTCAGGAGGCCAACTCGGGGCTCGTAGTCTCATTGTGTTTGTGTCGGTCCGGCATAACTTTGCGTGTAGCAGTCTTCATTAGGTAGGTCCGGACGGTTGGATCGTAGGTGGCGGTCAGACCGGTCCTCGATTCGGGACCCGGTGTCCTACCGTCACACAATCGGATCTCCTCAGGTGTTGGACCCTGTGGTCTCCGACCCCTCCTCCCGTTCCACGTCCGGGTCTTGTGAGTCTCGCCCTTCCTCGACTTTACCCTTTACCAACACTGTTCCCTCGGACTCCAACGGTTTTGGGTTCGACGAGATCGAGTGATAAAATGAAACCCGACTTAGCTGGAGACGCTCTCCAGTGTCGTGGTACTACGTCCGAAAAGTAGGAAACGAGTCTTCTACCAAAAAGGAGAAAGGGGCTGACATGTCGAGATGTGACCTTCTGTCCCATGGGTCCTAAGATTAGAATGTGAACAGTAACTGACACACTGGGTTGAAATCACTGACCAAAAGAGTGGGAATTTTACTTTTGGAAAAGCGGGTAACGTGGTAGTGTCCTAGAACAGACCAATTCTTTCCAGAATGTGAAAAGGAGGTGGAGGAGTACATGAACGTGTTTTGTTAGAGTGTATTAAGTTCTACGGATGATGAAAGAGGGAAAATGATTGTTCGTGTGGATGACTAGGAACTATTAAGTGAACAGTGGACGACAGTAAGACACAGATACTTTTCTTGTCTTGAAAATCGATCGATTATCGATCGATAGAGTTCGTTCTTGAATTATCGATCGATAGAGTTCGTTCTCGATCTAGATTGTTCTTGACCAAAGACTTAAATTTGTGTTTTAACCATGGGATCGTTGAGTGGACCAATCTCGCTCTCCGCTTGCCCCAACCACCGTACCTCGGTACGGATATTCCTATACCTACCGAGACTTGTAAAAAGGTAGTGACCGGTTTGTCGAGGGTGAGTATAGTATTTACATGGGGGGACATATTTTTTAGATCTTACGTTGACACTAGACGTCTCCTCTGACACTTGATTGAGACAAAGGTCGGTTTAAGTTGAAAGTTTCGGATGACCCGAAGGACCTTTCCCACAGTGGGAGGATTCCACCGGTTCAACACTAAGATCCTTTGGGAGGACACTCCGTATACCCTCCCTCCACACCTCTCACTGTCCTTTGGGTTCGAGTGTCCTCCTCGTCACTTACAAGGTCGTCGGGTTAGAGGGAGGACCAAACAGAGAGGGGGATCGGGAGTTTTTTCGAGTCTTTTCCCTGGGATTGTGGTGTAGTTTATTTAACTTCTGACGTATAACATATCCAACCTTGTTTAAACCTTTTAGTTCTGTTGAGTCTTTTACATTCCACTAAAAGAGGTGAGTGGGTTTAAGACAAGAGACAACGGTAAGTAGAGTAGAGGAAGAAGGTCAAGGGGGGAGCGGTGATGAAGAGTGGGGTCCGAGAACAGGAGGAAATGGAGAACAGGATCCCTCGGATACGGAGAGTGGGGTGGAGACCGTTTAACGACGACTGATCCGACTGGTGAGGGCGTTTTCCGTTCGAGGAGTTCTCGTGGAACCAAGTCAGTTGTTGTAAGGAAGTTGTTTATAGTCACGGTCCGTGACACGAACGAATCGAGGTCCTCACGTTTCGGATTCAAAGAAGGTGCCACGAGTCGTGTTTCGAACGATGTCTCGTCCACGTGTCAGTAAAACTTACCAAGGACTCAGAGGTATCCAGGACACTCCCTGGGGTTCGAAGAATGAATATCTTCGGAATTGAGGAAATAGAGGAGTTTACGAGAGTAGTAAAGGGGAGACGGTAGTCGGGTCTAAGATATTTAGTAGTCTACTCGAACCGGGAAATTGTCACCGGTGTCCTTCTCCGGTAAACCAGGTGATTAGGGGGAAAAGGTGGGGTTTCTGGAGTCCGACGTACCTTTCACCTGTAATCCTACTTCCCGGGGTGTACACAAACGTTCGACCTCCTAGCTTGTCTTCGGTCGTGACTCGGGGTTCCTCCTTCCCGAACGTGTCGGTGGACCCTCGTTATTGTTGTAGCAATCGTAGAAGAGGATGACATTACCAACAGGAGAGGGAGAAGGAGGATTTCGGAGGAGGTAGATGGACAGGCACTAGACGACGATGTCGCTCATGGTGTCTCTTTCGGAACAGTAAAGGTACAGTAGGTAGACTCCGGGACCCGACTCCCCTGTTGTCACTCGGGTCCTCGACCCCACTATTTTGTCAACGTTCCTACGAAAAGTTCAAAGTTCTCCGGTCCAGGTGAGGGGTGACTTTCTTGTCCTCGCACGAGACCATGGGTAGACCTCTTCGTCGTTGTACCCGTCGGTCGGATGGGTGTGGAGGTACGGATTTAGAGGGGAGAACCCACGAGGTTTACCTCACGGTGATTTTGAGTGTACCTTATGGTGACACCCGGACGGACGTCCGGTCTCCGGCGGTCAGCGTCAGGCGTGACACGGAAAGGTATTCCTGTCTTCTGAGGTCCCCGGTCCGCTTTGTGGGGTGGTGGTGTAGGGGTGGAGGAACCGTTAAGACCTGATAACCTATGGACGGTACTCACTCCACTCAAAGACCGCACCAAGACCTAACACTCTCGACTCCCTCTTCTCACAATCGAAGGACTTACTTTTACGTTTTATTGACGTGTGGGTGATTAGTTAGTATACTGATCTAGGTAAGACGAAGAAGGATAACAGTGACGTACTTTCTGCGTACGTACTTTAGGTTTTTGTGGAGGTCCTTGTGGATCACTCTTATTTGACGAACGTCGATTACGGTGCAGGTCATTGACCCTCCGACGCGGAACTTGTCGACCCTTGTCTAAAGTGTTTAATTCTGCCGAGTCTTTTAAACTCCACTAAAAGAGGTGAGTGGGTTTAAGGGGGAGAGAGAAAGGTAGGGAGAGAGGAGAGAGAGGGGAAGAGAGAGAGGGCTGCCCTCGGGCTCGAGGGCCCCCTAAGTCCACTCGGTCCACCCCTGTCGCCGCCCTCCGCCCTTTCTCTTTCGGACGTTCACGTCGGGGTGGGGCAGGGCGGGGGAGGCTTTCTGGACTCAGGACCTTTGCGAGCGGCGCGCGGGCCTGGTGGCGAAAGGGTGCGCGCGCGTGTCCGTGTGGACGTGCTCGGGAGGGTCCTCGAAGGACGGGCTGCGCTCAAGCTCGGGGCCTCCGCCGCGCAAGGGCCGGCGCGCGGGAGCCGACGAACCGTCACCGGCGAGAAGCGCCGCCCGCCGTCCGAGTGCGCCCTTCTCCGCGGGCGTGGTTGCCGGTCTCGACACGGTGAGGGATGAGGCACGTCAGGTCAACGTCGTAAATACCGCGGGTGGTGAATGAGACGTCGGAAGTCCGTCAACCTTGTGTATCGGTACCGCGGAGGCTCCCTCGGCCTCCGGTCAACGCGCGGGATTGGCGACCCCGCGAATCCTCGGTCGCGACCCCCGGACGGGAACCCCCGTCGAGATATGCGGGCACGAGTGCGCGTGCCTCGGGGTCTGTGCAGCCGGTCGCGATAGTCGCCTGTTTATTTCAAAGAAGAGTCTCCGAAGAACGACAGAAGACTTGACCCAGGTTTTTCCCGGCTCGAACAAGGATCACCAATCCTTGATAATTGAGGGAAAAAGGAGACGGAGGTTGTAGGGTGTTGGTGTCGTAGGAATCACTTTCTATGGTCTACGAGAAAGAATCTGAGAGACCTAGGGACTGCTCACATTCCTCATTTAACCTCCCCTGCGGGACTCCTCAATCTCTTCTGAAACTAAGTCCGTCCCTTGCTGTGAGGTGTCGAAACCCCTCCTTTACGTTTCTTCAGTGAAAGACCGTAAAATCTAGACGTCTGACTCCCCTCCCTCCCTGTCTCCTTCCCCCTCTCTCCACTTCGGTTTCCCTGAGACTTATCGTTCCCACGTTCAGAGTAGAGTTGGTTTTGTGCTAAAAACTGGGTAAACAAGAACAAATTAGGATTCCTTTTAGTAAATGAGGGATTTGTTCAGACCCCAGTGTTTGTGTTTCTCGTTTTTACAGAAATTACAACACACTAGAGTTCACTACGGGTACTCTATTTTCAGGGGTGGTTTTTCACGTAGATGGGTCACCTAGGGTCAATATAGTACCGAGTCACCTAAGTCTTTATGAACGACTATTCTAACACGGACGGGGTTTGGTTTTCCAGACCTCTCTCGGCGTTTCACACTGGATTGCGACCGATGGACCTTTCACGTCCTCCCATAGAGAGATAGGGTCAAGACACTTCCCTACAGAGGCAGGACCGTAGTCTCTGTGTCTCTAGGTGTTCTAAAAGTGAACACTTCACCGACCACTTTCGTACTTTTCGCTTCGTTCACGTCTACGCCCGAAAACCGAAAAATTTTAATGACTCGATTTAGTTCCTAAAAATTTTCCAGTTCTAAAGAGGAACCGGACGTAAGTCCCTCCAGTCATTCGTGGTGTCCTGACCCCGATTAGACTGTCAGACAGATTTAGACCGAAGGGACTTATCTCTCTTCTTTCGGTCCAGTCTCAGGGAGCCCCCGAAAACCAACTAGACATCGTGGCCCGGACGAAAGAGGAAGTCAGACGTCACTCGTTGTGGAACGAAGACCTTAAAGTAACCCACTCGTCCCTTCGTGTACCTTGAGATAGAAGAATTGTATTGATTGGTTCCTGATCTAGATAAATTATATAACATCTATGACTTAGGACTAGACACCGATTGTACAGATCGATCTTAAGGAAAAGTCGACCTTAAACACCAGTCAAGAGACAATAAGTATACACCGAATGGACGAATCCCCTAAAAGACGATAACACAAAAGTAGTTTCTTGTTGAAGACCCCATCGATGGGGTCAACATTACAGTCACCCACCAACTTTTTATGGTTAAAATTCTAACCGGTTTCTTCTTCGATTAATCCTTCCGTTTAGATACAGTAAGGGGAGGGTGGGTTTATCTTGTGTGAGGCTTTTGGTACCTGAAACCAAAAAACTAATACGTACGAAACGCCGATAAACCAGTTGACGAAAGAAGGCAATGATACCTATTAATCCTACTCTTTCAGGTACCTTTTAGGTAGGACACTAAGGGTCTGACGTGACTACCGAGAAATACGACTTGAGAGTGTCTTGAACGACAAGTACGAGACCTCAGTCTCGACCCCAGTTCAGGACTGAGACCGATTCAAAGACTCCATATTATTGACATACAGTAAAACACCCTTTTACAGAAAACAAGAATCCTCTAAGTACGACTTCATAAGTCTCCACTTCATCTTACTACAGACGTTAAATACGATTTTTTATCAAGTCTTTTTTTACACATCCCCACACACACACATATTCTGCCTCTGTCTCTTTCCCCTACTATTTCATTTTCCACCATTTCATAATTGTCCACCACTTAGATCCACTTCGTTATACGTATAACATGATAAGAAAGGTGAAAGGTCATCGAAACTCCACAGATGTTTCAATTTTCAATCCTTGTTTTAGAATCGAGACGGACGAAAATACTTTACATATCGTTGTTTAATAAATGAGAAACGTTTAGACTCAAGGGAGTCGAGACGACGATTCAGTGAAGTCAGCACAGGCTGAGATACGCTGGGGTATCTGTCGTCGGGTGGTCCGAGGGGGTAGGGACCCTAAGAGGTCCGTTCTTGTGACCTCACCCAACGGTAAAGGAAGAGGTTACGTACTTTCACTTTTCACTTTCACTTCAGTGAGTCAGCACAGACTGAGAAGCGCTGGGGTACCTGACGTCGGATGGTCCGAGGAGATGGGTACCCTAAAAGGTCCGTTCTCATGACCTCACCTCAAGGTAACGGAAGAGGCGGGAGTCGAGATGTTACCTCTATAAGTTATCTCGGATAGAGTATCTCAACCATTCTCCTAATTTTACTCTATTGCTTACATTACGGTATTCGTATCACATGCAAGGAATCCTTCCAGAGTCATTGACTCACCTTAACGATAATAGTACGACACCAGTAAATTGTAAACCAATATATGACCAAAAAAACATAACAAGAAGTCAAGTCAAGTCAAGTCAGTGAGTCATCACAGGCTGAGAAACGCTGGGGTACTTTACGTCGTGTGGTCCGGAGGGACGCCTCTTCCGTTACCGTGGGGTGAGGTCATGAGAACGGACCTTTTAGGGTACCTACCTCCTCGGACCATCCGACGTCAGGTACCCTAGCGATTCTCAGCCTGTACTGACTCGTTGAAGTGAAAGTGAAAAGTGAAAGTACGTAACCTCTTCCTTTACCGTTGGGTGAGGTCACAAGAACGGACCTCTTAGGGTCCCTACCCCCTCGGACCACCCGACGGCAGATACCCCAGTGTGTCTCAGCCTGTGCTGACTTCGCTGAATCGTCGTCGTCGTCAGGAAGGTTTCTTGTGGGTCCTGACTAGAGGAAATCTTACCTGGCCAACCTAAAGGAACGTCAGGTTCCCTGAGAGTTCTCAGAAGAGGTTGTGGTGTCAAGTTTTCGTAGTTAAGAAGCCGCGAGTCGAAAGAAGTGTCAGGTTGAGAGTGTAGGTATGTACTAGTGACCTTTTTGGTGTCGGAACTGATCTGTCTGGAAACAACCGTTTCACTACAGAGACGAAAACTTATACGACAGATCCAACCAGTATTGAAAGGAAGGTTCCTCATTCGCAGAAAATGACAAGAATTCCACAAAGTTTACGTACATAGGACAAAGGAATTGAAACTAAATTCAGAAGTCTCTCATTCTACGTAAAGAATGTAAAAAACAACATAGATGGTAGCGTCGACCGTGTCGTGAAACACTCAGTATCTATCACTTGTTTCACTAAAAACTTAACTGAATTTCCAATGACAAAACACCCTAGATACCAGTCAGTATTGTAACTGAACTTTTACTAGTGTACGGGTTTCCGTACAACAAATACTGTCTGGTCATCTTCTCTTACCATCGTAACGTACCACGCTCGACTCATTCTTCTATGCTGATATTTTTGTTGTTAAACCCTTTATCTAAAAAAAAATTCAGAATTTTAACTTCCATCTATGGAAGTACGTATAGGTCTGAAACCCCCTTTCACAGTGGAAAACAGTTATGGTCCTTCTGTACGTAAGGTAATGAACCGAAAGTCCTACCCCTACTAAAGACGATTCGTTCCACCCGTGTAGGAATCCTACGGTTCAGTTATTCTGTCTAAAGGTCCCCATCGTCCCGTGTCGACGAGGGAGGGGTGCTTTCTCCCCACGTTCATTGAGGGGGTCAAGAATCTATTTACGGAGGTAGCGAAACCCTCCCTTAGACTCGAAGGACCAAGATTAGTCACTATGGTCACTCAGATTTTGTACGACCCATGTAAGTCGACTTTGGAAGTCCTACCCGAAATTTTAGTCTGGTTCTAAAAATTTGTAGAACGAGAACTTTTTTTTTTAGATTAGTGATTCCGGAATTTATCTCTTATCACTCTGAGTGAGTGAAGACTCGTCTACGTTTGGTAAGTCTTCCAAGGAGAGTTAGGGACACCGAACACCGAAGACAGAGGGGGAACGAGAAAGAGAGAAGGGAGATAAAAGACTCAGAGTTACATAAGAGTGATTCTTACCGTTTCTTCATCAAATCCCCAACCCTTTCTCTTTTTGTTTCGTCAAATCTCAGACGCAGGTGTACTGGAACCACTGGTGTCGTAGAGTCTACCTCACTAGGGAGTCTTTCGGACCCTCCTATTCGATTTCTCGACTGAATGTCGAAGATACCTCGGTAGGTGGGCTTGTATGTTCACGGAAGTCTTTTAGACGGGAGTGTCGTGGGATCCCTTAGACCCCCGTCCACTCTAAGTCCTTAATTTCTGGTTGTCTCGGTCTCGATAGAGATTCCCTCTACTTGCCTCCCTTTGATATGAACCACCTCGTCCCTGGAGGGGCTCAGGGGTTGTAAAAATTTGTTCAAGTTCAACCTACGTTTAAGTGTAAGTCCCGTCTCGACCATACCTACCCCTCCCCGTTCGGTCTTTCTATGACACTACCCTCAACCCCCTCCTTTCCTACGGAAGGACCTTAACCTCCCGACTTTCCCTCCGTACGAATGTATTACTACGAATGTTTCGGTAACCAATTACCATCTGGTGTCAGTTGAAGAAGGAAGTTTAGGAGCAGGTGAAAGGGAGGGGAAGCGGAAGGAAGAGGAGAGGGAGGGGGTAGTCCGTCAGAAGTCTCAGTGACTTATAGAGGAAGACAGAGAGGTGTGGAGCCTAACCCCCTCCCTTGTTGGCTCTTTCAGTGATAGTGAAAGGTGTGAGGTCTAAATCTCCTTCACACATGACATATCTTACAAATCTTACATCAAAATAACGAAAGTCCGAGACATAGGTTATTGTGTTTGGACAGAGGTCGACACCAGGATCACCTGGGCGGACCGACTCACCTCTACAAACATTTGTCTGGGAAACACTTTACAAAGATTTGTGTGTGGGTAGGTAGACGGACGGACGAACGAGACGGACACAAAGTCTAAAAAGAAAAGGACTCACCCTTGACCTCGAGTTTACCCCGGTCACCACAACCCTCGTTTCGATGGTCCTTCACCCTCTGGGAAAGGTCAAAGAATGACCTACGGAAGTAAAGGAAAGAGGACTGACACACTTTTGAGATCTTACTGGGGAGGGGTGAGAGGGGTCGAGGGACCGGGAGCTCGGACTCCTTCGTCGTCACGAGTCCTTTCTCCTCCTTAGGTTAGAAGAAAAGGGAGTGAAGGGAAAGCCGGTCTTATTGCTGGAGGTTGGACTTTTAGTGCCCCTTTCTCTTTCGTGTGTGTAAATAGTGAGTGTGAAAGTATTCGGATCTCGACCCTCCACACTCCGTGGACCAACGGTGGAGGCCCCAGTCTTCGTGACGGTTTAACGTGGAGGGGATGTTCGTAGTACCAGGTCTCGGACGTCGGGAGAAGGTGGGACGGCAGTCGGGTCTCTACGGTGGGGGTAACCTCCTTCCTCTGAACGAACCGTGTCTTCCACCCTAAAAAGTGGTGGATCAGTCCGTCCCTTGACAAAACCGAAGGAACGGGTTCGTCGACTCTTCTTTCGTTGGGGGACCAGACCTTAGTCACTAAGTGTGTCCGGTTGGGTTTGTCGGAGGACGACAGTAAAATAAAGGAAATAACGAATTGTAGGACCTCTTCCCTCAAGGATTGGGAAGGGAGGATCCGGGGACCGTAGGACTCAACTTACTGACCAGTCACGCTGTTCATTTCCGTACATCAGTCCCGTCGACCAGAGGTTTCTGAGGGTTCTTTCTTTCTTTTTCACCAACTTTTCAAGATTACCATGTGTTTCCATATTTTACTACTTTGAATGTTCGGGGAGACGGGAAATAAGGGTCGTTCAGGTATAGGATGAAGAACCTAAGGAAGAACGTATATACCAAACCCAAGAAAAATAAATGTTTTTATTTTCCGTTTGTTTGTGTGTTTTTACTTAGTACGAGATGGGACGAAAAAGTAGAAAAAGGGTGGACCATTCGTTAGAACCCCCCCGACAAGAGGTAAAGATATTAAAACAGTAAAGCTCTTACAATATATTTATTTTAGTATGTCTTAACATGTTCGTGATGCCTTTTATCATACTTCAAAGGAGTTTTTAATTTTATCTCGATGGTATACTAGACTCGAAGGGACCATCGAGTTTACCATTTCTTAGACGGACGTTACGTCCTCCGGGTTTAAACTAGGGAGCCAACCCTTCTAGGGGACCTGTTCCCTTACCGATGGGTGAGGTCATAAGAACGGACCTCTTAAGGTGCTTGTCTCCTCGGACCACCCGATATCAGGTACCCCAGTGTTTCTCAGTCTGTACTGACTCGATGATTGTCAAAGTGAAAGAAAGAAATGGTATACTAGGTCACTAGGGTGAGAATCCTATATGTGTTTCTTCTTCCTTAGTGATAAAGTTTCAGTATAGACGTGGAAGTACATATAATAGGTGTTATCGGTTCTGTACCTTTGTTGGATTCCCAGGTAGTTGTCTACTTGTCTATTTCTTTTATAGTGTGTGTGTGTTTTCTTATAATAGGTCAGTACTTTTTTCTTTCTTTAGGACGGTAAATACTGTTGTACCTACCTAGAACTTCCAGAATACGAATCGTTTTATTCCGTCTGTGTTCATGACATGTTAGAGTATATATACCTTAGATTTTTTCAACTTAAGTATCTTTATCTCTCATCTTACGACCGACGGACCCCAACCCTTCACCCTCTTTACTCCTCTACGACCATTTTCTCATTATCGAAGGTCAAAATACTTATTTAAGACCCCTAGATTACATGACGTAACGTTAATATCAATTGTTTTGACATAATCTATAACCCAACCGGTTTTTCAAGTAAACCCAAAAGTCAGGGTAGTATCCCTTTATGAACTTTCAACCACTCTCTCATTTAGTATTTACAAGAGTGGTTTTTTGTTTGTTTTTTCATTAATACACTCCACTACCTCCACAATTGATAGAAATAACGCCATTAGTAAAGTGTTATATATGTACATAGTTTCGTAGTGTATTATGTAGAATTTGAATGTACTACAATATATAGTTAATATAGTGTTATGTTGACTTTTTTTAGTATGTTGTTCTGAAGACCAAAAACCAAGATGTGTATTCTTCGAATCCACAATGGTGAGACAAGATTGTTCATCTTTCGACTTGTTTGATATTTTAGTTACTGAGAAGGATCTAGGTATTCTCACCCCTCCTGAGTCCTGTTTGACGACGGGGGTTCTGACCTCTCTGTCTGTTCGTTTATGTCCCTCACTACCGAAGGGTTTCGGTTCTAAGTATCCGTATTTGACGAGGTGTTTGGTCACGACCCCGTCCTTTTGGACTTGTTTAATAACGGTCGAAGTACACCTGTTGAGACTCAGTGTCGATCCCGAATGATTCTTTTTATCTTTCCCATGTTTAATGATCATAGTCTTTACTTTCTTCCTGTTCGTTATTTATGACCTCTCCCATACCTCTTTTCCCTTGAGAGGGTGCGATTACCATTCTTACATGTAACCATGTGGATGAAACTCCTCTATGGGGTACAAGTTCCCGTTTCCTCTTCGGTGTCGTTCTGTTATCCTCCCCGTCTTAGTGTAAATAAATAAATAAATAAAAATTCTAAATTTTACAAAATAAATAATAATAATATAAAAAAAATTTAAAATTTTAGAAATTAAGAATGTATGCAAGGGTTTGTACTTGGGGGGAGGGTGGAGGGAGGGGTATTGTAGAGAGACCCAGTAGGGGTACGTGGTCGAGGTTCGTACGACATAGGACGTAGTCTGTATCTGACCGCTAAGTTAAGAATGTACTATCATATGTACAATCTTACAGTAAGAGGGTTTAGTAGGGTGGGAGAGGGAGAGGGAGACTCAGGTTTTCAGGTAATATGTGTAGACACAGAGAAAGGGACAGAACGTATGTCCCAGCAGTAACGGTAGAAGGATTTAAGGTATATATACACAATCATATGACATAACCACAAAAAGAAAGACCGAATGAAGTGAGACATATTAGCCGAGGTCAAAGTAGGTAGAGTAGTCTTGACTAAGTTTACTTAAGAAAAATTGCCGACTCATTATGAGGTAACACATATACATGGTGTCGAAAGAATAGGTAAGTAGACGACTACCTGTAGATCCAACAAAGGTACAGGATCGATAATATTTGTCACGACGCTACTTGTAACCCCATGTACACAGAGAAAGTTAAGACCAAAGGAGCCACACATACGGGTCGTCACCCTAACGACCCAGTACTCCATCAAGATAAACGTTAAAAAATTCCTTACAGGTGTGACAAGAGGTGTTGATTAGAGTTTTTATATGTTTGTTGAAGACGTCGAGTTAAGGTCTTTTTATTTGCTGGGTTAGTTTTTTACCCGGTTTCTTGATTTATCCCTAGCGTCGGTAAGACTGACCACACTTCACCATGGAGTAACACCAAAACTAAACGTAAAGAGATTATTACTCACTACAACTCGTAGAAAAGTACACAAACAATCGGTAGNCAGTCTTACCGACGCTAGGTTTTTAGACGTTCGTTATTTACGACCTCTCCCACACCTCTTTTCCCTTGGGAGGATGTGACAACCACCCTTACGTTTGATCATGTCGGTGATACCTCTTGTCACACCTTAGTGTAAATTTTAGTTTGGGGTATGGATGGTCTCGGTAAGTTCCCTGAGTTTGTGTGAAACACACGTCGTCCCGGGTCTCTGGGTGTCTCTGACTCTGTCTTGACACAAACTCATAAAGGACTCCTCCATGCCCAGTTGTCACCTGACGACGGCTCCGTCCCCGAGACCCACGTCGTCTGGACCCATACCGTATTCGGGAGAACCTCTCCCAGTGGTAATTAAGGTGGTATCTCGACGGTCTTGAATGTATCCTGACCCCTTTGTCTAAGATCCTCTCGTGTTTGTCTTGGAACACGTGTGGTCCTGGGTCCTCTTTCCTCGTCACTGGGGTGTTCTCTGACTGGGTCTGAACGGGCACTCACAGGTCCTCAGAGGTCACCTCCGCACCCGACCACCACCGGACGACGTCTCCACCCCCGTGATTCACTTCGTCACGTACCCTGGAAAACTTCTGCCAACGGTAATGGAAGTAATGGAGGTGGTATCAAACCGGAGTCCAGTTTATTGCGTCGGGGTGGGAAGTTGTCTTTTAACCTAATTTCTAAATGACTCGTACCGGGGTGGTAGTCTTGTTCTGAGTCAAAGGGGGAGTCTGTCAGAGAGGTTAGTCCTTCGAAGGTATTCGAAATGAGAATAGGAAGAGGTAGTCTCTCGTCTGTCTGACTTTTGGTGTTAGTATCTTTTGATTGGTTAGACTAGTGTACCTGGTGTCGGAACAGATGGAGTCACTTTGATACTCGGTACGGCACATCCCGGTGGGTTCTGTCTGTCCAGTACCACCTCTCAAGACTGTTTTGTACCAGGTGACCTCTTCCCTTATCGTTTGGCGAAGTCATAAGAACGGAACTCTTGGAGTACTTGTCATACTTTTCCTGTGACTTCTACTTGAGGGGTCCAACCATCCACGGGTTATACGATGACCTCTGGTTACCTCTTTATTGAGGTCTTTCTTACTTCTCTACCTCGGTTTCGTTTTTTCATGGGTCAACACCTACCCTGAGCACTACCTTCATTTCAGGTTACGACATTTCTCGTTATAACGTATCCTTGGACCTTACAATCCAGGTACTTAGTTCCGTTTAACCTTCACCAGGTTATCCTCTACCGTTCTCACTTGCAACTGCTAAATCCTTAGTCACTTGATTTTACCTGACCTTACCCACTTAAATTGAGTCTACTGGTAATATAGATAATGACACCCGTTCTTAGAGAATCTTCTTTACCTCATCGGTGGTATCAATTGTTTTCTCAGGCTTTACGTCATGAACCTTCGTTAGAGTTTTTACTGTCTTACTAGAGGTAAGTAAAGGTTCCTTTGGTAAGTCATAGTGTCATTAGGTTCAGATACGGGGTTGGTCATAGCGACTTCTTCGACTTCAACTTACCAAGATACTTCTGGATGTTCTGGAAGATCTTGGTTGTGGGGTTCTTCTACAGGAAAAGTAACATCCCCTGACCTTACGTTTTCATCCTTCAGTTCTTTGTGGACCTCATTGTCCGTTTAAACCGGAACTTCATGTCTTACTTCGTCCTGTTTCCGATTATCTCAAGACGGTTCTCTTGCGTGACCAGCATCGTTTGTGGGAGAAGGTTGTTGTGTTCTCTTCTGAGATGTGTACCTGTAGTGGTCTACCAGTTGTGGCTTTAGTCTAACTAATATAAGAAACGTCGGTTTCTTCCTCTTCGACATATATCAGTCGTTTTTGTTTCTCGACTGACACCGAGTCTAGTACTTGAGGAATAACGGTTTAAGTCTGAATTTAACTTTCTTCATCCCTTTTGGTGATCTGGTAAGTCCATACTGGATTTAGTTTAGGGAATACTGATATGTCACTTTCACTCTTTATCTAACTATCTGTCTCACGGACTACTTGATACCTACATTCAAACACTGTAATACGTCCTCTATTCTTAGTTCTGGTAGGGGTTCTTTTTCTTTACGTTTTTCCGTTTTATTGACAGACTCCTCCCGAATGTTTATCTACATTTTTCTTCTCTTCACTTTTCGTTTCCTTTTTTTCCTTTCTAAAGTACGTTTCTACCCGTGTTATTTTCTGTCTTTACCATACCTGGATTGTCTTCGTCTTCGATACTTCTTCTCCAACGTTCTTATGTGTCTCCTTGATATGTTTTTTCTAGAAGTGCTGGGTCTATTAGTGCTACCACACTAGTGACTGGATTTCGGTCTGTAGGACCTTACACTTCAGTTCATCCTGAATCCTTCGAGTGATGTTTGTTTCGATCACCTCCACTACCTTAAGGTCGACTCGATAAAGTTTAGAATTTTCTACTACGACACTTTCACGACGTGAGGTATACGGTCGTTTAAACGTTTTGAGTCGTCACCGGTGTCCTGACCTTTTCCAGTCAAAAGTGAGGTTAGGGTTTCTTTCCGTTACGGTTTCTTACAAGTTTGATGGTGTGTTCACGTGAGTAGAGTGTGTGATCGTTTCATTACGAGTTTTAAGAGGTTCGGTTCGAAGTTGTCATACACTTGGTACTTGAAGGTCTACAAGTTCGACCTAAATCTTTTCCGTCTCCTTGGTCTCTAGTTTAACGGTTGTAGACAACCTAGTAGTTTTTTTACTCTCTCAACGTCTTTTTGTGCATGAAGACGAAATAACTGATACGGTTTCGGAAACTGACATACCTAGTGTTGTTTGACACCTTTCATATGGATGTTTTTTGGATTTAGGTTCTAGTATGGACTACTCCTTAAGTTTCGAAAGGGTGATTCTATTCCATACTCTGTTCCTACAGGAGAGTGTGGAGGTGAAAAGTTGTAGTATAACCTTCATCATCGATTTACGTTATTCTGTTTTTTCCTTCATTTTGCATATGTTTAACCTTTTCTTCTGTGTTTTGACGGAAACAAACGTCTACTGTACTAACATATCCATCTTTTATACTTTCTTAACTGTTTTTCTGATAGCCTTAATTGTTAATCTCAATTTCCACCCCCGAAGAGACTATCAAGTCAACCGTTTCTTAGGCGGACGTTACGTCCTCTGGACCCAGACTAGGGACCCAACCCTTCTAGACAACCTTTTCCCTATCCGATGGGTGAGGTCATAAGAACCCGAAGGGACCACCGAGTCGACCATTTCTTAGGTGGACGTTACACCCTCTGGACCCAAATTAGGGACCCAACTCTTCTAGGGGACCTCTACCTTTCCAATGGGTGACGTCATAAGACCGGATCTCTTAAGGTACCTGTCAGGTACCCCAGCGCTTCTCAACCTGTACTGACTCACTGAAAGCGAAGCGAATAACAATATCTAACATCCTATGTTGAGTTTTCTCAACTTTTGAATACAGGTGTGTTTTTGGACGTGTGTGTGTAAATATCGTCGTAATAGGTTTTAACGTTTTGAACCTTCGTTCGTTCTATAGGAAGTTATTCACTTACCCCCCCTGAACGAACCACCAGGTCACCAATTCTTAGTCGAAACGTTACGTTCTCGACACCCAAGTTAGGGACCAACCCCTTTATTCTAGGGTGTACGGCACCTCGTTGATTCGGGTGCACGGTGTTGATGACTCGGTACACGGTGTTGATCTCTCAGTCACAAAACGTTACCTTCTAGGGTGTACTACGTTGACTCTAGGTTACGTCGGTTTATTTTTTATATAAAAATTTTTTACTCACTTACCTATTTATTTAACACCATGTAGGTCTGTTGCCTTATAATAAGTCACGATTTTTGTTTACTCGATGGTTATGTGTTTCTCTTATCTTCTTTAAATTTAAGTATAACGAATTACTTCATTCGACGATACCAGACTTACAAACACAGGAGAGGTTTAAGTATACAACCTTTAGATTTCGTGGTCCACTACGATAATCCTCCACCCCGTAAAGTCTCCACTAATCCAGTACTCCCCTAATCACGGGAATATTTTCTCCGGGGTCCTGATCCAGCTGGGAAGACGGTACAAGTTACTGTCTGGTTCTTCAACCGTCAGACGTTGGACCTTCTCCCAGAAGTGGTCTTTGGTTGACATGATTGTGGGACCAGAACCTTAAGGTCTTGATACTCTTTACAAGTAGTCGGTCGGTCAAAAACCTTAAAACAATATCGACGAGTTTACCTGATTCCGTCTTCGGGTAGACTTTTCCGTTGTAGGACATACTAAGTACTAAGGGTGTTATACTGTAAAACCTTTACCGTTTGAAAGTTCTACCACTTTTTAGTCACCAACGGTCCTAAACTCACTCCCTCGTTACTTGTCAGTCTCGTCTCTCTTATAAATCGCACCACTTTTATAAGACATACTATGATATTACCACCTATGTACAGTAATATGTAAACAGGTATGGGTATCTTACATGTTCTGCTCCTCACTTGGTATTGCATTTACTACCAGAAACCCGTTATTACTACACAGTCACATCCAAGTAGTTGACATTGTTTACATGGAGAGACGTCCTCCGACACGTACACTCGTCGTTCCCTATATACCCGTTACAGACATAGAAGGAAAATTAAAACGACACTTGGATTGTGACGAGAATTTTTTCCTTCAGATATGGTTTTTATTTGTTTAATTTTATTTACCTTTTTTCAGTATCACCTTTCACCGTACCCACTTAATTTTGTTGGGTATACGACGTTTTCACAAGACTTACCTCCCGTAGTTGACTTTTTTACAGAACCTCCGAGAAAGTGTGGATAAGACAAATTAGACCTCTCACGAGTGAAATAGAGATCGGACCAGAATAAACTGACTCGTATCGGAGTCCTCAGGTCTGTAACGGACGTGGGAGGAGGTGGTTTGAAAAATAGACTTGAAAAAAGAGGACATGTGTCGTTTGATCGAAGACTACCCACTGTCACTGTCCGTGTATACCCAGTTAGTTTTAGTTAGTTTATTGTTTTTGGGACAATCCCAACCACAATTTTTCGAGGCTTTAGCGTCATGGAATTTGGACACCCTCTTCTGTGTAAAATCCCAGAATTCCTTTAGGAAAGAAAGGATTTCCTTTAGTTGAGACTTATGAGTAATTTTCCTGACTACGACTTCGACTTCGAGGTTATGAAACCGGTGAACTACACTTCTGGATGAGTAAGTTTTTCCGGGACAAAGACCCTTTCAAACTTCCGTCCTCCTCTTCCTCTACTGTCTCCTACTCTACCAACCTACTCTAGTGGCTAAGTTACCTGTACTTGAACCCGTTAAAGACCTCTAACACTCCCTGTCCCTCCAGGTCGTGTGACGTCAAGTACCCCACCGTTTTTCAGCCTGTACTGAACCGCTGACTTGTCGTTGTTACCTGTGACGTTATCTAAAAAGTCAATCCTGTTAAAAGGTGACGGAATATAACCTTTTCAACATATACATTCGTCTATTATCGCTCTAGTATACCACATACTGTTATCTTGACACTGGGTATGGAGACATTGTTGGTCGACCCTGTAGTTTGGTGCTCGAGAGTTATTAGTCGGGTCTAAGGGATAAAAACGGTGATAAGGTGGAGGGTGTGGGAGTTGTGAAGGTTGAGTCCTTATCGGTCTCCTTCGATTTATCCGAAGTGTTTGGTTAACATATCCTATAGGACGAAGATCAATCGGGTGGAGGTCGAAGGGGTACCTTTGTCGGAGATCAGTCCAACATGGACTTCGGAAGGGGAGAAAAGTGACATTTCGAAAGGGGGAGGAGACGGCTGGAGTCTCAGAGACGGTCTACTCCTACCGACTGAGGGACCACATCATTCGTGACTTAGTCATCACAGAAACCAAGAATGAACCCACCACAAACAAATAAACGTGTTACGGTATGGTGTAACGACCGACGGACGAGGTTCGAACGATGTACGATAACCGGTCCCGTCGGCTCTTACACATATGACCGCGTGAACTTGGTCGTGTTGGTGTAGTATTATGTCTTGAAATTACCAATTCAGACATTGGTAATTGGTGGGGTCCCCGGAAAACCGTTGAACGACATCACTAAAATTTTTATATGACTATAACTTCCGTCTAGGAAGTCGCAAATAATCGTCGTACTGGAGTCCGTACAATGAATGGGAGGGTCCACAGTCAAAGGTGTTGATAGGTACCTCCGTCATCACAGGAGACCTGAAGAAAGTATCTCAACAATGTAGTGTCTTCCCTGTGTCACAGTTGGATCTCCCCATATATTTACGAACTCAAGGACTGGGAGTCTTGGTACCAGGATCGGTCGACGACTAGTCACCCGACTTACTGGACGTCTCGAAAGTACACCCTCTGGCCCCCAGTCCGAGACCGAGTGGAGAGAGACCCTCTCCCTCTCCAATCGTGTGTATCGAAAAGGACGGATAAACCGGGGGCTCGATCCCTTTCTTATCCGAGGAAACACACGTTTTTCTAAATAACTACTTACTTACTTTTCTTCTTACTTACTTTTTTCTTCTTGATTTCTCGGAGATCTGCTTTCACTTTCTCCTCTCACTTTTTCAACCGAATTTTGAGTTGTAAGTTTTTTAATTCTAGTACCGTAAACCAGGGTAGTAAAGGACCGTTTATCTACCCCCTTGTTACCTTTGTCACTCTCTGAAATAAAACCCCCCGAGGTTTTAGTGACGTTTACTACTGACTTTATTACTTTAATTTTCTATAAACAAGGAATCTTCTTTTCGATACTGGTTGGATCTGTCGTATAATGTTTTGTCTCTGTAATGAAACGACTGTTTCCAGGTAGATCAGTTTCGATACCAAAAAGGTCATCAGTACATACCTACATTCTCAACCTGGTATTTTTTTCGACTCACGGTTTCTTAACTACGAAAACTTGACACTACAACCTCTTCTGAGGACTCTCAGGGAACCTGTCGTTCATCCAGTTTGGTCAGGTAGGATTTCCTTTAATCAGGACTTATAAGTAACCTTTCTGACTACGACTTCGACTTCGAGGTTATAAAACCGGTGGACTACGCTTCTTGACTGAGTAACCTTTTCTGGACTACGACCCTTTCTAACTTCCCTCCTCCTACTGTCTCCCCTACTGTCTCCCGCTCTACCCATCTACCGTAGTGGCTGAGTTACCTGTACTCAAACTCGTTCGAGGTCCTCAACCACTACCTGTCCCTTCGGACCGCACGGTGTCAGGTACCCCAACGTTTCTCAGCCTGTGTTGACTCACTGACTTGACTGACTTACTTACTTTTCTAAGTTCCTAGTAACAAAATAAAGACTAAACCGGTGGTTAACCCCGAAAACTAATCCGTAAATTCGAAACTCAGAGTTAAAGGGGTAACCATTTTATCATTGTTATTAGGGGTGGGAAAGACAGACTGACCAGTAATGTTCCTAGACCACCTTATTACACGTATTTAGAGACAAAATTAAAAATTCACAATACATCTATGTTCCTTGATAAGGATCCCCTGTAGCCCGAAGGGACTACCGAGTCTCCCATTTCTTAGACGGACGTTACGTCCTCTGTGTCTTCTACGTCTAAGCTAGGGACCCAACCCTTCTAGGGGACCTCTTCCTTTACCGATGGGTGTGGTCATAGAAACGGATCCTTTAGGGTACCTGTCTCCTCGGGTCGTCCGATGTCAGGTACCTCAACGGTTCTCAGTCTGTACCGAATCGCTGGGTATACGGATCCCTTGCGTGTCATTGCTAACCTCTGGACCGTCTCTCTCAGGTTACACTTCCCGTGTAGAAAAAAGAAGTACAGAACACCGACCTGAGGTTTCGGGTACCAGACAAACATGGTTCCCGGGACACGGACCGTGTCCGGAGAGGGACTAAGGAGTACTAGAATCACACGGGGACTTGACCGGACAGGTCCAGTTACTTGGGAGTGATAAGAGACTTATACGGGTCTTTACTTTTGGTAGAGAACAGAGAAATGTCGTGAATGGTCAAAAGACCGGAAGGAGTGTGGAACCGAGAACACTTTACCCATTTACATACCCAAAAAAGCAAACAAACAAACAAAACTGAAACGAATAAAAAATTAACTTCCTATTTACGAAATGTCTTAAAACAACAAAAGACAGTTTGTAGTTGTACTTAGTCGGAATACATATCTATACAGGGGAGGGAGGGTAGAGGGAAGGGTAGGGTGGGGAGATCCAACTATATTTCGGGGACAAACTCAAGGGACTCTGTACTTACATACCCAAAATTCCGGTCCGACGAACCATTTTAGAGTCGAGACCGTGGATAACCGGAGTCCGTTCAGTGTATGAGAGGTATTGGGTCAAAAGGGTAAATATTTTATTCCTACTTTTATTTTATCATGGATGAACTGTCAAAACAAACTTCTAATTTACTCAATTATACACATTTGTCTTGTCACAGACTGTGAATAGTTCACGAACTATTCACAAACAATAATAATAATAACCCGTCTCGTCCCACACAATAGGAGTAAAATCAGTTTCAGTTAACATCTTGATCCCCTTGTCCTGACCCTAGGAACAAGTTTCTTTCCAGTAAGATATTTTTACTTACATGGGTTTCATACCCTCTTTCATAAACGTTTGACATATAGACTATTTGTTAATTATAGGTCTTATATATTTCTTGGGGATGTTAAGTTGTTGTTTTTTTATTTGGTGGATTAAATTTTGTACCCGTTCTCTTAACTTATCTGTAACGATATTTCTTCTATATGTTTGTCGGTTATTCGGGTACTTTTAATGTTTACTGAAGATCTTAGAACTCGTTTATGGACCAACTGAAAACCTTATAGGTGTGAACGGACGTTCCTCAGTTCTTCACTAGACTCTATAAAATTAACGGGAGTGCTAAATCCTCTTACAAATACATTTATTATCCTTAAAAACTCACCTATACACTACACAATACTTACCACCTATACATCTATAACCCTTCCTCTTTCATATTTTGGAATATATCGTGGTTTTAGACAGGAATATTTGCATAATTCTCATTTTTCTAACAAAAAATTTATACATTCATTCATTCATTCATTCACTTCAGCGAGTCAGCACAGGCTGACAAACGCTGGGGCACCTGACATCGGATCCTTTATTTGTATCCTAGGTCGTTAGGGAGGAGTCTTTGTAAAGAGTCGACGCGGAGAGAGTAATAGGTCGACGGATGACCTATAGTCCCGAAGGAACCACCGAGTCACTATTTCTTAGGTGGACGGTTACGTCTTCTACACCCAAGTTAGGGACCCAGTCCTTCTAGGGTACCCCTTCTTTACCGTTGGGTGAGGTCAGAAGAACGGACTCTTTAGGGTACCTGTCTCCTCGGACCACCCGATGTCAGGTACCCCGGTGTTTCTCAGTCTGTGTCAAACCACTGATTTGTTGTTTTTGTTGACCTGTAGAGGTGGACCTACAGGGTATCTGTGAAGTTTGAGTCGAACAGGTTTTGACTTGAACAAAAGAGAGGAATTAGGTGTTAGGGCTCTGTCGTTTTCTCTGTGTCTACACATCTCTCCTGAAAACCTGAGACTCCCTCTCCCTCTCCCACCCTACTAAACCCTCTTACTGTAACTTTGTATATATGATAGTACATTCTTTGCTTAGCGGTCAGATACAAACTACGTCCTATGTCCTACGAACCCCGACGACGTGTCCCTACTAGGTCTCTCTACTATACCCCACCCTCCACCCTCCCTCCAAGTACAAACCCTTGAGTACATGTGGGCACCACCTAAGCACAGTTACATACCGTTTTGGTTATGTCATAACATTTCATTGTATTTCATTTTTAATTTTAAATTTTTTTTTCTTTTTTTTTAGGTGTTAGGGGATTTGGAAGGGGAGGGTGGATTCTAGGGTCAGTGTCTAATCCTTCAGTAGGAGTCGAGGTAGAAGAGGGAGTTGTGGGGTGACAGTGATTAGTTATTTGATGTCTAAATTTGATGGTTTATCTAGAGGTTAGGTGGACATCGAGTCAGAGGTGCTATGACGGGGTTGAGTAGTCGAGAGTCACCTGGTCTCTTTAAATAAGAGTTATCAAAAGACCGATAATGAGTCGTGTAAGGTAGGGGCGGTAGGTATTTTGGTGGTCTCCCTTTTAAGATTTTGAGTCTAAGTAGGTTCAGTTATAGACAAAAGTTTAATGAGGGGACGGAGGGATCCCGGAAGTTGCATCTCACCCTTTTGAACCACTCTGTGTTCGTTACCGGGGACGATATGACATGAGTTGTGGGGTTGTAAGGGTGTCCCCGGAGTTTGGTAAATATAGTTGATCTCCTCCTTGTCCACTATCCGGATGTTCGACGGTTCGACACGATTAAGTGACCACACGGTATACCAAAATGTGAAGAGATGGTGGAGATGGGGTTTCACGAGGGGAGAAGGAGGGAGTTAGACCACTTATAGATGGAGGAAACACTCCAGAAGGAACAGGGGAGAGGGGGTGGTGTCGGAGAGACGATTGATTACAGGTACATTCCAGAACCTACGTGGGTAGAGTAACATTAACTGACGAGTTTGACTCCGAGAGTTCCTACCCGTGTTGTAAAATAAGTAGGTACATCGAAATCGTGAGCTGTGTTCTGGTTCAGTCCCTCCAGTTTTTCATGTTTGAAGATCAATATTTTCTCTATTCAGGACCCCTACACTCCATGTCGTACCACTGATGTCAATTACTATAACATAACGTCTCAACTTTCAACGATTCTCTCATCTAGAATTTTCAAGAGTAGTGTTCTTTTTTTTTAACGTCAAGACACACCATTGTCTACAATTGATCTGAATACTACCACTAGTAAATCGTTATATATGTTTATAGTGGAGTCATACAACATGTTGATTTTGAGTATAGTACAACTTACAGTTAATATAGAGTTTTTTTTTTTTTTTTTCTGGATCGGTTTCATTCGTAAGTCATTTCCAAATACCTTACTTAATCACTGGAGTACTTTAGGGGTGGGGGGGAGGGTCATTGTTGTTCAGTCATGGATTACTCCCAAGGGATTGAAACACATCCTTGTCCTAGACTCTTTAAAGTTCCCTGAACTCTAGACCGGAACTCACCACGAGTCACACTGAAAGAATAGGGGTCGAGTTGAGAAGATAACGATCAGGGACTATTCGTGTTTCTTTTTGTCTCCTCGTCGTGGCGTATCGGAACTTGAAACCAGTGTATCAAAGTGGTGTGAGAGGTTTAGAAGTAAGGCGGGAGACTCCGGAGTAGACCTTGTAGAGGTACTTCTTTCCGGTAGCCAAGTCAAGTCAACGAGTCAGTACAGACTGAGAAAAGTTGGGGTACCTGACGTCGTGCGGTCCGAAGGACAGGTAGTGGTTGAGGACCTCGAATGAGTTTGAGTACAGGTAACTCAGTCACTACGGTAGGTTGGTAGAGTCGGAGATAGTAGGGGAAGAGAAGGTCGGGAGTTAGAAAAGGTCGTAGTCCCAGAAAAGGTTACTCAGTCAAGAAGCGTAGTCCACCGGTTTCATAACCTCAAAGTCGAAGTCGTAGTCAGGAAGGTTACTTATAAGTCCTAACTAAAGGAAATCCTACCCGACCAACCTAGAGGAACGTCAGGTTCCCTGAGAGTTCTCAGAAGAGGTTGTGGTGTCAAGTTTTCGTAGTTAAGAAGTCACGAGTCGAAAGAAATATCAGGTTGCGAGTGTAGTATGTACTGATGACCTTTTTGGTATCGAAACTGATCTATCTCGAAACAACCGTTGTTCCTTTCCGGTAAGAGTGGGGGTTAAGTTGTTCCTAAGGGGGAGGAGTCTCGAGGATCTTTCCGAGACAGACCCATTGAGACCGTGGGCAATATCCGGAGGTACACCCCAATCACTTAACCGAAAAGTCCCTTAGAGTCTCATAGTCTCGTCCTTTTTGAGACCCTCCAGTAGACCAGACTGACAGAGTAACACGGTTCCTGGGGTTCCAAACCTCTCGTTACCGAACGGTATTTACGGTTCGGAGGACCCGTCACACTAATTTATCTAAGGACCCGGGAGTGGGATCTGGGTATTTTAGTCTCTTTCCGAGACTTATTCGGGGTTTGATGGGACATTGTGATGACAGTACAAAGGAGTACTCCGACAGACTACCGTTCCCGAGAAAGAAGGAACTAGAGACACAGGGGGTGTCGTAGGTCGTGTCGTCGGGGGATAGTTCCAGAGAAGTCACTAATCGAGGACCCGATAAGAGGTACTCTTTTGAGTCTACTTGTGTCTTTGGGTTTAACTTCAATCAGATCGGCTACCATGGTTCCCTCCCCACCGAAACCGTCGGAAGGGATTTACGACGAAAGAGACTAAAAGGTTCAGTAGGAACCGACTTTGTTAAAGCCCAGTCTTCTCAGACAAAGGATCTTCCTACGTCCGAGATAGGTAATGAACCCGGAGGAGTTTGTAAAAGGAATCGAGAGGAAAAAAAATCTAAAAAAATTTCGAAAAATAAAATGTAACCTCATATCGACTAATATTTCTTTCGACTCGTGTCTTCTTAACTACGAAAACTTGACACCACAACCTCTTCTGAGAATTCTCAGGGAACCTGACGTTCCTCTAGGTTGGTCAGGTAGGATTTCCTCTAGTCAGGACCCACAAGTAACCTTCCTGACTACAACTTCGGCTTTGAGGTTATGAAACCGGTGGACTACGCTTCTCGACTGAGTAAACTTTTCTGGGACTACGACCCTTTCTAACTCCCGTCCCCCTCTTTCCCTACTGTCTCGTACTCTACCAACCTACCGTAGTGGTTGAGTTACCTGTACCCAAACCCACCTGAGACCCTCAACCACTACCTGTCCCTCCGGACCGCACGACACCAAGTACCCCAGCATTTCTCAGCCTGTTCTGACTCGTTGACTTGACTTGACTTGTCCTATTGACTACTTGTTACAACACTTTCAAAGTCCACTTGTCGTTTCCCTGAGTCGGTAAGTACATGTACATAGGTAAGAGGGGGTTCGAGGTAAGGGTAGATCCGACGGTGTATTTTAACTCGTCTCAAGGGACACGATATGTCATCCAGAAACAATCAATAGGTGAAATTTATATCGTCTCACATGTACAGGTAGGGTTTCAGGGATTGATAAGGAAGAAGGGATAGAAGGATGTTGGGACTTTACCCTTCGGGTATAACCTCATATCGACTAACCGTTACGACACCATCAAAGTCCACCTGTCGTCTCCCGGAGTCGGTATGTATATGTACATAGGTAAGAGGGGGTTTGAGAGAATAGGTTCGACGGTGTATTCTAACTTGTCTCAAGGGACACGTTTGTAAAAGGAATTGAGAGGAAATCCCTTTTTTTTTTAGTTGTAAGGTTTTGTGTTCACACGTGTGTGTGTATGTGTACGTATTAATGGACCTGTAGACGACCCCAGTGTCACAATCGTGACGACCACAGAAAGGAGTCGGACGAGTCCCTAGGGTCGATCGACCCTTCGAATTCGTGGTGTATTTGCGAGTACTGTCGTTGGTCCGACTCGAGTCCTTCTGTCCTTCTTCCGGAGTCTGTCAAACTTGAGAAAGTTGCCCCTCCTACTGTTTTGTCCGAAAGACGAACTCGGAGTAAAAGGGTCTTTAAAGGTGCTTCAGGGAAGGGGTTCTAAGAGTGGTCAGATTTAAAGGTAGACACCTCTTCCGGTCTCTATCGAGTTCGATCGAGGGGTGACCGAGGTGCCTGGGACGTCGGTCTCCGGAGACCCGTCTTTTCACCGGATGTACGAACAGTCGGTAGTCTCTTGTCTGGGTCTCAGTCGGGGTTGGAGCGGGATCTCAAGGAAGGTACTGGTTTTCCAGTGGTCGGACAGGAACCTGGACACTCGTGTCCGTCTTCGCGACCGAACTCCTTCCTTCCCAGTGAGGGAGGGAGTGGTCGGTAGGTAAGTGTCGTTGGACCTGTCGGTCACGAGAGACCTCGGGTAGTGATGAGTAAACGTAAGTGTTGAATATACCGGTGAGCAGACCCCTACCTCCACTGGTCCGGTCGAGAGGACTCGTCCTCCGGGTCTCCGTCCTGTTAATGGACTTCAGGGATTTTTTCATACTAGACACAGGGTCCTCTGGCCTCCCAGACACCCCCAGTCCCCACTCCCCTCTTACGGTACAGACCAACAAGTAAAGGTTCCCGAATGTGTCTCGGTCTTTGTTCTCCTCTCAGTCTGTAGTGCATCTGTGGTCTTACCTCTATTCGAACCTTTTTATTCCCATTGTCGTTCCACTCTTTCAGGTTAATGGAACCTTTTCCGAACGAGTACCCGTCTAATAGGACAAAATTTCCGACCCTCTGGACTCATCTACAATGACAAAAGACCACTCCGGATCTGTCCCGGGACGGGAGTATCTCAACCTTCGGATCGTCCCGGAAAGGGAGCATATTTTCTTTAGGTCTGGGTCACGACCAGGACCGAGGGTCGGGACCCAGGGGTCTCTGGTGGTCCCAAACCTTTAATCTTTTCCGGTAACCGTAGTGTTACTCGTGGCGGTGTGGGGGAGGTGTGGGTACGTATACTTTCATACCGTTCGTGACGAGGGGTGAGGGGGAAATCGACCTACACTCGAAACTTAAGGAAAAGAGGTTCACTCTCCCTGGTCGGTGTGAGAGAGGACCTCAGAAGTCACACCGGGTCCTTTGTATAGACGGTTTAGTCCGACCGAAACGATACCTCCCAAAGGACTGGTTACGTGGTACGAGGTCTACTTGTGGTCGAGGTCCTTCCACAGATCCCTTTTTTCTTTGTGAGGTCAAGGTGAGACCGGGTCCGTCAAACTATTATGGTGGAGTCGGGCAGTCAAAAGAGTCGAAGTAAGAACAGTCGACTTCAGTCGTCTCGGGTACTGAGTATATTTGAAACTATGAAAAATTTTAGATCTGTTATGATACTCTTCCTGGTATTTGGGAATAGTAGGACCCCCGTCATTCCTCACGGGAAGGTTTCGGACAGTGACACCGTGTAAAAATACAAAATATTTTATTTTATAATATTTTATTTATATACATAAATAAAGAAGTACCGACACGACCCAGAAGTGACGGCGTGCCCGAGAGGAGATCGACACTCGGCCCCGAGGAAAGGTCAACGGCACACTCCCGAAGAGTGACACCACCGAAGAGAACAACGTCTCGTGACAGTGATCCCACGGCCCCGAAGTCATCAGTGTCGTGTACCGGAGATCCCGTGTCCGAGTCGTCGGCACCGAGTGTCCAAATCAACGAGGTTCCGTACACCCTAGAAGGGTCTGGTCCCTAGTTTGGGAGTGGAGGACGTAACCGTCCACCCCAGAAGTAGGGACTCGGTGGTCGCTTCGGGGTCAGTGATAACCAGTGTACGTGTATGAAATGCACATAATAGATTGGTTGAAGAACGTTGGCACCCCGTCTCCTCGATATTCATCCGGGTGAAATTCCTCTCCAGAGTACTGAACGGGCTCCGGTGTGTCGACTTTCCTCCATGTCGGTTCCAAGTCTTCCGACACCCTGAGGTTTCGGCCACGAGAATCGGTACCTTGGACACAATTTCGGCCCTCGAACCACTTGTCCTCTTCTAAGGGTCCGGGGTAGAGTCTGGGTGACTGAGTCTTCCGACCACCAACCCGGGCCCCTTAGACACGTGAATTTTGTGGTGTGGTTCCCTAAGACTCCATGGCCGTTCTGAATCCCGGGGTGAGTTTTACTGCGATGAGTGACTCAAACCGTATCTCGAGTCCGGCTTTCCGATTTCGGAGGTGTGGTCCGGGTTACGACACCGTAAGAAGGGTCGTTGAGACGACGGGTGATGACCGGTGACTTTTGATTCTGAGAAAATAGGTGCGGTCCAGACGAATCGGGGAAAGAGATCTGGTCCCTGAGATTCGGCAATACCCCAGTATGTGGTGAAACTGTAAACAACTTTCAGACCCAGAACGGGGAGGAAGGGGTTCTGTGTAGGTGTGTCTTCGGATATGAGAAAACCACCGGGGGAGTGTTTTATGTGTCACAAAACGTATCGAAGTCCCTCCTGTATCTAGGAGGGTTCGGAAAGTACTTGTAGGGGAGGGTGGTGGTGGTAGTGGGGGTAGTCTAATGTCTTTGAAGGTCATATCTTTAGACTTGGGTCTAATCGAGGACACCAAAATAAAATAAAAGTAGGAAAGACACAATCTCTATGTGTGACCTCATAATATCTACTTAAGTGTACAAAAGACACTAAACAAAATTTTATGAGGACCCATATACCCCTCCTCCCACCCCTCACAGTCCTCCCTATGGTCTAATTAACCGGTCATCAACAAGTAACAACGTCGACCCTCCACCCATGTACCCCTAAGTAAGATGACAAAAGATACATATACTCACACACACACACACACACACACACACAATCAGCGAGTCAGCACAGGTTGAGAAACGTTAGGGTACGCTGATATCGGGCGGTCCGAGGAGACAGGTACCTTAAGAGATCCGTTCTTATAAACTCACTCATCGGTCGGTAAGGGAAGAAGTCCTCTAGAAGGACTGGGTCCCTAGTTTGGACTCAGAGGGTGTAATGTCCGTCTAAGAAATGGTGGACTCGGTGGTCCATGAAAACAGATACAAATCTTTACCGGTATTATTCTTCAATATTTTTTAATCTAACTCAACGTACCGTATATTTAATATAGAGTTATTTCGACGACAAAAAGAAAAAATTGATCGGATAACAGGACGACGACGACGATTCACTGAAATCAACACAGGCTGAGACACGCTGGGGTCTCTGCCGTCGGGTGGTCCGAGGAGGCAGGGACCCTAAGAGGTCCGTTCTTGTGACCTCACCCAACGGTAAAGGAAGAGGTTACGTACTTTCACTTTTCACTTTCACTTCAGCGAGTCAGCACAGACTGAGAATCGCTGAGGTACCTGACGTCGGATGGTGCGAGGAGACAGGTACCCTAAAAGGTCCGTTCTCATGACCTCACCCCACGGTAACGGATGACAGGATCTGGACGTATTTAGACGGTCACCTGTGTGATTTCCGGTTCTCTCTTGTTAAATGAAAAAACGGACGAAAAGGAAGTCCAGTATCTTGTCAATCAGTTCTTAAGTTTCAGGACAATTCTACCGTCCCGGACAGGGACGTCTAACATCAACCACCCCACCCCTACTCCTCCCATGCCCCACAGATCGATCAACGACATATATTTACCGGTCTTCGACCTCCGGATTAACTAAGATCATTATCCGTAATGAGTCGATTATACTTATGTTATTACTATTAATAGTGAATATAAGGTACAAGTCTCGTGAAATGTTTCTCTTTGAGTTTATATCGTCTATAGGATACTTGTCTGGACGACGGGACGACAGAATTCGAACGTTTTTCTTTCTCTAAAGGACTTACTAAAAAATTTCCTTCTATCAAGAATTTTGATTGTTAACCGGTACTCCAAACAATTGTTCTGTCTGTGGTCTTATTAGTGGTTGTCTGAAAGGTATGCCTTCGGACGTCCTACCCCCTCCCCTCGATTCCTCACTACGTGACGGATGTACGTTTGTAGACGTGTCACAGGAGTGGAGGGAAGCACGAATACTTCGGACTTCGTCGCGGAGGACACTCAGGGGTTTTGTGACATCGAAAACGAACCGTTCACTGATTTGGATGTTATTAGACGTCTCGACCGGATCGGTGTGGAAGTCCAAAATGTCGTACCTAGGGAGACGGTGACATTGAAGAAACATTCTACTGTCACCAGGGAGGGAGTCTCCCGACTGTACTCCAAAGTTACTCTAATGTCCGTATCGAGTAAAATAACATGGAGTGACATAACGCGAGACGTCCGTGACACTAAAATTGTTTACCTTCTACACACCGGTGGGACGTAACTCGTACTGATACCCACGGTAAAACGGTTGTTGTAAACCAGTCGTGAAAAATCGTTATTTCATAAAAAATCAATCCCGAAGTGACCACCGAGTCTGCCATTTTTTTTTTTTTTTTTTTTTTTCAGACGGACGTTACGGTCTCTGGGTTCAGTCATAAGAACGGACCTTTTGGGGTACCTGTCTCCTCGGACCGTCCGATGTCGGGTACACCATCGTCTATCAACCTGTACTGACTCACTGATTATCATACATGTAACAAAAAATCTGTATTACGATAATAATGTGTGAATTATCTGTCGTCATATTATATTCGTATTGAAAATATACGTGACCCTTTGGTTTTTTTCTACCACACTCAGTGAAATAACGTTATAAATGAAATAGCTCCACTAGACCTTGGTTTGGCCTCTCGAGAGACTCTACACGGACAAGTCAAGTCAACGAGTCGGTACAGACTGAGAAAAGTTGGGGTACCTGACGTCGTACGGTCCGGAGGGACAGGCAGTGGTTGAGGACCTCGAATGAGTTTGAGTACAGGTAACTATTACGGTAGGTTGGTAGAGTAGGAGACAGCAGGGGAAGAGGAGGACGGAAGTTAGAAAGGGTCGTAGTCCCAGAAAAGTTTACTCAGTCGAGAAGCGTAGTCCACCGGTTTCATAACCTCGAAGTCGAAGTCGTAGTCAGGAAGGTTACTTATAAGTCCTGACTAAAGGAAATCCTACCTGACCAACCTAGAGAACGTCAGGTCCCCTGAAAGTTGTCAGAAAAGGTTGTGGTGTCAAGTTTTCGTCGTTAATAAGTCGTGAGTCGAAAGAAATATCGGGTTGAGAGTGTAGGTATGAACTGATGACCTTTTTGGTATCGAAACTGATCTACCTGGAAACAATCGTTTCATTACCGAGACAAAAAATTATACGACAGATCCGACTACTATTAAAAAGAAGGTTCCTCGTTAGCATAAAACTGAAGTATCGACGTCAGTGGTAGACGTCACTAAAACCTCGGGGGGTTTTATTTCAGACAGTGACAAAGGTGACAAAAGGGTAGATAAAGGGTACTTCACTACCCTGGTCTACGGTACTAGAATCAAAAGACTTACAACTCAAAATTCGGTTGAAAAAGTGAGAGGAGAAAGTGAAAGTAGTTCTCCGAGAAATCAAGAAGAAGAGAAAGACGGTATTTTCACCACAGTATGCGTATAGACTACAATAACTATAAAGAGGACCGTTAGAACTAGGGTCGAACACGAAGTAGGTCGGGTCGCAAAGAGTACTACATGAGACGTATATTCAATTTATTCGTACAATTTATTCAATTTATTCTACACGGACATAGATCCAGTTTTGTGAGCCTTGGTCCGGACCCGTGTCTTCCTTATGAGTCATTTACAAAAAGAGTAAGTATGACAAAAGAGACCGACCGATCTGATATTTGGTCAGGGGTCTAAAGTACACCTACACGTGATCCGGACTCCCCTTCGCTGGTCTCCCACTGGGTGGGGGGTGGGGTAGGGTGGCGTGAGGATGGTGACGGGGGGTAGGTTAGAAGTGGTCCCCCTCCCCGCCCGTAGGTCACCGGTTGTGAAGTTCATGTTACGGAATTTGAGACTACCTAAGGTGACTTACTAGTGGAGTACCAGTTTACCGTTAAGTAAGGAAGGACCTTAAGAGGTTTACCTTTAGAATGTGATCGATGTTTATCTCTTCTCTACTGGAGGAGGACTTTGGATGAAGAGATAGGAATTCGAAATTAATCAAAACTAAAATTATTGAAATTAATAAAGAAATTTGCTAGAAAGATAGGTCTTACCATAATTCCGTAAAAATTGGTCAGACTGGGAGCTTCCTACGGGAGACTTCAGGTTGGTCAAACGTTAAGACACTCACCTCGGGACATTAGACGAGAATTTGTATATGTGACGTTGAATGAAACTAAAGGACACTCACCAAGAATTATTATTACGGTTGATTTGTTTGTTCTACCTTTCTTTGAAGGTATTGAGGATTCTTTATTCGTTGTTTCCCGTAGACTAAAAGGGATGTATCTTAGAACTCACAGAGAACCTATTCAAAAATTTTTCTTTTTGTTTGCGAAGAAATCACCTACATTGTTTTTGTGTTCCTCCCTTATTGATCGTTCGAGTCCGGTTCAGGTCGATGTGTTGTTTTGTCTAGGGTGACGGTATCAGTGACGGTAATCAGTGTAGGTGCGAGGAGATCCTTGGACTTCTGGTGTAGACGTTCCTCAGTGTCCGAAACCCTCGGACCACTCGTCCCCAGTTGTCTACTGTTTCACATAGACCCGGGTCTCAGGTTTCTCGGATAATTATAGACAGGTTGTCATCAGGAAGACCCGCTGTGACCGGGACAACAAGAGAGTTAACGTAACAAGACGGGTCCTGGGTCCCAAAGTCCTCATCCGAGACCGGCCGAAACTACTTGTCCGAGTCAACACTCTTTGGTGTCTACTCTTTGCCTCCGTATACGTGAGACCCGAAGCGAATGTCTCCCGCGACGTCGTCCTCATGAGCCGTGGGGCCGGCAGACTGGGGACACTCTGAGAGGTTCTCGGTGAGCGGTGTTTGCGTGACGGACGACCGGTGTGTCAGGTAACAGAGACCTTAGGAAAAAGATAGGGACGGAAACCTGGGACTCGGACTACGGTCTACGGTTTCACCATCGGTGTGACACCCCGTGTTGGTCTTTACGTACACAATCACTTCGCCGTCTAAGGAGTCCCGCTAGACCTAGGTCGGTGTTTGCACCACCCACACTCCTTTCCGTGTCTCGACCCGTTCTTTACGTCGGTTCAGGTAAAAAGGAATCCGTCCACCCTAAGCATACGAAACATCTGGTGACACTATTATGTTATTAAGATAGTGTCCATACTTTACATATCATACTCCTTAGATCAGTTATTAATCTTGTTAATATTAATACATTATAGAAACATAGTACTGTCGTCTCTCGATCTGAAGAACACCACCAGTAAAACTTTACATACCTTTATGACTTAGTGATACAACACACTAAGTCGTCCTCCTTAATTGTATGACAACAAGTAGTTAATAGGAAACTTTTGTTTATTTGTTCGAGTATCTTTTTCTCCACCCCCACTCCCTTCCCCTTGATTTACTTCCACCAGTTTTCTATGTTTGAAGACGAATATTCTAGTTATTCATGACTCCTACATTCATGTTGTACCATTTACATTAATCGTGACGACATACTATAGTAACTTTCGACAATTCCTTCATTTAGACCCCCGAAGGGATTACCAGGTCCCCCAATTCTGAAACGGAGAGTTACATTCCCCACGTCCAAGCTAGAGACCAGTCCCTTGATTCTAGGGTGTACGAAACACCGGTTTTTTGGTTTTACATTCTGTCTTCGTTATAACATTGTTTAGGTTGCACACGATTCAACGAAGTCAGTACAGTCTGAGAAACGTTGGCATACCTGACATCTGACGGTCCGACGACACAGGTACCTCAAGAGGTCCGTTCTTATGACCCCACCCAACGGTACAGGAGGAGGTCCTCTAGAAGAGTTGAGTTCCTTACTTGGGTCCAGGGAATGGCGAGAACGTGACCGTCCACTCAAGAAATGGTGATCACGGTGGACCCTTCTGAAGATCTGAAAAATTTTTTCTCTCATTTAGGATTCTCAAGAGTAGCGTTCCTTTTTATAAAAAAAACATAAAGGAATTAAAACATAGACACACTCTACTACCCACGAGTGATTTCAATAACACTATTAGTAAAGTACTAGGTGCATTCAGTTTAGTAATAGACCTGTGGCATTAGAACATGTCACGACATACAGTTGAGATAGAGTCATTTTGACCCTCCCCCCCAATTTTTATTATTTTTATTTCGTTAAGGAATCTTTTGTTTGTTAAGATCTATTCGAAGAGAGACTAGGGGTTTGTAGGTGACGATTCACGCTGTGTGTCATGTGGTCTAGTTTTCTCATCGGGGGACGAGCGTCGTTGATCTCTTTTCGGGTGTGTGGCTGCTTCTGGGTCGTGTCGGATTTTGTTTATGCATTTTAAAAATTTCTTATTAAGGTGACCTTTCAAGGAACCCTTTTCCTTAAAACAGACAAAATATAGGTGCCACAGATCTTGACTCCGACCATGTGTTGTTATAGACTACCTACTTCCTTCTCCTCGGTGTGGTTTTCGGAGACCACGAGCTACTCAATTAAACGTTACTTAGTCTGTAAAAGGAAATTGTTTGGAAGTATTTTTCACTTTACTCTTCGAGGGTGAAAGGCTCGTCGGTGTAGGTCCCATCAACGACGTAAACCTCCCTCCTTGAGTCAGAGTGACGTCCCGGGACACCCGAATTTCCTTCCTCTGGACCAACTTAACCGACTCGAGTGTGAACCCTGGTTGTGACAGTACCGGTGTCAGTGACCTGAGGGACCTTCCGGGTGTAGACTTAAGGAACTACGGTCCACGGTGGATGTCCGACGATCCTCAGACCGGTTAAGTGAGACCTTAGGACCGGTTCCGACGAGAACCCCGGACGGGGTCGGAAGACTTCAGAGTCGTGTCACGTTAACCTATTGACCCTAGACCCGGTACAAATCCCCGGAGGGTCGACGGAAAAATATGTAGGGAGAGTTATGGAACATGGAGTCCGTTGGTCCTGGTAACCCTACTGGACCTGGGTAACTACATGGTTTAAGGTCTAGAGAAAGGGAGAGAGAGTCCGGATGAAATTTTGGAAGGACACCTCTGAAGGCGAAGGTCCTCCTACCTCATCTATTTGTAATAAAGAGGTCGATTTATGTTTATTCTTACGACCTGTGATACTTCTTCCTCCTCCTCCCCCTCTTTCTGAGTTTCCATCTCTCTTTTGTCGTCTGACCTCCGGAATCCTGTACTCCTTGTTGTTGCCGTCCCTCAAGGAACCTGAAAGAAAACGGAGCCCATAGATTCTGAAGTCTGAATTCTTCTGTTGACTCTTTCCTGTTCTCTGTGTCAGGTTTTTTCGGAGACGAGAGGGATCGGTTTCCTGGTCCTTTCCCTCTCCGGTATTCTATCTTTTGTTTAAAATCTACGAGTTGAGGTCAGTCTGTCGTGTCTTTTTGGTACCGGGGTAGGGGTGATTTCCGTCGTTTCCGACTCACTCCTCTGGTATGAAGAAGGGAGTCCTCCGACATCCTCCACGGGGGTGGAGGGTGGTCCTACCGTAGTCTCCTCTGGATTACCTTTTACTCCTTAAAAGACGACGGGTCGTCATTCTTCCGAGACGGTGTACCCTTCCATGTGTCGATATTTTGTTTCTTTTTTTCTTAACAGGGATGAACGTCTACCGTACTAACAGATTTATCTTTCAGGGTTAGATCGATGTTTTTTTAGATCTTGATTATTCACTCAAATGTTCCAGTGTTCTATCTTCTCATTTTATTTTTATAACTAATATAAGGACAGATAATCGTTACTTCCGTACCTGTGTTTTAGGACATATAATCATTACTTACGTTCTTGTGTTTTTAAAAATTTATGTTAAGGTAAAGTTTCTAAATTTATGAATTTATATTTAGGTTGTTTTATATATGTCATAAAGAAACGACTTTTGAAGTTTTGTGACTACTTTCTTTGACTTCCAGATTTATTTACCTCTCTATATCCCCACAAGTACTTAATCTTCTAAATTTTCTTATTTTTACAGTATAGAGGAAGTTTAATACATATACAAATTACGTTTTAGGTCGTTCGAATAAGATTTTAAATATACCTTTCCGTCTCTTTTTATTGTTCACCTACCTTAGTCTCATTATATGTGTATCTAATTACTTGTTTTATCTCTTGGACCTTGATCAGTGTGTTTGTACTAGTTGACTAACAACTATTTCTGCGTTACTACGACCTGGTTCGTCTATAAGTATCAGGTGGGGCGAGTGTTTCTTCAATTAAGTTTTACCTACTACCTAAATTCATATTTTACATTTTAATTTTTGAAAATCCCTTTGGTTATCTTCTTTTAGAAGTCCTAGATTCCACTCCGATTTCAAGAATCTGAACTGTGGTTTTCGTACTAGGTAAATTTTTTACCATTCTACCTGAAGTAGTTTCATTGTTGAAAATCAGACACTTTCTGGGACAATTTTCCTACCTTTCTACTCGATGCCTGACCCTTTTTTATAAACGTTTCGTGTACAGGTTGTTTCCTGATCACAGCTCTTATATATTTCTTGAGAGTTTGAGTTGAAGTCTTTTTTTTTTTTTAGGTTAATCTTTTACCGGTTTTACTGTACTTGTCCATAAAGTGGGTTTTCCTATATGTCTATCGGTTGTTCATATAATTTTAAAAGGGTTATAGGGATCGGTAGTAATCCCTTTACTTTTGATTTTGGTCACTGTATGGGTAGTCTTTCAAATTTTACTTTCTTTTATCACTGTTGTGGTTTACAACCACTCCTAAATCTCTTTAGCTCAGTAAGTATACAACGTACAACAACAAATCAGTAATTCAGCATAGACTGAGTAAACGTTGGAGTACCTGACGTTGTGCGGTCCGAAGGGACACGAAGTGGCAGAGGACCTCAAACACGTTTGAGAACAGGTAACGCAGCCACTACGGTAGGGTGGTAGAGTGGGAGACAGCGGGGGACCACCGTGTCTACCATTTCCGAGACGGACGTTACGTTCTCTGTGCCCAACCTAGGGCCCCGGTCCTACTAAGGGACCTCTTCCATTATCCATGGATAATTGTCATAAGAACGGACCTCTTAAGGTACCTGTCTTCTTGGACCGTCCGATGTCAGGTCACCCCAACGTCCCTCAACCTGTACTGACTCGCTGAAAAGGTATAACGACCACCCCGATATTTTACCAAACCAACGAGACCTTTCGTCAAACCGTCAAAGAATTTTTCTATTTGTACGTCGATGACATACTGGGTCAAGAATGTGACAACCCGTAGATAGGACCTTTTTACTTTTGAATGTCAGTGTGTTTGTGAACATGTACTCATAACTATCGTCGAAAAAATAAAAATAAAAAAGTCGAAATAAAAATTATCGGGTTTTGACCTTAGGAAGTCGTCCACTTACCGTTTCGTTTGACTCTTAGGTATGGAACCTAATGATGGGTCTGTATTTTTCTTAGTTCAGAACTATACACGTTGTTGAACCTGTTTAGAGAACTCTTAGTATGACTCACTTTTTTTTCAGTCAGAGATTTCCAATGTGTATGACATATTAAAATAAGTCCATTGTAAGAACTTCCTGAAGGGACCACCGAGTCTACCCTTTCGCAGACAGATGTTACACCCTCTGGGTCCAAGCTCGGGACCCAACCCTTCTAGGGGACCTCTTCCTTTACCGTTAGGTGAGGTCATGATAACGGACCTTTTAGGGTACCTGTCTCCTCGGACCATCCGATGTCAGATACCCCGGAGTTTCTCAGTCTGTGCTGACTCGTTGAAGTGAAAGTGAAAGTTGTAAGAACTTTACTGTCTTAATATCTTTACTTCTTGGCCATTCACCAACGGTCCCTTACTCCTCCCTCAACTCCACCCTATCTTCACCCACACCGACATTTCCCCTTTATGGTCCCTAGGAACACCGTCACCTTTATCAGACATAGAAAACTGTCATAATTACGGTATGGGACCAACACTGTAATAGGACATCAAAAACGTTATACGATGGTAACCCTCTTTGACCCACTCCTCATTTATCCTAGAACCATAATAACGAACCTCCCCGTACAGTTGGATCGAGTTTTTTTTAAAAATTACGGTAAATTTTTCTTTTCAAGGAAGACGACGAGATAAACAAGGGAAGAGCACCCGGGACGATATCATTAGGTACGACTCCACAATCACCCATCAATTCCGGGACTTTATTAGACAGAGGGTAATATAGAGTTGTTCTCGAAGGACCCCTACTATCTTCTCGTTGAAAAATATCTGCTTGACGGAACTTAAATTTTAGTTCTACGAAACTTCGGACCAGAATCATACGAAACACTGGAACCTGTTTAACGAATCGGAGAGATTTTAAGGTAAAGTAGTACATTTATTTTAAACTTCTAATTTACTTTTACACTTTGTGAACCATTCAACATTTCGTCATGTGTTTTTCCTTCCAGAAGGAGGGACAAAGAGAGGGAAAGGCCAGGAGTAACGATGACTGACCTCCTCCCCCGGCACCGAATCGGACTCAGTGACGAGGTCGTTCACAAAGCAGGCACGAACAAGTGCGACTGTCCCGAAGGGTCCACTGTGATCACCATTTCTTGGACGGACGGTTACGTCCTCTGTACTCAAGTTAGGGACCCAACGTCCTCCTAGGGGACCTCTTCTATTACCGTTAGGTGAGGTCATGACAACGGATCTCTTAAGGTACCTGTCTCCTCGGACCCCCCGATGTCAGGTACCCCAACGTTTCTCAGTCTGTGCTGACTCGATAACTCGAAAGTGTCCGTGTAAGTACGACTATCACTTCCTTACACATTTCGGTCCCCAATCGAGGTCACCCCCTCTTCCTCCCAAGTCTTGAGTGTTCCTGTTTCCACTCTGAAACTTCCCGGGAGACATCGTAGGGTACATCTCTCGGGGGACGGGACCCGCTTTGAGGAGAGACTCTGCGGTCCCCTGTCTCTCGGGTCCGGATACCTTGTCCGGTCGTCGGTCAAGCCCCTTGGTCGTGACTACCCTCTCTTCTTTTCGAAGAGCGAAACTGGTGCCTGAAAGGAAAGACAATAGTGGAAACGAAAGGTAACGGAAGACCTTCGTGTGTACCGTTCCTCGTACAAGCGAAATACAAACATTTGGGATTTCGGTCTGTCCCGACTCTGGACACGTTCCAAGTGTGTCTCTTACTCAGTCACGGGGTCGACCCCGGTCCGAAGACCCGACCTGTGAAGGGTGTCGTGTCTCCACAGGTTTACACTTTGCATTCTGATTCTTCGGAGAGGACTCTCTTACCGTGGTCCGGAGTGGTCCGGAAAGGTGTGTTGAAGACTCGACCCGGAGTCCTCGACGACGGTCGGACCGGACAGAGACTCCCCACGACGGGTCCCTCCGCCGAAGGGAGGGAAGGTCGAGACTGGAAAGTCACTGGATAAATTTCCGTCTCTTAGGTCAAACCCCAGACCCAGAGAGGATTCTCCCACGGAGGGCGTGCACCGAGAGGTCCCGGCAGGGTCAGTGGAGGAGGACGACCCTACTCCACCTCTCCCACAAAAGAAGAGTGGGTAGGGGTGTCCAGGGCACAAGAAACGCCCCCACCCCACCCATCGTCGTGGGTGAAGGGTGAGACGGTCCCCCTCCCTGCCAGACCTTTGAGGGTTCACGGGTTAGAGAGGTGCCAACGGGGATGGGGGTCCAGAGGTCACTTTTCACTCGATACTTTTGTGTACACGACGAACCCTCCCTCCCTTAGTCTTTGATAAACGACCTTAATCAAGTGGGTAAACGTTCGACGGTTGAACCTTTCGGTACTCGATGAGACTCCGGTCCTTCCCAACTTACCCCCTCAGTCCCCACCCCCCTTGACGTCGTTCCTCGGAACTTGGCAGGGTCCGGTAGGGAAGGGCTCCTCCAGACCCCCGGGGACGAGGACGGGAGGCCTACGGGAGTCGGACCCTATTCTCTTGTTCCGTCTCCAGGGCTCTTTCTGTCCTCCTGTTCTCGTATATTAGTCCGGTCAGTCAAAACCGAAGGTCCGTTGAGCACCAGGGAAGTCGTTAAGTCGATCGGTAAGTAAACAAGTAAGTAAGTAAGGGGTAGGGAAGTGAACTATTTATAAACACTACGCGGATAGTGTATGACCTGGGACCTCCGTGTCACCACTTGTCCCGTCCGAGAGACGCGAAGACCTCGAATGTCGGAGTACCTCCTCGCCGCCCTCCCCCCTGAACAAACCTATCCCATCATTTTCTCCGGAGAGAATGGGGCTTCGGTGCGGGGTGGAGGATTTCTAGGATCCTTCGAAAGGTCAATCGCGACGGTTTGGACTTTAGGTTCACAGGACTTCTTTGACGGTTGTAAAACGTCTGTACATTCAGAGTTTTTTACCCAGGGATCGTGGATTATTTTTGGAAGAGGGAAGAACCCCGGAGAGTGGGCATTTCCCTCCAACCTTCTCCCTTCTTTCTCCCCCGACTCCAATGTCACTCCTCCGGAGAACTTGTTGGTCGACAAGTCGGTCACACAGTAAGTCTGTAGGGACGGAGGGTTATCGAGGTAGTTCAGGGAGGGACAGAGAATTTCAGTGTCATTGAGTCTTGGTCGTCGAAACTGAAAGGACGTACGTACATGAGTTCTTCTTAGACGGCTTGTCGGGGATTCTCGACTATGAAGAGGACCTCGACCTCTACGTTCCCACTTGACCTATAGGTACCGAAGGAACCCTCGAATCTCAGATTAGTCATCTTCACTGTCTCTAATTAAGGAAAGTACTTATTGATTAATTAATGCTAACACGATTTATGAAACTATCCCTCCGGGAGTAAGTCACCTCCCCAGACCCTTCGGAAATGTTTCCACTATAAATTTCGACTTTGCACTTCTTACTCTTCCTAAACCGGTGCACCTCTCCACCCTCTCCTATGTCGTGCACCCTCGAGTCCCCGGTCTACCGTACATGAAAGTTTCTTGTCTTTCGACCGGTCTCCATCCCCGACTCCCCTCACCCTTCTCTCCGATACACTCAAGACCCTCTAACCGTTTCTCCCCGGTCTCTCGCCCCCGGAGTGTCTGGTGTTCTAAATCCAACGTCGGATTCTTGAAACCCGAAGGGACCGCCGAGTCTACTATTTCTTAGATGGACGTTACATCCTCTGGGTCCAAGTTAGGGACCCATCCCTTCTAGGGGACCTCTTCCTTTACCGTTGGGTGAGGTCATAAGAATGGACCTCTTAAGGTACCTGTCTCCTCGGACCGTCCGAAGTCAGGTGCCCCAACGTTTCTCAACCTGTGATGACTTGTTGATTGTGAAAGTGAAAAGTGAAGTGATTTTCGAAACCCTTCGATGAATTCCTGAAGACCGTCCTGTGTCTTAGTTCAAACGGAACTCAAACCACCCATCGGCTCTCATCTTTACCCCTCTGTCAACCTTTCGACGAGGTCCGTAAGTACACCCTCCACTACTACCTTCAGAGGACACTACGTTCACCGCTTGTACGTCTCGCCCCCGGTCCCTGGTCCGGGCCAATCCTCCACCCTAGTAGAACTGTAATACTACCTAGTCGACACCTTGAATCCCTTCCCTCCCAAGCAAAGAGGGTAAGAGCTCTCACCCCTCACTCTTGTGTGTCCTCTTTTCGAAGTCTTGGCCCCCGAACTATCTCAAGAATTTGTACCATGGTTTTTGCGATCGGTAGTTACTTTTTTTTTTTTTTGTTTGTTGTTGTTGTCTTCGATATCTCTGTGCGTTACTGAACCTACCTATAGTTTCCGTAATACGGTTTACCTTTTTTTTGGTCGGAGATTTCCCATGTGTGTCAGACTAAGGTACACACATTGGAAGAACTTCACTACTTTCATGTCTCAACTTATTGTTTACTCAACAAAGGTCCCCAATCCTCACCTCCGCCTCCTCTTCACTTTCCGTCACTGACATTTCTTCATCGATCTCCCCCTAAAAACACGACTACCTTATCAAGACCTAGAATTGGTTCCGTCACCAATGTGGACAGCACTTTACTGTAACTTGAGCATGTGTGTAACGTGGTCACAGGTAAAGGGTTAAAACAATAAGATGATCTCCTTGTTTTCTAAATTGGTAGCTCTGATTGACCCGTTTTTTATGTATTCTTGAGAGACATCATAGAAGTGTTGAAAGACACTAATAAAAAATTAAACCTTTTTTTCTCTCTCTCCGTTTTGTGTCACGGACCGTACATCTTCGTAAACTATTTTACAATTTTGGTGTATAACCCGGGACAGAAGTCCCTTGGAGATCGAGTCGAGACGATGTCCCTTTATTTGTCGGACACAGAGTCCACTAGAAGAGTCAGACCCTCTAAAACAACGACAAGTCATCGACTCAGTACAGGTGAGAAACACTGTGGTACCTGACGTCGTACGGTCCGAAGGGACAGAAAGTGATAGTAGAGAGTCTCAAACGAGTTCGAGTACGGGTGACTGAACAACTACGGTAGGAATAGGAGACAACAGGGGAAGAGGAGGACGGGAACTAGAAAGGGTCGTAGTCCTATACAAGGTCATTCAACCGTAGTCCACCGTTTTCATAACCTCGAATTCGAAGTCGTGGTCAGAAAGGTTACTTAAAAGTCCCAACTAGAGGAAATCCTAACTGACCAAACTAGAGGAACGTCCGGTTCCCTGAGAGTTCTCAGAAGAAGTCGTGGTGTCAAGTTTTCGTAGTTAAGAAATCGTGAGTCGGAAGAAATACCAGGTTGAAAGTGTAGGTATGTACTGATGACCTCTTTGGTATCGAGACTGATATACCTGGAAACAGTAGTTTCACTGTAGAAACGAAAAATTATACAACAGATCCAAATAGTATTGAAAGGAAGGTTCCTCGTTCGTAGAAAATTAAAGTACCGACATCGGTTGTAGACGTCACTAAAACTTCGGGTTCTTTTATTTAATATAGTGACAAAGAGGTGAAAAAGGGGAATATAAACGGTACTTCACTACCCTGGTCTACGGTACTAGAATGAAAACCCTTACAACTCAAAATTCGGTCGAAAAAGGGAGAGAAGAAAGTGGAGTAGTTCTCCGAGAGATCAAGAAGAAGTGAACGACGGTAATCACACTATAGTAGACGTATAGACTCCAATGACTATAAAGAGGACCGTTAGAACTAAGATCGAACACCAAGTAGGTCGGACCGTAAAGTGTACTACATGAGACGTATATTCAATTTATTTGTTCTACTGTTATATGTCGGAACACTAATGAGGAAAGGGTTAAACCTTGACATGTTTTTTCTAGAAGTACTGGGTCTATTAGTACTACTACACTAGTGATTAGATCTCGGTCTGTAGAACCTTTCACTTCAGTTCACCCGGAATCTTTCGTAGTGATGCTTGTTTCGACCACCTCCACTACCTTAAGGTCAACTCGACAAAGTTTAGGACTTTCTACTACGACACTTTCACGACGTGAGTTATACGGTCGTTCAAACCTTTTGAGTCGTCACCGGTGTCCTGACCTTTTCCAGTCAAAAGAAAGGTTAAGGTTTCTTTCCGTTACGGTTTCTTACGAGTTTGATAGCGTGTTAACGTGAGTAGAGTGTACGATCATTTCATTACGAGTTTTAAGAGGTTCGGTCCGAAGTCGTTATGCACTTGGCACTTGAGGGACTACAAGTTCGACCAAAATCTTTTCCGTCTCCTTGGTCTCTAGTTTAACGGTTGTAGCCGACCTAGTACCTTTTTCATTCTCTCAAGGTCTTTTTGTAGATGAAGACGAAATAACTGATACGGTTTCGGAAACTGACACACCTAGTGTTATTTGACACCTTTTAAGAATTTGTCTACCCTTAGGGTCTGGTGGACTGGACGGAACACTCTTTAGACATACGTCCAGTCCTTCGTTGTCAATCTTGACCTGTACCTTGTTGTCTGACCAAGGTTTATCCTTTTCCTCATGCAGTTCCGACATATAAC
>SJYO01031923.1:9151-111821 GCA_006410555.1 Capra ibex | reverse complement strand
TTATAGTTATTGGAGTCTATACGTCTACTGTGGTGGGAATACCGTCTTTCACTTCTCCTTGATTTTTCGGAGAACTACTTTTACTTTCTCCTCTCGCTTTTTCAACCGAATTTCGAGTTGTAAGTCTTTTGATTCGAGTACCGTAGACCAGGGTAGTGAAGTACCTTTTATCTACCCCTTTGTCACCTTTGTCCCAGTCTGAAATAAAAAAACCCGAGGTTTTAGTGACGTCTACCACTGACGTCGGTACTTTAATTTTCTACGAATGAGGAACCTTCTTTTCAATATTGGTTGGATCTATCGTATAAGTTTTCGTCTCTGTAATGAAACGGCTGATTTCAGGTAAACCAGTTCCGATACCAAAAAGGTCACCAGTACATACCTACACTCTCAACGTGACACTTCTTCCGACTTACGGCTTCTTAACTACGAAAACTTGAGACCACAACCTCTTCTGAGAACTCTCAGGGAACCTGACGGTCCTCTAGGTTGGTCAGGTAAGACTTCCTCTAGTCGGGACCCTAAAGAAACCTTCCTTACTACGATTTCGACTTCGAGGTCATGAAACCGGTGGAGTACGTTTCTCAACTGAGTAACCTTTTCAGGGACTACGACCCTCCCTAACCCCCGTCCTCCTCTCCCCCTGCCGGCTCCTACTCTACCGACCTACCGTAGTGCCTGAGCTACCTGCACTCAGACTCATTTGAGNCCCTCTACCACTACCTGTCCCTCCGGACCGCACGACGCTAAGTACCCCAGCGTTTCTCAACCTGTGCTGACTCGCTGACTTGACTTAAACCTTGGTCAGGTAACGAGGTACAGGTCAAGATTGACAACGATGAACTGGTCGTATTTCCTCAGAATCATTTGTCCATTCTACCAGAGCATAAGGATAGAGAACTTATTAAAAGGTGTCAAACAACACTAGGTGTGTCAGCTTCCGAAAGTACATCAGCAACTTCTTCTTCATTTACAAAAAGACCTTAAGGGAACGAGAGGGACACTCGGTTGTTTAGAACCGTTAAACTAGAGACCAAGGAGACGGAAAAGATTTGAGTCGAACATGTAGACCTTCAAGAGTCGAGTGTATGACAACTTCGGACCGAACCTCTTAAAACTCGTATTGGAACGATCGTACACTTTACTCACGTTAACATGTCATCAGACTTATAAGAAACCGTGACGATAAGAAACACTTACTTTTGACTGAAAAGGGTCAGGACATCGGTGACGACTCAAAGGGTTTAAACGACTGTATAACTTATGTCGTGAAATTGTCGTAGTAGAAAATCCTAAACTTTATCGAGTGGACCTTAAGGTAGTGGAGGTGATCGAAACAAACATCATTACGAAGGATTCCGGGTGAACTGAAGTGTGAGGTCCTACAGATCGAGATCCACTCACTAGTGTGGTAGCACCAATAGACCCAGTAATTCTAGAAAAAACATATCAAGAAGACACATAAGAACGGTGGAGAAGAATTAGAGAAGACGAAGACTACCCAAGAATGACAAAGACAAGAAATAGTACGGGTACAAACGTACTTTACAAGGGAACTATAGAGGCACAAAAAAAAAAATTCTCTAGAGATCAGAAATGGTAAGATAACAAAAGGAGAGAAACATAACAAGTAACTTCTTCCGGAAGAATAGAGAGGAACGATAAGAGACCTTAAGACGTAAGTCAACCCACATAGAAAGGGAAAGAGGGAACGGAAAGTGAAGAGAAGAAAGGAGTCGATAAACATTTCGGAGGAGTCTGTTAGTGAAACGGAAGAACGGAAAGAAAAGGAAACCTTACCAAAACCAGGGTGGAGGACATGTCACAATGTTTGGAGTCAGGTATCAAGAAGTCCGTGAGACAGATAGTCTAGATTAGGGAACTTAGATGAACAGTGGAGGTGACATATTAGTATTCCCTAAACTAAAGTCAGTATGGACTTACCAGATCACCAAAAGGGATGAAAGAAGGTAAATTCGGACTTAAAACGTTATTTCTCAAGTACTAGACTCGGTGTCAGTCGAGGTCCAGAACACAAACGACTGACATATCTCAAAGAGGTAGAAACCGACGTTTCTTATATTAGTTAGACTAAAGTCATAACTGATAAACCACTATAGGTGTACATTTCAGTAGAGAACACAACAATCTTCTCCCATAAACAATACTGGTCACACAAGAGAACTGTTTTAAGACGATCGGAAACAGGACGAAGTAAAACACGAGGTTCCAGTTTGAACGGACAATGAGATCCATAGAGAACTGAAGGATGAAAACGTGAAGTTAGGGGATACTACTTTTCCTACAGGAAAAAACCACAATCAAGATCTTCAAGACCATTCAGAAGTGTTTTGACCAGTTGAAGTCAAATAAGTCGTAGTCACCAACCCCGTATCTGAGTCTAATGACACTACAACTTACCAAACGGAACCTTTGTTTGGCTCTAGTAAGACAGCAAAAACTCTGACGTAAGTTTATGACGTAAAACCTGAGAAGACAACTGATACTCCCGATGAGGTAAAGAAGATTCCCTAAGAGCGAGTGTCATCATCTATATTACCAGTAGACTTAATTTAAGTGGGTAAGGACAGGCAAAGTCAAGTGACTAAGGATTTTACAACTACAAGTGAGAATGGTAGAGGACAGACTGGTGTAAGTTGAATGGAACTAAGTACCTGGATTGTAAGGTCCAAGGATACGTTATAACAAGAAATATCGTAGTCTTAAATGAAAGTGGTGGTCTGTGTAGGTGTGGACTCACAGTAAAGGTGAAACAGGGTCGACGACGTAAGACAGACCTCGTCAATCATTAACGGGAGACGAGAAGACGTCATCGTATAACCTGTGGAAGGTTGGATCCCCCGAGCAGAAACCCACAGTATAGAAAAACGGAAAAGTATGACAGTACCCCAAGAGTACCGCTTTTATAACCCCACCAAACGGTAAGGGAGGAGGTCACCTGGTGCAAAACAGTCTTGAGAGGTGATACTGGACAGGTAGAACTCCCTGGGATGTGCCGTACCGAGTATCAAAGTGACTAAATACGTTCGGGGAAGCGGTACCAGGGTACTTCTCTAGTGTCGGAATCCGACACAATCCATCTTCCCTGTCCTTCCGTCTCTCCCCTTCCCTCAGGTACTACCGGAAAAAATAATAATAATCTTCATGTTTAATCCGTTTAATCTTCAACCCTAATATTTTCCTCATAAGAAGTTCCAATGACTTTCTGGTCGGACGTCAATACTCAAACAAATGTTTAGTAATCGGAATTGGCTTTCAGACTCCTCCTTGTCAGTCGGGTCAGAATCACAAACCTTCGGGGACACCACCCTACAGTCACCTTTACTGACGCAGGACGATCCTGGTACACTGAAGAAATTATTGTGGAGGACTGGTTTTGACGGAAAAAAAGAGCACACATCTCACCCGACCTAAAGTCCCTGTGACTTCGTTTAGGAGAGGTAGACCAGGAGAGGGTAGGTGACGGACTACGAATCACAAAGGAGGAATCTCAAAGTCAGGAGGTCGAATTCCGGTCTGAGGGACAATGTCGGGATTAGAATGGATTCTCATCTAAAGCTACCCCCCTCTGAGACGGTCGAGAGTCACCTCCGTTCTTCCCTTGTCTCCTATACCCATTCTTGCCCTTCTTCAGAAGGGAAGAGTCGGAAACACCTGTAGAGTCGAACAGTCCCGGGTAAGGAGGGGGAAGAAAGAGTGACGACTCTCTAGTAACGTGACTCCGACTCACTCGTCCGACCCGGTGGTGTAAATTTCATAGATTGATATATGGTCTTGATACATCTACAAAAGAGAGTAAAAGTGTTGTTTAGAATGTTTCTCCTCTGATAAACCTTGAAAGACCTTAAAAAAAGACTTATAAAAGATAGGTGTCAATGAACTTAGACATCTACGTCTCAGACGCCTACACCGTCCCGTATATATTCGATCACCTCCACTACCTTAAGTTCGACTCGATAAAGTTTAGGATTTTCTACTACGACAATTTCAAGACGTAAGTTATACAGTGGTTTAAACCTTTTGAGTCGTCACCGATGTCCTGACCCTTTCCGGTCGAAAGTAAGGTTAGGGTTTCTTCCCGTTACGGTTTTTTACAAGTTTGATGGTACGTTAACGCGAGTAAAGTGTCCGATCGTTCCAATATGAATTTTAAGAAGTGTCATCGGAAATCGTCATACACTTGACTCTTGGAGGCCTACATGTTCGACCCAAATCTTTTCCGTCTCCTTGGTCTCTAGTTTAACGGTCGTAAGTGACCTAGTGTCTCTTTTGTTCCCTTAAGGTCTTTTTGTAGACGAAGTCGTTGATGTGCTTTCGGAAGTTGACACACCTAGTGTTGTTTGACACCTTTTAAGAAGTTCTCTATCCTTATGGTCTGGTGGAATGGACAGATGACTCTTTGGACATACGTCCAGTTCTTCGTTATCAATCTTGACCTGTACCTTGTTGTCTGTCCAAGGTTTAGCTCTTTCCTCATTAGTGTTCCGACATATAACAGTAGGGCAAATAAATTGAATATACGTCTCATATAATACACTTTACGGTTCGACCTACTCGGTGTTCGATCTTAGTTCTAACGGTCCTCTTTATAGTCATTGGAATCTATACGTCTACTACAGTAAGATTACTATCTTTCACTCCTTGATTTCTCGGAAAACTACTCCACTTTCTCCTCTCACTTTTTCGACCGAATTTCGAGTTGTAAGGGTTTTCATTCTAGTACCGTAGACCAGGGTAGTGAAGTACCGTTTATCTTCTCCTTTTTCTCTTCTTCGTCACTACGTAAAATAAAAGAACCCGAAGTTTCAGTGACACCTACCACTGATGTCGGTACTTTAATTTTCTACAAACAAAGAACCTTCCTTTCGATACTCTTTGGATCTTGTCAGATAATTTTTTGTCTCTGTAGTGAAACGGTTGTTTCCAGACATATCTCGATACCAAAGAGGTCATCAGTACATACCTACACTTTCAACCTGGTATTTCTTTCGACTCGCGGTTTCTTAACTACGAAAATTTGACACCACGACTTCTTCTGAGAACTCTCAGGGAACCGGAAGTTCCTCTAGTTTGGTCAGTTAGGATTTCCTCTAGTTGGGACTTTTACGTAACCTTTCTGACTACGACTTCGAATTCGAGGTCATGAAACCGGTGGACTACACTACTCGGTCCAGTAACCATTTCTGGGACTACGACCCTTACTAACTCCTGTTCTCCTCTTCTCCCACCGTCTCCTATTCTACAAACCTAGCGTAGCTGGGTTACCTGTAGTCAAACTCGTTTGAGACCCTCTATCACTTCCTGTCCCTTCGGACCGTACGACGTCAGGTACCCCAGCGTTTACCAGTCTGTACTGACTTGTTGTGAAGTAAAGTCATATATAAAATATATAATATATATGTGATGTATTACATAAAATAGATAATATATATGTGTATATACATTTTATAACAAGAACAACAAGTCAGCGATTCAGCACAGACTGAGAAATGTTGGGGTATCTGATATTGGTCGGTTCGAGGAGACAGGTACCCTAAGAGGTCCGGTCTTATGACCTCACCCAACGGTAAGGGAAGAGGTCCCCTAGAAGGACTGGGTCCCTAGTTTGGGTCCAGAGGGTGTATCGTCCATCTAAGAAATGGTAGACTCGGTCGTTCCTTCGGGTATAATATATCTTTATATATAATATATATATATTATAATATATCTTTATATATAATATATATGACTTATCATAATGATATACTATACCATTCTATCCTACCCTATATTGTAATTACATTGTTGTTCTTTCCTTCTTCGTAGGGCCCCGTAGGTCGTGAGGGTCGATCCGGAACGATAAGAGGACAACTTATATTTATTAGAGTACTTGTCATGGTAGTCTGTTCCGGCGAGTCACTGTCACTACCTAGTTCCGTCTTTATACTGGTGAGTAATTAGTACAGACTTGGGTCCGTTTTGTACTGGTAACAGGTTAGGTGTCTTTACTGGTTTGTAGAAGGAGAAGACCGATTATACTCACCGACGACGAACAAATAGTTAATATCGAAATCGTAGAGAGACCAGACGGGAAGAAGACCCATTTTAATAACTTATAGGTCAGTATCTTCACCGGGACGAAGGACTATCGTGGGTTAGATCTCGTTTGGAATTTGAGAGGGGTTTAGTGTCTGTGTTCGGGCATAGGACATTTATGAAAGATTGTGGGAGAAGAACTCCACCGGTACCAAGGGGTAAGACACGTTACAAGGAACACTCACACACACATACACACACACACACATACACACACACACTCTCTCTCTCTCTCTCTCTACCTATATCTTTCGTTATATATTTACATCTTTATTTACATAGAGTGTGTGTCTCAAAAAAGGATATACTAAACTAGAATTAAATTTGAGAAATGAATTCTAATCGCTTTGAAACCAACTTGGAGACTTGTCGTCTCACTTTGGAGTAATTAACTTCCTCGGTATTAGGTGTCATGTACTGATGTCCGTCGGGGTTACGAATTTTTTTACCATTCGATACTTTAATTAGTAGACTTATTTTTACCGACCTCCGTCAAGTTGATTAGACCATCGTCCTAGTAAACGTACGTCAATACATGATTAATGAAATGGAATAGATAAGCAATTGTTTCCAGTTCCAATTGGAGATGAATCAGTGTAGGATAGTCCATAATCAACTCCAATGACAAAATGAACTTTTATTGAATAAAAATTTATCAGAGACTTAGTCCGAATAATGATAACATGTCCTGGAAGTAGATGATTAATAAGTCTTTGTTACTCTGGTTGGCGGAAGACCCAAGAAGTCAACTAGGGTCCCCGTTTCCGAGCACTTAGTGTGTCAATAAGTCCGGTAAAATCGTCTGTTCATTAAACTGTTGCTACTACTATAAAGAAGTGGTAAGTCCCGACAAGACTCGGGGTGGAGAGTCAGGACAGACTAGTTCCCAAAGAGTTTGAACGTAACAACTGTAAAGTCCGACCTATTAATAGACTCCCAACCCTTCACACAGGACTCGTAATGTCGTATAAATCGTTGTAGGAACGAAAGATGGGTGATCTACAGTCATCACGGAGGAGAGGGACGGGGTGGGAGTACATTGTTAGTTTTATCAGAGGTCTGAAACCGTTTACAAGGACCCCCCTCGTTTTGATAGGTAAACTTTTAGGGACAAAATTCAGGTCTCACGAGTCACCAAACGTGAAGATTAGCGAAAGTGGAGGGGGAGGGGGTAGGGAATTTGAACTATTACCTGTCAGTTCACATCAGAACTGGGACCCACATAACGACGGAGGTGTACCCACTTTCCCGACGTGTTTTGGTTCCGTGTCAACCTTCTGACTCCGAGTCTTGTTTGGGAGTTAGTCGGAGGACGTTACCTCCTCCCAAAGTCCTATAGACAGACAGTGACCCGGGAGCCGGAAACTCCCTAAAAGTCTCCACGGGTAACAAAGTGAGGGAAATAGGATGTTAACCTCCTCCCTCGGGAACGGAGGGTCGACAGATTCATGTTTCATGAACCGTGAATGAGGCCCAACCGGAACTCAATTTCTTGTCCCATTCCGTTGTTCATTGTCTGTTAGGGTTACATTAAACTGGTCCTTAGACTTTCTCCTTTCAGGTTCCTCTGACACCCTTGGGGTTCTTCCCACGGATCGGGTCCCTTCTCCGGGGTCTCTTCCACTACAAACTCGATTTTAATACTTTTTTCTTACCCTTAGTCGTTCCGTTTCTAGCGTGATCCGATTCCGGTCTCTCCTATCTCGTTTGCCGACCTTGTCCTGTTAGACACACGTCTTCCATCACCAATGGGGTCCAATAACTGATAAAGAAGCCGAAGTCCTCCCTTCTGTATTTTCTACTCCCGTCTCACCGTCCGTCCACGAACGAGTGTCTCCCGGAAAATACGGTTCGATTCTCCCCTTAAGAAATAAGACTTCCCAACACCTATAACTCTGTGTGGTTCTTTGTGGATCCCCTGAACAATTTTACGTCTAACGGACAAGGACGAGTATTTTGACGGCTAAGTAAACCAGACTTGGTTCCGTAGATATGACTCCGGATCCGTAGATACAAAAGAAGAAATCTGACAATTATACCAACTAGTGTAACCAACGAAAAGTTTAATCTTATACGGAATGAAATGTAATAGTCCACTAAGGAGAACCAACACAATATAAGAAAAAATATACAACGACTTAAGGTAGATGTTTATACAACAACATTTGACAACCCAGATGTAAGTACTCCTTATAATTGGACGTCAAACAAACGTACTAAAAACCTGGTATACTTTGGTTATGTACCACAGTAAAGGTCCTGAGACTTCTCGAGGTCATGGTGTCAGGAAATACAGAGTCACGTCTCTTCTTAAGTCGTTGTCGTTTCACCATCTATTCTTCACTAAATAATCTTATCCTGCGAACACTCCAAATGTTCGTCCACCCGTTCTTTACGGTACTGGGTTCTTGAATGACCCGATGTCGAAATATTAGTTTCCTTTTCACCTCTCTCCCTCTTCTTGAAGAAACAGAAAGAACTCATCTACAGTACGAAGGTAGTAGCCGAGGAGGAGGTCCAACCCGTCTCCTCAAAAGAACAGGGATGTACCAGTTCGATCCGGGTGTTTAATAACAGAAATACACACGTCTCTCGTACCGGATCCTGAGTAATTGAATGACTCGAGTGACCTGTCCTACACCCCGAGTACGGCGGTGACAAAATAACAAAACCTCGTACAGGACACGAAGACAACGTACCAAAACAACGATTCGTTCGGACGAACCAAGACATCAATTCGTTTGGACGAAAGAACTCAATTGATTGTCCCCAGAGGGTATAAAAAGATGAATGTTAGGGGATACCATAATCGACGAATTAGTAGATAAAATAGGAAAGTAAGATATGAATAGTGTAGAAACAGTCCAAAACCATAGTCCGACTACGACCGGAGTATTTTACTCAACTCTACATAAGGGAAGGAGAAGACAAAAGACTTTCTTTAATCCATCTTGAACACAATAAAGAGGTTCTTAAGTGGTTCTTTCGGTAGAACCTGTCCCGATAAAACACCATCTTACAAAATCATTAAGTTAAAGGAATTACTAATTTCTTGATAAGTCCAATTAAGAAGAACCCACTCAAAACCATCAGACACCAAAAGTTCCTTGACCTCGTAAAGTAGACTTAACAGTTTAAATACTATCTTCACAACCTCAATAAGGGAATAATAAGGTTACTACGGACGTCACAGACATACCTATAAGACGAAGTAAGGACCATAATCATTAAACAGAAGAAAGAAAGGAAACAGTCATAATGATCTCCTGACAGTAAAGGTAGCTAGAAAAGTTTCTTAGATGAAAATGACAGTAACGGAAAACAAAAGTTACAGTAACTAAAGACAAGAAAAAATAAAGGAATAAGGAGGAACGAAACCCAAATAAAACGAGAAGCAAGACATCAAAGAACTCCTTCTAATCTAGTGGCTGACTCTGGAAAGAAGAAAAGAATACGTACGTACGTACGATTCAGCGAAGTCAGGTTGAGAAACACTGGGGTACCTGACATCGAGTGGTCCGAGGAGACACGTACCCTAAAGGGCCCGTTCTTATGACCTCGCCGAACGGTACGGGAGGAGGTCCCCTAAAAGGGTTGGGTTCCTAGTTTGGACGTAGAAAATGTAGAACGTAACCGTCGGTCCAAGAAATGGTGATCGTGGTGGACCCTTCTGAGAAAAAAAGAACATATTCGTACATTACAGTACATTCAAAGGGACAGTCGTGACGAAATCGACGTAGGGTGTTAAAAATCATACAACATGAAAATAAAGTAAGTCGAGTTTTGTAAAAGATTAAAGGAACTTAGATGAAGAGACTGGGTACCTCTTAGATGAATCTTTAGACAACAAATCAAAGGTTCATAAAGTTTTAAAAGGAGAATAGAAAGACAATAACTAAAGATCGAACTAAGATGACAGTAGTCTCTTTAATGAGAGGTACTAAATTTAAGAAAATTTAAATAACTCCAAACAAATATCGGGTTCTATGTCCGGTAGAACCACGTACAAGATACATGTGATCTTTTTTTTTATATAAAACACCCTCACCAACCTTACAAGATATATACAGTTGATCTATTTCAACCAAATATACAACTTAAGAAGACATGGGAACGACTAAAACAGAGTCCGTAGACATATAAATTGATCTAAACCCCTTTACTTTACGTCGGGAGTAAATTTTGGGTGACGACACCCTTGACTCATCTCCTACAACTTTTAGCCTAAATTCCCATGGGTCCTATTTTCCAGAGGAACTGGGGTTCAGAGAGGGTGTGTTCACGTCTTACATTACCAAAGTGACTGGATTTCAAGGTACAAGGGACCCTTTTTGGTGAACCCTAATCTACGTAAATCGACTAATTCAGAGAAGGTGGGTGTCTTGTCCTGTATCTCTAACCAACCGGAGATTCTCTCATAATTAACCCCCTTCCCTATGTTCGTCTCCTTCATAATGTGACCTCCAAGATAATATTAGTAAAGATTGTGTCGAGAAAGATTCCGGAAGGAATACCAAGACACCTGGACCTCCTCGGACCACCCTTCCGGAAGTCTTACGACCACCGAGGGTATCCCGTACACCCTTACTTCCTTCGGACCTACGAGAAGTTGAACGGACTCGGAGGTGGGACCCTACTAGGACGGGTCAGGTTACGGATACGAGTAGACTCGTGATAAGAGACCCCACGTCCATCGGACCTTCCAGTTTCGGTTTCCTAGTTTATATCGTAGAAGGAAGGAAAGAAGAGACCCCGTAGTGCTCATTACCGGTGCTAAAGGAGGATCGTATATGACAAACAAACGAGGTCGGGGTTCCTCGTAAGAAGGAGGAGGAGGAGAGGTTCGTATCCGGAGTTTTCGAGGGTCGGGGTGTAAGGGTCGACGTCAAAAGGGACCTTCGTCACTCCACCCCCGTTTTCACACTCCTTAACACTCCCCACGTACCTCTTAGAGGTGAAAATTAGTCTAGAAGGGTGAGGAGAAGGAAGAGGGTTCATACCGACCTTGTTTCTATACCCGAGGGTTTCTCGGTCCATGTCCTTTCCCTCCACCTTTAGACGTCTCTTTCGTTAGTTTCCGTCACCAAGAATTGGTAGTAACCAAGGTCTATGTAAACTTTTAAACTATTTTATTAAAACATGAAAGAAGGGTCTTTTTTTTACGGGGACCCTACCTGGGTGTCAATAGGAAGTTAAACGTTGATGGGTTAATAACCCAAAGGGACCACCGAGTCTACCATTTCTTAGAAGGACGTTACGTTCTCTACACTCAAGGTAGGGACCCAACCCTTCTAAGGGACCTCTTCCCTTACCGTCGGGTGAGGTTATAAGAAGGGACGTCTTAGGGCACCTATCTCCTCGGACCACCCGATGTCAGGTACCCCAGAGTTTCTCAGTCTGTGCTGGTTCACTGATTGAGAGTCATAGGGTCAGAGTGGGATTCTTGAAGTCCTAATCTCTTTCACCGTTAGACATACAAGGAGAAGTGGAAGTCCACCGTTTTTCGAAATAAAAAGACTGGGGGGGGGTAGAAGAACTCACCGGTTCTACAATATAGGTTACCGTTTTCTGTTATCCGTCTGGGAATTCCCTGAGGTTTGTCGTTTCTGTCAGAACTTTTTCTTTTTTGACCTTTTGTATGAAGGACTAAAGTTTTGACTAAAATCTTTGATGTCATTAATTTTGTAACACCATCACCGTATTTCTGATTACCTTATCTTATCTCTCGAGTGTTTATTTGGGAACATATATCCCAAAAACTGTTTCCACAGTTTTGGTAAGTCACTCCCTTTCCTGTTAGAAAAATTGATTACCATGACCCTTTGATCTATAGGTATACGTTTTCTTACTTCGGTCTGGGAATGGATCGTGGTATATGCTTTTTCTTGAGTGTTCTCTAGTTCCTGTATTTACATTCTGGAATTTGTTTTGATTTGTTTTGTTTTGAGAATCTTCTTTGGTATTCTGTTTGTAAAGTAATGTAACCTAAACCGTTACTAAGGAACCTATACTGTGGTTTCCGTGTCCATTATTTTCTTTTTTTATCTGTTTAATCCAAAGTGTCTCTAAAATTTTTCACGTAGTTTGTTGTGATAGTTTGGGTGTCTTACCCTTTTTTATAAACGTTTAGTATATAGACTATTTTCTAACTTTTACTTCCGTTTTCACAATCGAAGAAAGAGATATTATATTCCTATTGGTAAAAGATAATACCTGAACGAATCTTCTAATTTACTCTACTACTTTAACGTCGTGAACCGTAACTCAGGAGTTGTCCACTCAACGAACGTGAAAAAAACCATCCTCCTTGATGTACTTTAAACCTGGGTGTTCATGACACACACACAGACACACTCACACACAGTCCTCATGACTGTCAATTCAAGTACTCGAGATTCCACATACTTGTCCTTCCTGTCACCTTCTGTGGTCTACTCCCCGGAATGGAGGTCCACCTTCGACTATGACTTAGGTACCCCAACTCGAAGGGTGAACTGGTGATCCCATTCTTTATCCCGGCTTCTAGAAATTGTCGAATACTCGTACTAGTACTGTACCAATTTAATTACAAAGTGTCTTCAGTAAATCCTCCTCAGACCACACCTTTTTCCGTCCTGATCTCCGTCTCTCAGGCCCTTTCTGACAGTAGTTCCACTGTATAAGAATCTGGACCACGAAACCACCCATGTCTCCTTTCCCTACTCAATTTCCACTAGTATCCCGAAGGCCGGTCTCCTGAACCTCGACGGAAATTCTCTTCTTCCTTCCCTCGAGTCAAACCTCCCGTTTTTATCCTACCATGTAAGGTCGACACAGGAACCCTGTCCTTCTGTAGTTTGACTTCGTTTTGGAACATGAATTCATCTATCGAACTCTGACTAAGGACATTTACTTTCCTTATGTTCGCCTTTCCAACGGCTCGGAATCTCCTATGACTCTGTCCCGTCTATTGTGTCCCGGTCACGGGGTCAAAAGAATAGAAGGTTACATAGGTTGTCTTCTTTGGTCAGATTTTTCTCTCACCCTCTTCATCTTATACACAGTAAATTACCACTGAACTCTAATTCCCGACAGACAACGCTAGCACTACTTCTACTCATTACACTATGAAAATGGTAGTTAATCTAAAATCCAAACACAAGGAAACACGACGGACCATTGTTTCCAAGACTCGTCAAGTCAAATGGAGTAACAGCCTTGACCCCGACGGGAGACTGTGAACCACTTCCTAAACCTTCCCGAGGCGAGATGGTGTGACGGGTCCCCGGTCGGGACCAGAGGGACCTAACCCTCTCGTTTTCTTACGAGAAGCACTATGGTTGAAAAGTTCAGGAACAATAAGATCCGTGTAAGGATTGACGGGACAGTACTACCGGACTCGTCGTATAAAAGAACCCGAACAACCGATCTCCTACTGTGTCTATTTTCACGAGTCTCCGATTGTCTCTCTCGTGTAGTGCTCATGCACTGTAGTTCTGGTCTTTCCCATGTATAACAGACTAAGGTAAACATAGTTTACAGGTCTGATCCGGTTAGGTACCCCTGCCTTTCATCTAATCACCAACGGTCCCCGACCCCCTCCTTCCTTACCTCTCACTGACGATTACCCATGTTCCAGAGGAAAGCCTCACTACTTTACAAGACCTTAATCTATCACCACTACCACCTTCATGAGACTTATATGAATTTTTTTTTTTGGGGTGACTTAATATATGAAATTTCCTTACTTGAAATACTCTACACTTAATGTAGAGTTAGTTCGACAATAAAGTTTTTTTACTAGTCTGTCTACAGACATAAGTACAGTATATGTTTCGTATGCTTCGGGTATTTATGTATATGTACCACTCCCCATCGACGTAAAAGTGACAGTTTAACGAGAATCCTCAACCGTAAGAATGATAAATCGTTAACGGAAATACAAAAAATTTACGAGGAAACGATTTTGATTCTTTGGGATCCCTCCCCTATTTTCACCCACCCATCTCCTGACAAAAGAGACTACTACTCTGATGACCCATTTTGTTTGTTTGTTTGGTTTTCCGAATTTGGATGGTTTTGTTTTGGTTTCGGGTTCCTTGGAATACCTTCACTAATCATACATGTAAAGACCATTGGAGTCCAAAGTAAACGGACCCGTTATGACATCTCCTTAGAACGGTATTCCTACTTGACACAAGTGGGGTAGAGGGACCCTTAGATCCCTGGACAAGAGGGAATTATAGACCGACTGTAAACCAAGGGGAGGGGTAAGACTTATACGATAGCTCCGACAAAAATTACGTGTCAGTCACGTGTAGGAGTAGGTGTGACGTCACTTATAAACGGGAGTCTCTACATACTCTAAGTCGAGTTGTTTACAAAGGACTTACGGACGGCACGTTGTACCGTGGTTCTTCTCGTTCTGACGACCTTAAAGGAACCACCAGGTCACCAACTCTAAGGGAGAAGGTTACGTCCCCTACGTCCAAGATAGGGACCAACCCCTTGATTCTAGGGTCCACGATATTCTCTGTCACGTCGTTAAAAAAAAAATTTTCTTGTTCTACCCAGTAGTCCGACAGAAGAGGAGGACCGAAACGTTACCGGGAGGTCTCGTCACAAATGACCCACGGTTGTATGAAGACGCTTTTCCCTCTCCGCACCACTGTTGTACCGTCCGATCGTGACGAGGACCCAGTCCGACTCTCAGGACTTTGCGGAAACACCCTGTCAAGTATCAGTACAAAGCGGTGTCTGAGTTACACACTGGACTGATTTAGTGTGGGGAGGGGGAAGAGACCATATAAAGGAAACATTTTACTTCTTCTCCTCACACTCATTAACAATGGATTCCCGGAAAGGTTTCACCGGTAGAATACCAAAAAGTCTTGGTCTCGGTTACTCCACATAGTTGAATCTTCTCGTCGGTCCTTCCCCAGTTACGACTCTGGTTTGAACCCTCAGTCACCCTATGAAGGGTCTCCGGTTCCTTTTCCCCCGTCCTCCGTTCTTTGACTTTGACCGTCTCAGTCAAAGTTCAAATATGTCCGACTAAAGGTACCTCGTTTTTCGGGTACTAGACCTAAGTCTTCATTCGGTTCCCTTTACCAGAACAAAACCACTGACCAATCTTTGCAAAGAGTTCACGTATTATCAGTCTTATTAGGGTCCCACAACTGGAATATACAACAGACACAAACCCTCACTTCCCTTGTCTTTCTGAGGAACTGGTGTAGTTTATGGAGAAAAGGGTCAAATGACAATGTTTTGGTTTCGTTTCGGTCTACTTTTCGGGTGTGTGTTAGTCGTTTAGAGTGATACTATAATTGTAAGTACCTCCCTCCCCGGATCTCACTCGGTCCGAGAAACGATTCTTGAAAGAAAGGCAGGTGATAGAGTAAATTAGGAGGGCAACTGAGAGACTCCATCCCCGATAATGACACGAGTAGAACATTTACTCCTTTGACTCCGTGTATTAGACGCAAGTCGTGAGAAGGTCCCTGAGACGTCCTATGGTCCACTATCTAAGGGTTTTTGGACCCTACCAAGACAATTGTTTTGAACACAGCCGACAAATCCTATTTCAGTGGTTTCCCTAGACGCTCTTGACTTCCTGTCGTATCTAACGAACACTGACCATTCTAAAGTAAGAGACCGAACTCCTATTTAAAAGGTAAAAATATGACAGGTTCTTGGTTCTCTTAGAATTAAGTAGAGAGGATAATACATCTTCTAACTTACACGGAAGTCGAGAAAATAGTACGAAGGACGTAGAAAGTGAGACACCTTTCATCTCCCCACCGTACATCGGTGGACAGAGGCACGTAGAAGTTACGGGTCCAAACGGAGGTTTAACTTCTTTTCTTGTAGAAGGGACCCTTTTCTCTTACACATAAAGGTTTGTACGTTCCTTCTTCTGTTCTGTCGTGGGACTCGGAGGGGGAGGGGACGGTGCTGGGACCGGGGACTCGTCCCAGTTCTCGTCTGACGGGACCGAAGTCTGTAAGGTACAAGAAAGGTAACGACACCGAAACTTGTCCGACAAGAGTTCCGGAGAGGAGAAGGGGAAAAGATACCTGTTTAAGGTTTCAGTCGGTTCTACGTCGAGTTTAGGACAGTGACGTACGACACTAGGGGTAGTAGGTACGGGGAGTGGGGGGTGAAGTCGTCTGACCTAAAGGGAGGGAAGGGGGACACGTGGTTCCTATCCTGGTCCGATACCGTTCTATACTAGTCACGGACGTACCGTCTGAGGGCTGACCTGGGTAGAGAAATTGACACGCGGAAGGTGTTTGTGTATGTGTGTGTGTGTGTGTGTGTGTGTGTGTGTGTGTGTGTGTGCAGAATGTCTCATGTCATAACACCAATACACCCACTTGAGTCCTAAGTCTGTCAGACTCAACCTTAGGGTCGAAACAGTGATTGTTTTACTTACCGGAATCCTTTCATTGACTGGGTGAGACACTGAGTCAGTGGAGTAGACATGTTACCCTTATTATTGTCATGAAGAGAGTACCTCAGTAAAATTCGTAATTTACCCTCCCATATCGTTCACATCTGTGCGTGTCACGGACCGTATACCATTAACGGGTCAGTCATCATGAAACATAATAATAACGGGTCTCGGACCGTGGATTTTACTACGGTCTCTGTAAAAACTCACTCACCAAGTGAGTCATTCCGAAAGTCCCAAAGTTAATCCTTGCCCAGTCCCAGTCGACCCGGTGAGTTCCTACGACGAAGGGGACTGGAGTAAGCAAAGAGTGACGTGGGACAAGAAAAGGAGGTCACGTGTGTCCTGTGTACTATTAATATGTATATAAACATATAAACGAACCATAGTCAGAAGGGGTTCTTTGATTCAAGATACTCCAGTCTCGAGTACACACAAAAGTGGTGGTCAAATAGAGGACACGGACCTTGTGATGGTCTATCACCGTCCACGAGTTCTGTCTCAGAAACTTAATTACTTATTTACTTTCTTCTTAAGTTCTCCCCACACACTACGTCTACCGGGGTCTACCACCCATTCTCAATTCATCCACCTGATCTTCCGTAGGTTTACCTTCCCTTTAGGACTCTTTGGACTCGTGCACACTCCGTGAACCCCTCTAGGTCCATCATATAGGTAAACCGACCTTCTCGTTCTCTGACAACGGTAACGAGTCGAGTGTATACCCCATCATGCTTTCTCTTCTGATCACCTTCCTCCATCCCTTACCGGAACTTACGGTCAAGTGAGTCCCTAAGTAAGACAACCAATTCCAAAACCGGAAACAGTTGTACGTTTATAGGGACCATTATCATACATAATAGGTGGTTCATGTTAAGTCATAGAACGAGAAACAGAATGTCTTCTGAAACGATTTCCCCTTCCACTACTATTGTCCTCCGGTGACCCTTCTTTTTTATCACGGGAACTCTACTCGGTTTTCGTATATCTCTCGTTTCACTTCTACTTGAAGAAGGTAGTAGTCACAACGGAACCAGGTCTTAGACTTGGGATTAATATATACTTTCACTTTCACTTCAGCGAGTCAGCACAGGCTGAGAAACGTTGGGAACCTGACATCGGGTGGTTCGAGGAGGCAGGTACCCTAAGAGGTCCGTTCTTATGACCTCACCCAACGGTAAAGGAAGAGGTCCCCTAGAAGGGCTTGGTCCCTAGCTTGGGTCCAGAGGGTGTAACGTCCGTCTACGAAATTGAAGACGTGGTGGTTCCTTCGGGGATTAATATATATTAAGTAAAATAACTTTTCACTAATATTTTCAATGTCTATCCCTTGTCCTCACCGGACACACTATTTTCCCCTAAAAACTAGTAACTAAGTTAGAGAAAACCTTGTCCTTTATGTGTGAGGTCATAAGAACGACTTTTTAGGGTACCTGTCTTCTCGGACCGGCCGATATCAGGTTTCCTAACACTTCTTAGCCTGTACTGACTCGTTGGTTCGTGTACGTGTGCGCATAAATTAGAGAAATGAACAATAACTAGACAAGTTGAAAAGACAAAAAAGAACTCAGTTAAAAACCATTATACACACAAAGGTACGGTAGATCTAATAGATTAAATAATAACATTTAAAAAGACACAGTAATTTTCAGGAAATTTTTATGGTAAAAACTATTGACGTTTCATAAGATAACACACCGACAGGGTACTAGATAAATTGGTAAGAGAATTACCAAGAGGAGTCCAATAAGTCTCGACTTTACTTACAGAAACATGTTTTAGAGATGGACATAATGATCAAAGAATTCTATTTCAAGACCTATTCCTCAAAGCCCTTGTTTTCAGACTTGAAAAGAATTCCAAGAATTACGTGGAACGGTTTAATGGTAGGAGTTTCCGGTCTGGTTAAACAACAAGAGTAATCACGTACCTTCACGAAATATTACAATCCCCAACACTGAAAATTTTGTAGAAACGGTTAAACTACCCTCTCTTTGTGGTAAAAGAAAAATCAACAGTGAAACTTTAAAGTTCACCCCACTTGTGAACAATTATAAAGTGACGGCGACGACGACGATTCAGCGAAGTCAGTACAGGCTGAGACACGTCGGGATACCTGTCGTCGGGTCATCCGAGAAGACAGGTGTCCTAAGAGGTCCGTTCTTATGACCTCACCCGACGGTAAAGGAGGATGTATTATAAAGTGATGTGTAAACATAAAGAAGTGTACGCTAAGTTGAGAAGTCAAGAAACAGACGAACAAGTGAACAGAAACAAGAAAATCACAGAAAGGATAACTAAACGTAACAGAGAAATAGGTGACAGAAGTTATAAATGACGTTCTTGAAAGTCCCCGTCTCAACGGAAATTTAAACAAATACGACAAAGAACCACAGGTCTTCCGAATTAAAAATACATCGTATGGTTAGTGAAAAAATGAAATTCTCGAGAAGATAGGGTACATACGGATTTTCGTAAAGGGGTAAGACCTTAGTCTACCTATTAGAATAAAGGGGGGAAAATTTTTTACATAGAAAATATGTACGTCTTAAATACAGTCGCATACTACACTAATAAAGAAGGGTTTAGCGTTTCGTATGGTCGGGAGAAATAACTGACTAAGGAGATAAAGGGTAACTAGACACAAGAAAGGAAATAGAATATTTAAGTATGTATACATACGTAGGTATATATGTACGTGTGTGGATGAAAGCAACACCAAAAAACCCCGACAGATAAGACAAAGTAACTAAACAGAGGAGAACGTGGTACTAGTCACTTCCTTCTGTTTATTTGTCTTTTGCTTGACTTGTCAACTGAGTGTACACTTCTTTATGTTTACACATCACTTTATAATTGTTCAAAACTGGGGTGAACTTTAAAGTTTCACTGTCGATTTTTTATTCTCCCACAAAGAGAGGGTAGTTTAGTCGTTTCTACAAAATTTTTAGTGATGGGGTTGTAATATTTCGTGAAAGTACTTTACTACTCTTGTTGTTTAACCAGACCGGAAACTCCTACCGTTAAAAGTCACGACGCCCCAAGAAACCCAAAAAAAAAAATTATATTTTCAATAAAATAATCTTATATAAAGAAAAAACAAGTTTAAAATACTACAAATGAATATTTTCTTAAGTTGTTCGTACTACTTCGATGTAACTGTTTGTTTTAAAATAAAATAAATTACGACACCAAAATATTATATAAAACTATCGTAATAAGGAGACTGAACGTGAAAAAGAATCGATAAATATAATCAAAAGAAAAGTCTATTCATAATGTAAAACACTCCTTCTGACCAAGGAAGGGTCTCGTGTACATTTAAAATACTTAACCCCCGACGGATTAAGTGGATGAACATAGTAATCTGTCGTAGGAGTATTACTTGTTTCGTTTTCAGATTTATTCGGTCCGAGGTTAAGCCGGAAATCGAAAGTATGGAAGAAATGGAGCATCTCCCTCTCTAGACTTCTCCCTTCTTCTAACACCGTGTTAACGGACTTCTTGACTTTGCTTATCAAATGGTACGGGTGCTGAAAGTTTCAGATAAAAAGGACGAGAGGTTTTACTTTAATGAGAGAACTCCCTATTTAATAAAAAATAAATTAAATGAAATTAAAATAATAGGTGTAGTACCTTAATGTATATATTTTCGAGAACCTAAACAGAGATAGACCCCTTGTACTTGGGCAATGAATCGGGGAGACTTGGAGTCAAGGGAGTAGACATTTTACCGTCATTCCTGGAGTAATACGTTTTACGGACCGGGTCTTAGACTGAGCCTCATCCGTTAGTCACTTACTTTCGATGTCGTATCAACACTCCCAATCCTCTCGTTTACCCAATTCTGATGTCCGAGGTCCCGGTCTAAAGAACCCAAGTTTAGAATGGAAAACTTGTGATTAATGAAAAGACTAGAACTTGTTCAATGAATTGGACTTGTACGAAACCAAAGAAGAAGACGTTTCATACCCATTACTTGTATGGACGAATCAACCGACGTTTCTGACAAGGGTGTCACCGACGGCCCCGGAGACGATCTACGTCAAAAATACTTACTTAAGTTTTGAAGGTGAAGAACGAACATATTTAGAGACCCCTAAGTTTCAGAAACAACTCTTGGACTCAGGGAACAGTCACGGAATCGTCGGGACCCATACACTTCTCCGTGGTACACGAAAGGAACCAAAGGTACTCTCCTCCATTCCGGAACGGGAAGTCTAAGTGTTACTTTCTAATGGAGTTTTTTCTTATCCCAAACCTATTGGTGGAGTCCCTCCCTACGGTCTATTTTATGTCCTGTGAGTCAATTTAAAAGTCGTTTTTTTTTTTTTTCTTACGTCAAAATTATGTTCAAACGTTTATAACGTATGAATCTCGTTTTTGATCTATTCTGTTAGTACGAATCAAACCCACTCCCCCTCTGTTCATGAGAATAAATGAGGGTCATCCGTGTACGTAATTATGTGAGTTCACATAGTCAGTACCCAGAGGTCTCTTTGGTTTAGTTACACATATATTCGTTAAATACTATCCTTAACCAAGTACACTAATACCTCTGACTCTTCAGGGTGTCAGATGGGAGGTGTTCGACCTCTGGGACCTCTCGGTCATCACATTAAAGTCAGACTCAGGTTTCAGGATTCTTGGTTACAAAGTCGAGTCCATCTGTCCTTCCCTACTCCTACCCGACTTAGGAAGGAAGGAGACGCAAAATAAGCTAAGGAGTTACTTGACCCATTACGAGTGGGACTAACCCCTTCCGTTAAACGAAACCCCTCAGGTCACTAAGTTTAAGTTAGAGTAGGTCTGTGTATAAATGTGTGTGTGTGGGTTTTTATTACAAATTAGACCCGTGGGGAACCGGGTCAGTTCGACTGTGTGTTTTAGTTGGTAGTGTAGTTCACGTAATTTTTTTATAAGTCTTGGAGACTGAGTTAGTAAGATAAGAATCTTGAGTAGTATCGGAAACTGGGTCCTTAACTTGTAATTCCTCAAATAGAATTCCTTTACTAGTCTTTATCCGTTTTATTAAATATGTGTATCAATAGTGATCAATACTATCAAGTCAAGTCAAGTCAAGTCAGCGAGTCAGAACGCTGGGGTACTTAGCGTCGTGCGGAGGGACAGATCGATAGATTAGAAACCGGAGAAACAGGTTGTGGTTGAGGACCTCAAGTGAGTCTGAGTGTAGGTAGCTCAGGTACTACGGTAGGTCGGTAAAGTAGGAGACAGCAGGGGAAAAGGAGGACGGGGGGTAGGGAGGGTCGTAGTCTCAGAAAAGGTTATTCAGTTGAGAAGTGTACTCCACCGGTTTCATGACCTCAAAGTCGAAATCGTAGTAAGGAAGGTTTCTTGTGGGTCCCGACAATAGCTTCTGAATACCAAGTATTTCTTTTTAACCTTTATTCGGATTTGTATGTTTGTCCCCTTACCACTTTATTTAATACCAACTATGTATTCTACCATAGAATACGTCAGTAATTTTAATGCGAATACTTCTAAAACAAATGTACCCTTTGACTGTTTCCTTATAAGTCTCTATTTTCGTCGTGTCTATTAACGTCTCTGTTGAGTGATCGATAGATTAGAAACCGTTGAATGAATTAGGGACAAATGAGGAGGCACTTTACTGCTATTATATTACTATCTTGTATCTCATAGAACGTGTGTGTTTTATAATCGAACACACACACGAACGTACACGTAAACTCCTCTGTCTTTCTCATTACTACCAGTTCTCTGTCAACGCTATTACCGTCGGAAGTTCAAGTCACAAGGGTACAGAGTCGTTCCGAGAACCTACAATCCTTCGTCAGATACCACCACCACCGTTACCGAGTCGAAGGGACCTAACGTCGATACCTCAGAATAAGAACTCCTGTTATCAGGACCATCTCCGAAGGACTACAGGGGAAGGGACTGACCACGCCTCCAGAGTCGCGGGGACCACCCGCATACATCAATAACTCAGGATGTTCGGTAAAGACGTCGGGACAAGGAGGTGGAGAAGAACACTAAAACGTTCACGAATTACGGAACACAATTCAAAGAAGAAGTTTTATTGACTTGTCAAAGACGAAAAATGGCGACTTGAGACTGACTATGTTCCTACTTTCTCTTTCCAAACCCTGTACCTTTCTAAAACTACGGATGACTGCAGTCCATACGGATTCACATATCTTCTCAGACCTCCGACCCTATTCTCGTTTCATTTATCAAATTTATACACTCAGTATTCAGATACTTGGTGTAAAATTAAGCATTCTGACCTACTACCTACTTTAGTAGATTCCTCTCTCACTCTTTTCTACGACCGGGGCCTGTATGGACCCTGTACGAATGTAAATTTTTAACCCAGTTTCTGTAATTGGCACTTTCCTTTGCGTTGTAAAGTTTATCTTCAACTACATTTATTTCTAAATTTCGAGAAAAAAGTGACTTTTTTAGGCCATTTTCTCCATCTTTACCATTTTCTTTTTGTGACTTAGGGATATACTAGTCGAAGTATTAATGGTAAACTATCCACTCTCCTTAGTGAGGAAATCCGTCGTAAAAAAGGGTCTAAACCTACATACAGAGTTTTAAAACATGAATTTTTTTTACAGTGGGTAAGTGTACGATTGAATTAACTGTCACAGGGGTATTTAAATATAAAATAACAAAGGGAAAATGGACACTTAATTTGTCAATACTGTCTCGGGATTTGGTCAAAGTAATTTAACTGTAAATGAGACTACCACATCTTTCCTCGTCATATAGGTGATGGTGACGTTTCCGTAGAACCATGTAGTCATAAAACACTATCGTTATAACCTTTTTATTTTACGGTTCAGTAAACCTCTATTGGTATACGATTTTGTGTCGTCAGAATTAAATACTGACATATCCGTTGGTTTCAAAAACTAATGATTCAGACAAACTAGGTACTGCGACGAGAAAAGAGGATTTATTTCTTTAGATATGATGTAACCCCTTTTTACCGACTCTTCCTTATCGGTCACTCTTTCCTCTTTTTGGTAGTCACACACACATAGGGTCTTTGGTTCATTTAGTTCTTTCGTAGGACTCCTCGTCCCTAGTTAAGATAGTTTACGACAACTCTCTCATTCAGTTCTAATGTTTGTACAGGGACCCTAACCCTCGCATTTGTTCTTACCAAAACTTCCTCGTCACCCCCGGTTTCGGGTTGCCTCACCCACCTCCTCCCTTGACCTTCGTTCCCACATCACACGTATGTCTGTTGGGAATATTCAAACCTCTAGGTCACTCTCTATCTACCCGGTCATCGATCTTCCTTGTTGATCCCAGTTCCCTTCCCCAAAATAACCCAACCGGTTTTCCAGCAAACCTAAAAAGATATTATAGAATGTTTGAAAAACCGGTTGGGTTATATTCTCTTCTTGGTAGTCTTGTACAAATAAACGTGTGTCTATACTAGGTCAACTCTACTACCATACTTATACGTCCTATCTCCCTTATCTATTGACGTCCTCAGTTCCAGAACTCTTGTGTACTCCGTTCATCTTAAGTTCTCCTTCCAGGAACTATCCTCCTTCCTGTGAGAAGCGACGTGGTTCTTCCTTTTGTCTTACATGTATCTCTACACCCTTCCCCCAAGATAAAAGAATTACTTTATACTACGTTCTAATAGTCACCTCTTAGTCTTATGTCTCCCTATACCCTCCGAATTCCTCATCTCTATCACACTCTCTCTCTCGAAGGTCTCTTACTCTTACCCTCTTTCCTGCCCGACACCGACACCTCGTATTAAGAAGCTGGCGCAACAGGTGAACACTTAATGTCAGTCTTTAAAAGTTCACTCGGGGACGGATAGGGGGTCGGGGTCCGTCGACAACTAGACGAAGGACGACAATCTCTAGTCTAACGTTAAAGACCTCTGAATATAACTACCTTAGTATACATACGGAAAAACAAGGATTTATGAAGTACAAAACTACGATAACATTTACTATTGAGTAAGTAAAGTTAAGAACTAACAAAGAACTTTATTTTAACTCTAAATATACGGTTAGAATATAGGAAGTTGGAACAATTTGAGTGAGCAATCAAGATCGTCGAATAAACATCGTAGGTAACCTAAAAGATATGTTCACTAACACAGTAGACGCTTATTTTCGTCAAAATGAAGAATAAAAGGTTTTTTTATTTTAAAAGTTTACTCTGGTCGGTGATCTCATACAACGAAAGACGATGTTAAAAGTCAATAAATAGACATCAATGTCTTATTCCCCCCGAAGAGACTACCGAGTCATCATTTCTTAGACGGACGGTTACATCCTCTGAGTCTAAACTAGGAACCCAGTCCTTCTAAGGGATCTCTTCCTTTAACGATGGGTGAGGTCATAAGAATGGACCCTTTAGGGTGCCTGTCTTCTCACACCACCCGATGTCAGGTATCCCACCGCTTCTCAGTCTGTGTTGGATCGTTGGTTTGTTGTTGTTGTTTCCCTCTTTCCCCTACTAACTCAAATTAGTCCCAACACGAAAGCTTTTGCAGATCACACACTGGTTCTCTCTCTCACCGACTACACCCCATCTCCTTTTCCGTCAACCTAGACTTCTTGCAGTTCCTTCCTCTTCCGCTCCACGTCCTACCGAGTAGGTACACCTACGACTTTCAATTTCAGTGAGTCAGCACAGGTTGAGAAACACTGGGGTACCTGATATGTCAGGTACCTTGAGAGGTCCGGTCTTATGACCTCACCCATCGGTAAGAGGAGAGGTCCCCTAGAAGGGTTGGGTCCTTAGTTTGGACCCAGAGGGTGTACCGTCCGCCTAAGAAATGGTCGACTCGGTGGTCCCTTCGGGTTCGGTGGTTCTTTCTATTTCGAAGCAGTGGAACCCCCCCTGCCGACTTGGACGTCCTTTTCCGAAGACTTCCCCTCTTCCCAGGTCCCGGATCTAGGATCTATGAGATTCTGAGACGTAGTCCCAGGACACACACCGGTCCGAGGCCCTTGGATCGCGAGAGGTCCCGACCAGGTGTGAGTGCGGGGGGATGTGGGGGTGGAGTCTCGGGAGTCTGTTAGGTGAGAGTCTGTTAGGTCGAGGTTCGAGAGTTATTGGATCTGAAAACTTTCGTTTACGGAGAAGTGAGAGGAGGACCCCGTTCATTTCGGGTCTGGAGGTATAGTGTTCGGAACCGGTGGGAAACACTCCATTCCCTCTCTTTTTATTTAAAATGGGTCACTACTTCGAGGTCGTCTCTTTTGTCCACTGTCTAATACGACGGCGTGTCCTTTTTTTTTTTTTAAGTTTCTTCCTTATTAAAGGTGTAAAATTAAGATATGTAAAGACCACCCACCCTATCCCCCTAGTGTGTACGTCTCCATACCTCACACACACACACACAGACACAGACACACACACACACATCCACCTGTGTGTGTTCGTGTTCTTTTATTTCCTTTAAACCGAAACCGTGGAATGACAGACGGTGAACTACTAAGGAGGGTCGAATCACCTTAGAGACCAGGGTCACCTTAGAGACAGGGAGACGGAAGGGAATCGATATCTCCTACGGGTGACACAAGAGACACTTCGTCTTAAGAGAGACAAAGATCAGGATGAGTGGCCAAGAGAAAATCCATTATTACCTACACTTACCCAATTGCTCTAATTTTTGTTGGACGACAACGAAATCGTTTGGTGACTCAAAGGATCCGTTGTATTACGGAGATGTAGAGGACAAAGAAGGACAAAGATTTTCGGGGATACCTCCCTTGCCACTTTTATAATTGGAACCGAGTGTAAGTGTAGGGACGAGAAGTGGAGGAGGGAGGGGTGAATTGAGGGGTACATCGACTGGAACGGAAGACGAAGTACCTTTTGTGGCTCTGACAGTCCACACTTCAGGGAGCCGGGACTCCAGGGGAGTAGAGAGAGATTTACTACTGCGTGTTAGGGAAGGAGGGTAGGGACGGGGACAGGGGAACCTAAAGAAGGAAAAGACAGAGTGAAGGACGGTGTCGTAACTAATTGTAGAGGGGAGAGGACATAAAAAGGTGGAGATTTGTGGATGGTGGAGGTACTGATGTCGGACTCAGGCAGTGTCGAGAGTCTTTTTTTTGTTTAGTTTGGTTCTTTAGGCTGACGAGAGACAGGAGGTGGGCGGAGGGAAATCAGTTCGAGGAGTTCGAATACCAACCTCTCCACCTAGAGGAGTTAGGGGTTTAGGGTGAGTGTGGGATCCAGTGACCTTACTCCGAGGTCGGGAAGGGTGTTGTGGGTGTGAGTGTCATGAGACCGTCTCCATTGGACCCTGAAGGTTCACTGTATAGGGTCAAGTGAGAAATCAGAAGACAGAGAGGTAGGGAGACGTCGTGACACTTGGAGAGGGGAGGACCCCTTAGGAGAGGGTAGGGGATCGAAGACAGTCTGGTGTGACAGGGTGAGTAGACAGGTAGTGAGCCTCAAAAATTAGAGTTAGAAGAACCACCCAGGAAGAAGGGGATGGAGAGGGATGTTACCGTCAGAAGGGGGATCTAAGATAGAACCGGAAGTAAAAGAAAGAAAACCGACGTGGCCCAGAATCAACGACGTGCACCCTAGATCAAGGGACTGGTCCGAGGGTCGTGACCCTCGTACCTCAGAATCGGTGACCTGGTGGTTCCTTCAGGGAACCGGAAGTAGAAGAAGGATGTTTACCGATTGTTGGATACCTACGGTCCGTTCATTAAACTTACTCAGTGTGCTCCTACCACCTATACACTTTTACATCATGCACGACCTTAAGTGTTTCTTTGTACAAGAGTGAGAGAAAAAAAAATCTTTGTCACTGGGAGAAGGGGAGAAGAAATAGAAAGTAGAAGGTGAAAGTTGCCTCAGTACCCTTGTTTTTTTGTAAACTGATAGGAGAAGACATATTTCTTTTAGTCTCGTTTATACGATTTTCTGTCGACTATAGACCAGAGTCGCTACCCTTGTGTCAGGCCTCCTCTCGCTCGGAGGACATCCTCACGGGAGACTCCCTCCATCGACGGTTAGTTGACGGTTAACAACAGTGTGTACCTAGATTACGGCCCAACAGGTTGAAAAATTCTCTTAAGTCTTTAGACCTAAAATACATTTTTTAGAGAACCAATTCACAAATGTAGATTATAAAAAATTCCGTTGTATTTACACTCCCAGTTTATACGTACGTGACCTCGGTCAAGATCAGTGGTCCCGACTAGTTAAAGTCGGAACCGAATCGTGTAACACGTGCCTCGGGACCGTCGTGGAGACGGGACAAGAGGGACCACTAGACTAAGTTATGGTCACTAAATAACGTTGACGGTGAGTGTTGGACTAAGGACGATGTAAATAGAGAGGTCAGTTCTGGAGATCGGAATCAGGGTACGGGGTAATGAGACGACCTGTGTAATGACCTAGAGAGGTGGACTTACAAGCAAGGAAGATGGACACCAAAAGAAAACATGAACTTAAAAAATTTTTTAAATTTAACCTCGTATCAACTAATTGTTACAACACAATCAAAGTCTACATGTCGTGTCACTAAGTCAATATGTATTGTATCCATAGATAAGAAAAAGTTTCGATACCAAAAAGGTCATCAGTACATACCTACACTCTCTGGCATTTCTTCCAACTCACGACTTCTTAACTACGAAAACTTAACACCACAACCTCTTCTGAGAATTCTCGGGGAACCTGAAGTTCCTCTAGTTTGGTCAGTCAGGATTTCCTTTAGTTAGGACTTGTAAGTAACCTTCCTGACTACAACCTCGACTTCGAGGTCATGAGACCGGTGGACTACACCTCTCGACTAAGTAATCCTTTCTGGGACTACGATCCTTTCTAACTTCCGTCCTCTTCCCCTGTTGTCTCCTACTCTACCAACCTGCCGTAGGGGCTGAGGTACCTGTACTCAAACTCGTTCGAGACCCTCTACCACTTTCTGTCCCTTCGGACCACACGATATCAGGTACCCCAGCTTTTCTTAGTCTGTGTTGACTCACTGACTTGTTGTTAAGAAAAAGGTTTAGAAAAGGGTAAATCCAATAATACCTTATAACTCGTCACAAGGGATACGATATGTTATTCGGGAACAACCAATAGATAATATTTATATAGACGGACACGAAAAGTCTGTAATTACACGTCCACTGAGTACACCTCGAGAACAATTTTACCTCTAAGACCAAGTCACCCAGACCAAATGACGGGTTTTAGTACACAAAGACTGCTCGAAGGTCGACTACGGTTCTGACGACCAGGTACTTGGTGTATAATTCTGTGTCGGGGGTAGACTCCTGTTCCGGGAAAGAAGTTTAAAAGAGAGGGGAGACGTATGGAGGAGTACCACCTACTATCTCACAGACAGGTGCGTGGGTTCGTTTCCGAACCTTACACTACATCTCTCTTACCCTCTTCAGCTCCTTCTTAGGATTCGAACCGCGGTACGTGGGGGAAATGTAACTAGGAGAGGTAGGAGCGTACACACAGGTGTGATAGTGTTCGAACTGAATGTGGGGGAGCAGGAAGTCGGTGATCAGAGGAATGACCACAGGGACGAGGTCGTAAACGGGGAGGTTACGTAGGAGTTAGTAGGCTGGTCATCCTATGAAGATTTTTCGCTTCACTAGAGTACTTAACTTGTTCCCGTGCAAATGTCAGTCCGTCTCTCCGTCCCAGGAGACTCCGTCAAGGAATTCATACTAGTGCTTACTGTTTTCGTTGCTTTCGTTCAGTTTCTCTGTCAAAGGTTGTACCTCAGTCTAGACCGAAGGAGGGGCGTTGTTATGATGAGTCGGTAATTTATCTTGCTTTATTACGACAAACGTCGTTGTACCTACGTTGATCTCTAATAGTATGATCCACTTCTTTCAGTCTGTTTATGGTATACTATTTTATACGGTGTTTCCCCGAATAGACGTTTTGTCTTTGTCTGAGTAACCTGTATATCTTGTCTAAACACCAACGGTTCCCCCTCCCCCTTCCCTCTCCCTACCTGACTTTTAGACCCCAATCAACTACGTTTGATAATATAAATCTTACCTATTTGTTGTTCCAAGATGACCTTTCGTGTTCCTTGATATAGGTTAGAGGACCCTATTTGGTATTACCCTTTCTTATAATTTATTATTACATATATACACATATTCACTCAGTGAAACGACATATCGTCGTCTTTAATCGTGTTGTGACATTTAGTTGATATGAAGTTAACTTTTTGATTTCTTTGTTTAGTTCGAGTGTTTATACATAACTCGAGGATGGTATAAGGTCGGTGATCAGATTCGTGTCCCCCTATGTCGTCACTTCCTTTATTTCTTTTAGAAACAAGAGTACATTGAGTCTCAGTGTAACCTCCTCTACTTGTTTTTTCACTCAGTTATTATAATACTACCTCTTTTTATTTAGACTCTTCTCCCTTTCACTCAACTCCCTCCGACAAAACTCTAAACTTTCGTCACTCCTTTACTAAAGATACACCCCCTTCTTGTGAGGTCGTTTTCCCCAGTATTCATACCTCCTTGTCCTTATGCGGACTAACAAGCTCCCGGTCGTTCCACCAGTGACACCAACCTCATCTCACTGGACCCTTCCTTCACCGTACTCCAGGATTTCAGGATCTTATTTCCGTCCCACTCCACGTTGTTTTGAACCTTCCGGAACATCCACCGACATTCCTGAAACCCGAAAGTAACACTCACTCCACCTCTCGTAAACCCTATGAATGTATCAAAGGTCCTAGAAAAGATGGCACATAGTCCGAAACACTAAAAAGGTATGTTTAGAGATGAGTATAGAGACTCATGAAAGGATCCTTTTTAAAAATCTTCAATTTCAGAAACCAGTGTCCCATGTTTATTGAACTTCACGAATAACATATAACGGTCCTGACGAAAGATCTTTCAGAACAACGACGACAAGACAACAAGCCAACACAGGTTGAAAGACACTGGGGTACCTGACGTCGTACGGACAGGTAGTGGTAGACGGTCTCGAACGAGTTTAAGTACAGGTAACTCAACCACTACGGTAGGTTGGTAGAGTAGGAGACAGCAGGGGAAGAGGGGGTGGGAGTTAGAAAGGGTCGTAGTCCCAGAAAAAGTTACTCAGTCGAGAAACGTAGTCTACCGGTTTCACAACCTCGAAGTCGAAGTCGAAGTCATAGTCAGGAGGGTTAGTTATAAGTCATGACTAAAGGAAATGCTAACTGACCAAACTAACGACAGGTTCCCTGAGAGTTCTCAGAAGAGGTCGTGGTGTCAAGTTTTCGTAGTCAAGAAGTCGTGAGTTGGAGTGTAGGTACCCGGAAGAGACCACTAAGTCTGCCATTTCTTAGACGGACGTTACGTCCTCTGGGCCTAAACTAGGGACCCAGCCCTTCTAGGGGACCTCTTCCGTTCCCGATGGGTGGGGTGATAAGAACGGATCTCTTAAAGTATCTGTCTCCTCGGACCATCCGATGTCAAGTACCCCATCGTTTCTCAGTCTGTACTGACTCTTTGAAAGTGGAAGTGGAAGTGGTGTAGGTATGTACTGGTGACCTTTTTGGTATCGAAACTGATATGCCTGGAAACGTCCGTTTCATTATAGAGACGAAAAATTATGCCAGAGATCCAAACAGTGTCGAAAAGAAGGTTTCTCATTCGTAGAAAGTTAAAGTACTGACGTCAGGGACATCTGGTGATCTTTCAGATACAGGTGAAAATTATATGGAATTGAATGGCTTATAAATAACTAGTGGATGATATACTGTCTGTACTTTATGTGACCACTTATTCTACTTAGAAAGTAGGATCGGTAAAGTGAGACCGGTCGTAACACAGACTCTCTCATAGAACGATGTGCGAACGGTTGTGGTTCATAATGGTAAGAATTTTTCGAAGTTTCTCGGTTTCCGTTTTTCTTGTGACTATTAGACTCACTACTTTTTACTATACAACAGTGACGTAAGGACACATACATAGACTAATGATCACTCCAACTTAAGGAACGGTGTGTAAAAGATCGATTAGTCGGTTAACAGGATAAGAAGAAATTTGTATGAAATTGTGAAAACTTTTATTAAATTTCCTCTGTTCTTCGAACCTTTGTAATTTTCTGAATTGTATATAGAACCCTTTATTCATCAGGAGTCCAGTTTATGTATCCGAAATCTGTAACTAAACTTCGGTTTGTATATATGACGTTGAGAGTACCCGACCTCTCCCGACAAATCAGTTCTCGTGGACCAAAGAAAGGTCTCTTGAAACTCTTGACGGTGAGACCTACTCTGGAAAGGTGACTCTCAACGTTGTACTTGATCTTACCATCCTCCGAACGGAAGTTAGAGTTGTAGGGTCACAAATGGGTTGTCGGGTAAAATAACTTGTAGTTGAGACGAAACTTTCGTAAATGTAAAAGTTAGACCTAGTGAAGAACTCCAAAAGTTACCGTAAAAGTTTCGAGCCATACTTCGTTCTGATGGAAATTAGGTAACGGGGAGGTTCCCATATGGGACGATATCTCCATATCGTCCTTCCCGTGACCTGACACTGTTCACTTTTAATATTGGGGGACACACACACACACACACACACACACACACACACACACACACTCAGTGAGTCAGTACAGACTGAGAAACGTCGGGGTACCTGACATCATGTGGTCCGAGGAGATAGGTACCCTAAAGGGGTCGGTCTTATGACCTCACCCAACGGTAAGAGAAGAGGTTCCCTAGAAGGGTTGGGTCTCTAGTTTAGGACGTAGAGGACGTAACCGTTCGTCTAAGAAATGGTCGACACGGTTGTCCCTTCGGGTATTTGGGGGGATCGGGAGGTATTTTTGTAAAGGGGGTGAAAAATAACTCTATATTAACTATATATTGTAGTACATTCAAGACCACATGTTGTATGACTGGAGTATGTAAGTATAACAACGTCTAATGGTGACAGTACAATCGATTGTGGAGACCGTGGAGTGTATTAAAAGTAAAGAAGATCACCACTCTTTTTAATTCTAGGTCCGAGAATCGTTCAAATTACGAATATTATACTAAAACAACAGATGTTAGTGACATTCATTCACTTCATTCAGTTCAAAGAATCAGCACAGGCTGAGACGCTGGGACACCTGACATCGGGTGGTCCGAGGAGGCAGGTACCCTAAGAGGTCCGTTCTTATGACCTCACCCCATGGTAAAGGAAGAGGTCCCCTAGAAGGACTGGGTCCCTAACTTGGGTTCAGAGGGCGTAACCTCCGTCTACGAAATTGGAGACTCGGTGGTCCCTTCTACGAGGTGTCAGTGACATGACGTATAATCTACCAATGGTCCCCGACCCTCACCCCGTCATCCTCTCTGTAAGTCCTATGTGTAAACGTTTATTCAGGACCTCTAGATTGTTAGTGACATGACGTATAATCTAGAGGTCCTGAATAAACGTTTACACATAGGAACTTACAGAGAGGATGACGGGGTGAGGGTCGGGGACCATTGGTAGAAAGGTATTAGACACAAAATTCAAGTCAAAACAAAAGAAAATATCTAAGGTGTATAGTCGTTATAGTGTGTCATAAACAGAAAGAGACTGTAAAAGGGGTGAAAATTATTACCAATGGAAACTCCTCTGTCTTGGTCTCCACTCCACTCCCCTGACTTAAATGGAAAACATAGAACGATATCAAACTTAAAACATTGGAATTTGTTTACACGGGAAATTTTTAAAGTTTGTGTCAAATAGACTCACCCTCGATCACCGAACAACCATATAAAAATGAAACATGGAGAGTCTTTTTTCGGACTTCTTAATAAATAATAATTTTAAAGGGATCAAAACATTTTGTTTTAGACACATACACATACGCACACACAGAGTATAGAGACGTCCTTATGTCTGGTTTGACGATTACACACCCGACTTAAAGTTCTAACAAACCCCTCGACCCTCTCCCTCTTTACTCAAAGTAAATGAATATACAACAATTTCACACAACATCACTTGTACATAATGTAAGATGTAAAAAAAGTCCGTTCTTTATTATTTGGTAAAAGGGGGGACTCCGATTTTCCCTGTACACAAGTAAGACCTTTTATGTCTTATCATATTTCTTCTTTGTTAGTGTTGTCAATTGTAAAATCGTACGAAGGAAAGTCCGAAGGAAAATATGTAAAAAAATGTATCAACTCAAGTGCAACATATATCAAAGCATAGGACAAAAAGAAAGAATTCTTATTTTGTGTTCGTAAAAGGACACAGTACTATTATAGACCTACCGACGTAGTGTGTGTTAAAATACCAAAACAGTGTTAGGCTCACCTAATTAGTCGATAAAGAATTTCTACTTGTAATTCCAACAAAAGTCAAAAAGGTGTAATGTTTACTAAGAAACTACTCGTGGAATCATTCTTTTAGAAGTAAACGTAAAGATTTACAAAGGATCCCTATCTAGGGATGGTCACCTAAATTACTTAGTTTCTCATCTAAAAGCATTTATCCTATAGTTACCTATCGTTCATAAAAATGTCTATTGGTTTCCAATATGGTTAAAGATGAGGGGGGTCGTCACATGTTCACAGAGACTAGTTATAACATATATTGGGGGCCGGGGGTGAAAAAAAAAGAAAATAGGAAAGACATCCTTTCATCATCCACTCTCTCAATAGAAGTAAACAGTAACGACAACTCTGACTTGTAAAAAGTATACGAATTATTGGTGACCATAAGGAAGAAGACACTTGAAATAAAAATAAAAACGGGTAAGTGATTGATCAGAGAATACCAAAAGAACAGTTAGTTTTACTTGAGAATTTTCTATACTTAGAAAACAGACAGTATAATCAGCGTTTACATTTATAAAAAGTGTTGAAAAAGAAAAAAAAATGACAGAACCGGTATGTGTCTAAAAACAAAACAAAACAAAACAAAACAAAATTTTCAGTTAGACTAAGATTGATGTCGGGTCACGGGGGTCAAACTCGGACGAAAGGGACTAATTTAACTTCTCCAAACTGTTTTCTAGACCTTTCCGGTAAAGTCGATTAGGATTTAAATCTAGACACTTATTTTCACACACCCGGACTGAATTTCTAACAAGTTAAGTATAAGTGAAAACGTACTAAATACCTCTTCCTTTACCGTTGGGTGAGGTCCTAAGAACGGACCTTTTAAGGTACCTGTCTTCTCGGACCACCCGATGTCTGGTACCCCAGTCCTTCTCAGCCTGTTCTGAACTCACCAACTCGTGTGTGTGTTTACTAAATTCTTCTACCCCCCCCCGTCCCTACCTTCGTCAAACACGGTCTTTAAAAATCTTAAGACTCCATTCTTCGGTTTAGAGAGGTCAGAGGACGTACAACCCTCCCCCTCATTTAAAACACGGTCGTTTGTCTTGAGAACTACCTTTTCATGACGAGACCCAACGTCTACACATGTACCGAACCGAAATTAATAAAAAAGGGGAAGAGAGATGGGAAAGAAGGCGAGGGGAGGGGGACGGTGGTATTTCTCCCGTCGGTGTAATTCTGAGACTTCCCATGTCTGTCACGAAGGAGGTACTCCGACGAGGACACGTCGGCCAATCGTGTAGTTTCCGGCCTACTTTATGGTTCCTTTGTTGCCGGGTTTAGATCCTAGGAAGGTTTGAGGGTGGAAGTAGACCCGAGATCGTGTCCCAATAACACTGACGGTTCCTATCGAGCTGGTTGAAGTTTATCTTCTTGTGACGGTTTGTTTCTTTGAAACCAGTAATAAGACTCGGTTTTTTGGTTTTGTTCGTTTGTTATTGTTGTTGGTTTTTTTCGCGTTGTCTCATAACGGGCGACTACGGGACCCTAACTCGTTTAGTCACTAACGTTTTTCCTAAACCACAAGGTTTTTGCTTGGGTTTCGTTTAGTTTGCTAGACTAGACAAAGCGGTCTGTGACTCCCTCAATAGTCTACTCCGGATCCGTGACTAAACTGGATAGGTCTCCCCACAGACGGGGTGTCGTAGACCATCCTCCTAACCTCTTTCCGGCGGTTCCCCTCGCTCCACTTTTACCAATCAGACTCAGAGATCCCACCCTTTCCTCAAATTCCTCAGTCAAAGGACAAAGGATTCTCTCGGAGCACTAGGGCTCCCAACCGGCGCCTTTCCACTCAGAAGACTTACCTTCCGACCCTCTTCGAATTTCGTCCTCTTTGCCTCAATCACAAACCAAGCGTAGTCCACCGACTCCCCTGGAATGTGTCTCGGATCGTTTCGGTTCGCCCATCCACACGCTACTTGTTGATCCCCATTCCTCCTCCCGACGCACTACGCAGCGTCAACCGATCTCCGACCGCACCCCTACCGCACTCCGACGTTCGTCCGGGACGTCCATAACGACTCCCCACACAAGGCGTTAGGGGCGCCGCCTCCTCCATCCTAGGCCGACCCCCTCCCCTCGGTGGTGGTTTGTCTCCGTTCCACCCCCCGGACTCGACCCGCCCCGGACTGACTCAGCGCGCCCTCGGAGCCGCCGGCGCCCCTCCGCCCCGACTTTCCGGGGCGGGCAGGCGGAGGCAGAGGCGGGGCGGACCGAGGTGGAGGAGGCGACCGATCAGAACCAGTCGGCCCGGGGCGCGAGGTCATCGAGCGCCTCTCCCTCCTCTTTCGTTCAAGGCCTAGGGACGGACAGGGCCGGGTTGGAAACGAGGTCGCTAGTACCGACGGCTCCTACACCGCCGCTGACCGCCTCTGTGCTCGCTCGAGCTCTCGCCGCCCGACGACGTACTCTAAAAGTGCAGAGGCGAGTTGGACGACGAGGAACCGGAGACGTAGAAAGACGAGATGTTCTAGCACGCGCCCCTGGTCGGCCGCCGGTCGCTGTCGCTGCTGCTACTCGGCGGGGGCGACGGGGCGGAATTCGCCGCGCTGAAGTGGGGACGGCTCGACGCCGCGAAGCTGCCGCATGTCCTGGGCGCATATGAGTACCGGTAGTTGCCGTTCCACAAGCTGCATTGCTTTCCGGCGTTCAAGATGCCCGGACCATGCCGCCGACCGGCCCCCCGGCGTTTCTGTTTTCTTCCCCGGGGCCGTGGCCCGACCCAGGACCTCTGCGCTCCTCCCTCGCCCCGCGGGCCCCTCCCCGACCTTACCACAGGTCCGGACCCTCCCGCCCCGTCCCTCCGAGGGGCCCGCCCGTCCCCCGGTCGCCGTGGGACCTTTCCGACGCTCGGTCACCCTAGCGTCTAAGGACCAGGCGTGGCGGCTGGGGCCGCACCCCACCTCTTTCTTCTGACTTTACGAATTCGACCCCCACCTACCCCCCCACTCTAGCAGTCAGACCTTCCGCCTTCCACCCCCCCACCGTGTCGTCTCGCGTCACAACCCCCTCAAACCTTCCATAGCCCAAGCTCCCAAGGACCTTCCTCCCCTACTACAGCCCGACCCCTTTCCTTTACTCTTACAGAGCTCCCTTTGTACTACCCTCCCTCCCGCTCTCTCCCAGCCCTCCAGGTCGGAACCTCCCCGGCCCTTCCGGCTACTGCGGTCCTCATCGGTACTCCTTACCCCTCTACACCCTTTTCCTTTACCCTTTGCTCTAATCGTCGTCCAACCTCGTGACACGCACCGTCACTCACTACACACAGGCGAGACACACTACGCATACACCGTACAGTCCGAACACACACACGCACGCGTGCGCACGCGATCGTTACACCGTACACAGTCCATACACTCACCGTACACGAACCATACACACACCGTCTGCCCCTTTCGACCCTCCACTTGTCCCCTCCGAGGTATCCCCCTTCCCTCGACTTACATCTTCCGACTTACATCGCCAGCTATCCTTACACCGTTCTGGTCTTCCATTATGTCATAATGTGAGGTGTCGTCCTCTCTTCTTTGATCTTCGGTTTTTTTTTTTTTACCTCCCTCCCTCTTCACCCTCCTAGGACTCTTTGTTTTCCCCATCCCGATGCTTCCGACGACCCACACCCCTAAAGCACCTTTTCGGTTGGTCTCCCCTTTACTCCCGACCAACTGACTCCTCGACAACCTCTCCCTGTCCGAACCATCCCAGAATCTTTACTCCGAAAAGGTCCGAACTAACGTCTAGTCTTAGTGGACTACGTGAACTCCATGTTATGTCTAAGGGCCGGATTAGAGGGGGTTCTCACCCCCTTTCCCCACTAGGTCTTTAGACGTAAAATTGTGCGGGTGGGGGTCCGTTTAAGCTCCTCAGAGGTCCAACCCTTTCAAGACGAAATGTCGTACAAACCTAGTCTCCTCCTTCCCCAAAATCGAGGAGGTCATACCTACGCATATTTTAGTCGCCCAAGTCCCTCTCCTCCCTCTCACTTCTTCCGTCGTTAGACGGAAGTAAGGGTGAGGACCAACCAAAATGAGAGGGGGAGGTTGAGTAGTTGTAGTCTACATAATTTCGTGAGAGGGTGCGGTGTCAAAAAGGAATTAAACTTTTGGTATGGATATAATAAACAGTGAATGTCACCGCGTGGATTTCCGAAATAGTCATTTGTATTAGCACATCTATGGACAATACTGGTTCGGTGGGGTATTCCGTCAACTTTGCACGGACCTCGAAGTAGTATACTAACATCAAACGTTTCAGTAACTCTCCTTACATCCGGACACATGTCTCGAGCTTTGACCCTCAGTCCGTCGGACCCAAGAGACGGAACAACCTAGTGAGTGGTGGACACACTGGACCCCGTTTCGGAACAAGAGAGATCCGGAATCAACAGGGAGAAATTTCACTATTTCTACCGGGTAACACTCTAGAGTCAGAGATGGACGTACTCAGGTACTTAGACATTATAGGGCACCTTTAATGTGAAACACAATATTTCCTAAGGACTTTTACTAAGTAATAAAAATCACTACAACATACATACCGTGGAAATACTTACGATCCTTATATCATCACTTGTTTTGTCCGGATGTAGAGACGAGTACCTCGAATGTAAGTTCACTGATATGTAAGACCACCTATTACATATATAAGAGGTTTCTAAAAATTACGAGGGGAGTCTCACAAAAGTCATAAGGCATTGGTATTAAAGATTTTACCACGCCAGGTTTGGGTAAGTGAACTGGACAAATGGAAGAGATCACCTTTACCATCATACATTACCACTACTTTTTGTTGGTAAAAAGAAGTCTTAGAATACACGGAAATTTTCAACTAGTATGTAAAGCAGATTAAACATTTTTATTTTCACAGATCACCTAACTCCAAAGTCCACCGGTCCGGTATAACTTTACACTAGACAAAAGTATGAACCATACCATCAATGGACGTCTGAAGAAGTATAGACTGAACGACGAACCAGATGGAAACCCCTTTGTTGTGTAACAAATTTCATGTGACCTAAGAAAAGTAAATGACCACGTTATAAATTTATTCAGCTTTTTAGGTGAACTTCATGTATGTCTTACTAAGTGACGAGAGAATCTGTTTTTAAATCATAGTAATACATATTACCGTCAGTCTATAAAATATCTTAAAAGTCTCAGAAGTCTGGATGGGTTTGTCGACTGTCTGGACTAAGGTACGGAAGAAATGACTGTCACTTCTAATACATTGGACACCTATCTAAAGATTTGGTGTCTATGAGTATTTTACTAAAGAGGACGTCTCTGGTATGTAATTACAAGTTGTGTCAGAGCAGAGTGTTGGTTTCTAGAGATACTCTGTGAGAACCGAGTAATTTAACATAGACGTACTTCACTTCACTTTACTTCAGGGAGTCAGCACAGGCTGAGAAACACTGGGGCACTTGACTTCGGGTGGCCCGAGGAGACAGGAACCCTAAGAGGTCCGTTCTTATGACCTCACCCAACCGGTAAAGGAAGAGGTCCCCTTGAAGGGCTGGGTCCCTAGCTTGGGTCCAGAGGGCGTAACGCCCGTCTGCGAAATTGGAGACTCGGTGGTCCCTTGTACACACTTTACAAAGATAAATGTGAGATCACAAAGAATAGAAGGGTCCACCGCAATCACCATTTCTTGGGTGGACGGTTACGTCCTCCGTATTCTTTACACCCAAGTTAGGGACCCAGTCCTTCTAAAGGACTTCCTCCCGTACCGTTGTGTGAGGTCATATGAACGGACCTTTTAATGTACCTGTCTCCTCGGACCGTTCGACGTCAGGTATCCCAGTGTGTCTCAACCTGTGCTGACTCACCGAATCGTACGTACGTGCAAAGAATAGAAGTCTTTGGTATTGAAAGTGACCACGTTGGGATCAGGGATCTTGTCTCGGTCCAAGATCCAAGTTACAGGTCTTCAACTTAAGACTGGGTACTTGATATAGAACCTAGTAAGGGATGATTGTGGGAAGGGGATCCTCCATTAGTAAATACCGAAAAAATAATCGATAAACGTTAGTGTTCTTTACTTACGATGTCATATCGTAAAACTAAATCAAAATAATATAATCAAATAAATAATAAATCAAAATAATATAAAACTAAATCATAAATTTTCAAATTACTGTTGTCCAGAAACTCATAAGTGATCCATTACTCGTTTCCTAGGTGCAGTTAGTGAATGCCAAAGGTTTACCTTAAGTTATAAGTTTTTACCCGAGAGGTACGAGTAACCATTCCTTCGGTAAAGGACACACACTCGGTGTCTCTTTAACTGACAGATTATCTGTTAACCAGAAACCAAACCAAAACAAAAATTTCTCCCCGGCATACCTCAGAAACGACCTTCTCTACGTAGGTCTCCGGAACGGTGGAAAACGGACCTATTCCTTCGTGACTTCCTACTCATGCTACTGGAAAGACTGGAGTGAGGACGGGTCGTCCTCTGGGACTCACTGACCCTGAGAGTCAAGTGAACATTCACAAAAAAAAAAAAAAACGGTCCCAGTCTAAAGATGGTTATTACCCTAAGTGTCGTCATGCTATCAATAATGATTCGTCGGACGTTGACACCTCGTAAAACTATCCGAGGACTTAGAACCTGTCTAGTTCAAGTACCGAACTTCATTAACATCGTCACGACTCAGTGAACGGTACTGACGTAGGGTTATAGATCGATCAAGAGACACCTTTGGACCCAAAGACAAAAACTTTAAAGACTCCAAACGTATCTAAAAGGGTGATCCTAAACCACACGTCCCCTTTACTCTCGTCGGTAGAACCGATGTCTTCCTAAAAGTATTCGGGAATGAACATCTTGAACGACAAATTTTCGTCGGGTGTAACGACAATTTCTTACTCTCTGAACATAACATGTTTTGTTGAAGAGAAACTTAGATTGACTCGGATTGATATCCGGAGTAGATGTTTACTACGAATATTAGACGGGTCGTTGTTACCACAGATGTAAAAAAATTTTTCTTTCGTCTTTCCTCTGCGAACAAAGGACCGAATACGATACCTGGTTCCCGAAACCCCCCTTCATTCCTACCTCCAGTTCAAGTCTAGCTTCTTAACCCTTTAACCGAAAACAGGTTGGGTTGACAAATTACTAGTGAAAACGTTATAAAGTGACGATTCTTAAACTTCTTATTAGAAAGGTTCGAAACTTTGTCATACAATTCTGTCACTGGTAAAGGAACTCCCAGTAAAAAGTAACATTTACAGTAAAAGATAAATGACAAGAGATATTAAAAAAAAACGATTTAACTTGACAAAACTCTCATTACGACTGGAGTCTCTCTCAAGAGATAATTATTAATCGGTCCATATTGAGATGGAAATCTCAAACCTAGGGTTCGACTGATTCACATTGAAAGTTCAGGTCTCCGTTCAGAAACATGAGACTTTTGTATTAAGTCGATAGATTGGCAGGGAGTAAAAAACGTAGAAGTCCTACGGAAACATTGTTATCTAACAAGATATACTTTGGTTACTCAACATTAAGTATTAAATGTTTCGAGATAAAATATCCTGAATTGAAGTAGTCACCCCATTTTTTGACACCAAGGGGGTTGGGGAATTTGATTCCGACCAGGGTTTATGACAGCACTGTGAACTTGATGTGAGTTTTGACCGTACCAAGGAGGAATTCCGTCCGAAGAGTCCACGGTGGGTCGAAAATAAACAGAACGTGTCAGTGTTCGTGGGATCCCTGGAAATATTATACAAGTTTATCCGTTCAAGATTAACAGGGACTGATAATAAAGTGTCGTTTCATCGAGGTCAATGGACTAATTTGTCCAACCAATGAGGAAATTAAGGATGGGTATAAGTCTTCTCCTCAAGAGAACTGGAGACTGTGACACTATTAATTGGGATGGGATTGAACCGGGTTATTATGTCGGTTATACCACCAGTAGACGACTGAGGCAGGGAGGAGCTCAGAGAGTGTAAGACCAACGGGAAAATTTGGACGTAAGAGGGTTCAGAGGTCACAAGAGGACAAAGGAAAAGATGACGGAAATTGGTGTAGACCGAAAAAAAGGGGGGTCAACTCCCTTTTAAGACAGAGGACGAGAGGGGAAATAGGACTCTGATAATAGGAAGGAAGGAGAGTGAAAGTCTGTTCGTAGATCATTAGCACCGGCGGGGATTGGTGACAAGGTAGGGAGGAACGAGAGATGTCACATCAAAGACGGGAGTGGTAAGGTGACTTGGAAGACAGAGTTTGCAAACGTCTCTGGACGTAGAACGGTTGTGATTAGCAGGAAGAGGTCAGGGACAACAGTCAGAGACCAGTGTTTCGGGGGTAAAGCCAGGTGCCTCAGAGGTCACAAGTGAAGGAATTGAGGACAAAGGTCAACGACAATTACGCAGAGTATAGGAAGGGAAAAGTGGGGGTACCTGTGGCGGAAGGAGGACCGAGAGCAAAGAGGGGTACCCCTAGACGGGCGACCGGAGGATCAGTGGGACAGGGACCTGAGAGGACTGATTGGACGGGACGGGAGATATGTGTCACTTTGGCAACAATGGTGTCGTGACAAAATGGAACAGTAAGGAAACGACATGTGAAAACCACGGGAAACGGTAGACACCCTATTCAAGTCTGAGGAGTCCGACGGAAAGGTGTAGAAAGTATTCTAAAGGGGTGGGACAATCCGACCGCGACGAGGGTCGGAGGAGGACGGTTGAGTCAGGGAAATAACGAGGGGTCTATACAAACCAGAGTGGACGTACGGAAACATACACCGCAACCGTGAAACACCTTTGGGGAGGAAGGGGTTCAGGAAGATGTATAGAAGGTTTCGTATAGAAAGAGGATGTTTCACAGGACGTTGGGAAGGTTGATTGAGTATGGTTCGGGAACGAGACGACTTGTAAGACGGTGTGTTTGTTGGGTGAAACTGTAATGGAACGTGTGTGTAACAGTCCGTAGTGAGGGGTAAGATATGAAGACAGACGACTTGTTTTGATTGAGGGACCCTGAACCGACCCTGACACCATATTTGACGGAAGTTCTTCGGGTTGTACAAAAACACAACGAACATCCGGAGAGCATTCACGAAAGTTTGCTTTATACCATCACCAAAAGAGGTTTCGCACTCTTACTGGTCAACATAGTAGAAGAAAAGAAGGTCAGTTCATGGTAGTACACCCGTTTGACGACTTCCTTCCCCTCCTCGGGTGGCACATGAGTCTGCTCCTCCTCGGTTTTCTACTCTCGTGAGCCTTCTTACTAATTCCGGAAGTCGCCTTCGTATAGATAAAAACATAAAACGTCTTAGTAAACATTGTAAGGTCAGACAGAAATTTTGTACCACTAAAGTTATAAATCTTTTCAAAACTTGAACGACATGTAAAAAATTTAATTGTAGTGATCACTGTGACTATTTCGATTGAGACAGAATCTTACGTACTATACAAACAGTGTTTAGGTCTTTCACTTGACGTCACGACATTCTGTTTGAAATAATGCCAAAAAGAAGATAAACATCAGTCACGTCCGACTTAACCTTGAACACAAAGGACTCTCTGCCCATTTTGTACCCATAAGGGGGGTTTGTCCAAATTTGCAATGTACACACTTCAGGAAGTTCGCAGTTCTTTGTTTCTTACCTGAAACTCAGTACTATAAGAGATTTCTATCTTTTAGGAAATAAAGAGTCAACTGGATTGACGTACTAAAGACAAAAGAGATGGAGATTTCGTTTAGACGTCACAAGGTTTCCGAAACCATAACTAATTTCTCTCGCCAGGTCATGTTTTACTTTACAGTTTCGATCTGAGTTAGTGTCCATTGGATGAAAGAGACAAACCCCTGTCGTAGTAACAGGACACGAGAAACCTTGTGAGTCTGCGGGAGTGAATTGTCATTAGAGGTTACTCCGACTTTTATCCTAGAGTTGTAAGGTTTCATTCGAAACCGCTTTTAGTAGACCGAACGGATTTTTGGTTTTTATGCACTTATTCTAACATCCTGATAAAAGGGGTAGGGATACAAGAACCAATAAAGTGTACTAACCTGTACGTTCCTCCGGCACATCCTGTCCTCGTCTAATGAGAGATTCTCGGAAGTGTGTGTGGGGACTTCTTACTCCTTTGGTATGTGTAAGGACCGGTTCACCAAAAATTTCACATATGTATTGGATTGTCAATACGAAGACAACAATGTTTTGATATCGGTGACGTTCTCAACATCAGTTCACAGAACCAGAAACTATAACCAGAACCAATTGTTATTTGAATCGAATTCATCTGACATGTCAACATACTTAAACATTTTCATAATATACTTATTTATCACTCCAAAGTTTGAGAACATCAACATCAACTTATCAGTAACATAAAAGAACACTTGACACAAATTAACAAAATGGAGTTTAGCCTTTTGTTTTTCTTCACGAAACCAGTCAATTATTTTACCAAAATGGGTCATATCACACCACCTAACTAACGGAATAAAGAAAATTTGGAATTAGACACAAAAAACAGAAGGTTTTCTCTGTTCCTTTCCCCATGTTGAAGTATCTCTGACGTGTGGTTTTTGGTTCATGGTCGAATAGGACAATTTTACCACTTAGCTTAAATGAAAAAATTCAGTCTTAAATTATTTGAGTCTCCGTCTGAAGACGGAACTTAAGATATCGTTCAAAGGATTCCTCATTGAGATCACTTCTGAATGACTCACGGTTCCGTCCAAAACAAAAACGAAATTCATAGTAGCCTAATCCTTTCACAAGTCCTTGGAATACCAGTGTTCAACTAAGTGAAGTACGGTTGTCTTCCTATACTCTGAATGTATACGTCAGCCAACATATTTGTTGGATAATGAGACTTCCAATCACAAAACGGTAAAAGTACACTTTTAACTGTCTGAGAAGAATGTTCCCTCCATGAGGGACTTGGTCTCTCCCGAGTCTCGAAAGGTCGAAAATACAAGAGTTTGGTATAACGGACAAAAACAACAAAATTTTACACAGGAAAAGGGCGTAATCAAAAGTAGGTTGTTTATAAACTCGACGGACAAAACACGGTTCGTTGGACAATCCGGCATACGAAACCCCCTTCCCCTTCCTCTCTTTTTGACCCGGTGGCAACGTCGGACTCTAATCCGATGAGGAAAATGAGTCAATTTGTCCAAACAGACTACGGTCCACCTTTTGTAGGTCTCGGACCAATTTTCGAAGTCGGGGTCTATCAGCCTTAGGGGGAGAAGTCTTGATCTGTAACATAACTAATGTCCATTTCCCTATAACGATAGTCCGTCCGGAAAGGACATCTTTGAATTTAGGTCGAGTGTGTCAACATTCGATATAATACATTTTTCGTGGTAAACTCTTCTACTCCCTCACCACCAATGTCGGTACCGTGGTCGGTACGGTCGGTCCCTCCCCCGGTCCACTTGTCGACATAGGAGGAGACGAAAGAGGTCAGGGACGGATCTGTGGCAGAAGAGTCAGGGTTGTAGACTCCCAGTCTTCGTCGTAAACGATACACGAACGTCGTAGAGACACCGAAGAGATGTGTTACAGTACAAGTGGAATGGAGTCTCCCGGTGTGAAGTACGTTTGGGAGTTAGGTCTTACTCGTTTTTATCGGAAACGACAGAGTCTTTCTCGAGCAAGTTGTTTTTCTTCGAGATTTCACGGGTCAACGGGAGATTCCATGTCAGGCGGAAACAATGTCTATAAATCTTCTTTAAACGACATGTAAAGCACACTTTTATGTCAATTAAGAAAGTCCTAGTTTCTGACTAGTGACTTCGGGGGGTGTAGACATTGACCTGAGGGGTAGGGTGTGGGTGTGTACAAAAGTCTTTAACCCATTGAGGATGTGAAAGTGGTTCCGGACTTCACACACACACACACACGAGTCAACATAGGTTGGGACGTTGGGGTACCTGACATCGGACGGTCCGAGGAGACAGGTACCTTAAAAGGACCGTTCTTATGACGTCACCCAACGGTAAAGAAGGAGGTCCCCTAGAAGGTTTGGGTCCCTAGCTTGGGTGCAGAGGACGTAACCCTTTACCTAAGAAATGGTGACCTGGTGGACGCTTCGGGATTTCCGACTCCACTTTAAGACACTTTAGACAAAACGATCGATATTTCTTGACTATTTTGGAAACGACTTCCCTCTTATCAGAATTCAGTTTTATGGTACTAAAAGTAAATAGGTTTTACTTTTATGTTGACACAAAAGTACTCGAGACTGTCAGTTAACGGTAATTGACCGTAGTATTTCCCTCTTCAACGGAGTTTTGTCATCACTTTGGTCCGTATAAAAGTTTCTTTTATAATGACGTCCACACACTATAAGATAGGTCGTGTAGACCAGTTACTTGTTTCTAAGATATGATACTGTTGAAATAAAAATTATATAGACTTTTAGTTTGCAAAATAAAGAGATGGTTACGTTTACTGTTTTTCCTCGTCGTTACAATCACGTTTCGTCGTATGATGTCCATCTTTAGAGGGGGCTGGTGTGTGTTTCACCTTAATAGTTGTAAATTTTCACTTGTAAAAGTTGTCAGAACGTTGTTTACTTTTATATAAATAAACCAAGAATTCAAGTTTTAATGGTCCAATGTTACCGAAAGATGGACTCCTTAAGTTTGTTTACATTGCTTTTGTGTAATTGTCTGAAAATCGATTAAGAATTTCGTGATAATCATTGCGTATGTTCCTTTTTGCACTTTTGTGGATAAATTTTTCTGTCTAATTTCAAGGTCGGGAAGTGACCTGTATCCTTTTTGTATACTCTTTTGAAAACGTGGTGAATTTATTGTCGTGTTGTTTCTTATTGTCACAAATTTGTCTTTCACTCATAGTGTAAAAGTCAAGATTTAGTAAGGTAGGTAAACTTTTCAAGTCCTCATTAACAAGTGTAGGAACAAATTCCGGATGTGTGTGGTTTTTCTCTCTAAGTGAGTTTAGATCTTACGTAATGGTGTTTTGTATTTTTGGATTTCAACATATCTTTCATTTGTGTTTTGGTCATAAAAATGAAAGAAGATCCAGGGTCCTACCATAAATCTGGTTTTAAAATGTATCTTCACTGAATCGTGGTTAAGATAATATGTTTTTTAAAAAAATTAACGTGTACGACATAAGACGTTACATAAAAAATACAGACCAATGACTCGTCGTTTAACAAAAGTACGGATTTTAGAGACGTTTCTTTTTAATAGTTTACTGTCTTCTGTAACTCAACAAAAAAAAAAAGAGAAAAGGTTTTGTTCGTATCGACGAAAGGTAATGTTTGTGTATTACAAGAAACAAAGTTCCCGTACTTTGTATTTTTTTTTATCCCTCCAACCCAGAGTAACCTTTTCTTATTATGGACCAACGGTGTCCAACAGACTGTTTTATGTTCGACAATATTAAATTTCCGATGAGGTCTGTTATCATAAGACTTGTAATTATCAGTAACGATGAGGAATCTCCTCTTTTCCGTTAGTGGGATCCTCACTAAAAAGTCTAACCTGTTCGGTTCGGATCAACTACCGAACACACTGAGACTACCGTCTCAGTGACCGAACGTTCATCTTAACTTATGTTCTCTCGGTTGTTTATTTACTTACTAAACTTCTAAAAGATCCGCAAAGTCTATAGTCCAACGAGTTCTCAGACCAATGTTCGTGTGTAGCACGGAATAGTAAGACCCGTCGGTGTGACTGACCACAGGATGAAACCGAACTGGTCGACCAGGAAAAGATACCTGATAGTTCATTCCTGACAAACTTTACTTAGTACATTATACTTTTACAACGGAAGGTAATGAAACACCTAATTTTATGGAAAAGGGCGACGTCCGTCAGATTACAGTAACTCCAGAAGTTAACGGTACAGTCGATATCAAAACAACCTTCTTTTTTTCAGTAGATGACGGGGGGGACTCAAGGATTTAGGTTATATTCCGTCTTACTGAGTCGGCTCGAAAGTTATCTTGTACGTGACGTAATTCTACATACAGAAATGCTTAGATATTTTATATAGTTAAATTTTTGTATAAGTTCCTCAGGTTTTAGTCATACATTTTTCTATTTAACGAATACAATTCTCAAATGTTTAAGACGTGTGTATGTTAAAAGGGGGGTGATCTTTTCATACCCGAAATGGGAACTGAGAAGGATTGAGGTACCGTAATAACTCCCAACTCCTCCGTGAACAATGACAAAATATTTTCAGTCAAACCCCTATAAGTCGCCGAAAAATGTTTGACTACAGTGGGTTGGGACTCACTTTCCTAATGTATTTGACTTTACTTTATGACAGTGCAGGAGAGAAGGGTTCACGGTAAAAACCACGGGGTCCTAACAAGTTATAAAGGAAACTGTTTCGGGTTCAACATAGTGAAGTTAGGACAACGAAAAGATGCTACCTTACTGTACCCCAAGAAGGTTTGTTTTGTTGAGACGATTACCAGGTGAAAGACACAGTCGGATTTTTTTGTTAGACTCGGGGAAAATCTAAGAAGAAGGTTCCGAAACAAAGATTTTCCCGTTGAGAAGCTCAGGATACTTGTATAATTGTTCTAATTAAAGGAAGACTATCTACAAGTTCCTTGGGAGATTACAGTACTTCAGGTCACATACAAGATCCACAGTAGAGAGAAGAAAATAGATATCCATAAAGATCTATTTTCAGTCCTTTCAAACAACGACGTGTACCACAAGCTTGGTTTAGTTTCTTGTTCATCTTTCTAGGAATACGTAAGTGACGGTAGGGAAACTTCTATTTACTACAATTTATTATTACAATACTGTCGACTTCTCGGCATCTCCCGATAGAATTGAGGAGAGTTACAATTAAACGAGGAAACTACCGTGGTTTAATTTCGACGTTAGCTTGACATCTTTACAGACAGGAACCTATTCTTTCAAAACGTTCGTGTAACAAAATTGTTCAAAAAATTAACCCTACAAACCACAAAGGTCAAACGATTGTGTAGACGGTGTGTGTGTGTGTGTGTGTGTGTGTGTGTGTGTGTGAAACTAGATACGAAATATGAAACCGTTCTCTTCGTTCCAAAACGTAAACTGGAACGAGTTCGAGGATTCACAAACGAGAGAACGAGACATCAACGATTGATGTATCGATATAAACCAAAATTTAAAAGAAGAACGTCTAAAAATGACACTTATTCCCAAAGGACTAGATTCTTTGGAAGTTTTGTAAACTTTTATTTTTCTTGATCACTTCAACAAAGAATTTATCGAAGATATCAGTTACGCGAGGTCTGACAATACAGATTACATCATTGATAGTCTTAAGTCGTACTTTAGAGGTCTTATGAGTGCAGAAAAGTAGAAAGGACGTAGGGTCAATATAAGACTGGAGGTACCATAGAGAGAAGAAAACCCTTTTGGGGTGTTTATCCTTCGTAATCGTGAAAAACTACTACAATGACCGTGAACTTTCTCGGATATCAACTGAGACACCAGTTTACGTGATAGTGATTTGACGGAGGAGAAAGGATACTGTCACAGATTGACTAGTGACCGTGACCTAAACACCACCACCGAAAGTAGTTTATTCATAACCCCTCGGTCATAAAGGGAGAGAAACGACAACGACAAGAGTAAAGATTACCTTAACAAAAATGGGAGTTCGGTGCTTGTAGAGTCAAGTATTCGTCTGGAGGACGAACCAAAGGATTCGAACATAAGTCTCATAAAAAGGAGGGGTAGTACAAAGGTGAGACGTATGTTCCGGACGACTGAACTGTATTAAAGACCTAGTGTTCACTACTAAAGTAGTCGTAGTTCTGTAGGGAAAAGACCCGTCGATAGTATGCACCGGTGTCTGAAGAAAAAGAAGAGAAACAAATGTGATTCTAATAGTGACTCTGTAAGTCTTAGTGACGATTAAAGGAGATTCTTTAGAGAGTCGAAGTTTAGTTTCAGACGACTGGAGAATCTACTCCTTTGAACCGAAACTGAACACCTATACCCTAGGACCTGAACCATTCGTACTCAGAAAAGGTTGTCTACCGAGAAAAGTAGTCAACCCCTGTCCGTTAGTGGTCGAAGTGACCGACACAGGGATTTTACTACAAATTTGAAGAAACATGTAAGAAGTCGTATTAGGTGAAAAGAAAAGAAAACACTATATACGAGTCCTAGGGTTCTTTCTAGACAGGTCTCTAGTAAAAGAACGTGGACAACAGAGGATAGATCTACGACGTAAACCGAGTTTGACCAACTCACTACGAATACAAAAGAGTTTAACTAAACTTTCGATAAAGGAAAGTGTTCTTGCCAAGAGAAGGTGACTGTACACGAACAATACACTGAACCAAGATCCGTCTACGCCCGTATAAAACCTCAAACTATTACCAAATTTTCTATCAGTTATTTAAGTAGACAAAGTATCTAGAAGACAAAGGACGATACCAGAGAGAGTTGCTTAGACCTTCTTATCCTCCATAATCTTGGTACGACCAGAAGAAAGAGTTCTCTAACTGGAACTCAGTAGTATTAAACGTTCCTTAAGACAAGTGTCGAGTTTGAAAATAACATAAGTAGTCAATTACTAAAAAGTCGAGAGAGAAAAGAACGACTTATAGAATAAAAAAAGGGGGGTTCCACCACCCTTCTAAATGCGTTCACTCGAGATCGAGAAAAGAAGTAAAAAGCAAATGCAAATATTAGACTGAACCTTTGCACCATAGAATCGTAAAGGAGGACTAAAACTTCTATGACTCACAAACCAAGAAGAAAGAAGTCTTAAGAACTGTACCGGGGGTCTCGTACTACTCGAAACCTCGGACGTTATAGGTGGAAGGCACCCATTTTAAGAAGTCTGAGGAAGTTTCTTTTTCCAATTTTTAGAGTGTACTTTTCGAGTTGTCCAATTTTTAGAGTTTCTTTTGACAAGATTTCTCCGAAGATTAATGTGGATCCCATCTAGGTTTAATCCTTATTATCGTGTGATTTCTTTGTCCTCCATGTTTTAATTTACAGAGGTAGATTATCCTCGACGAAACTGATCCAGACACGGACAGGAAGACAATCTTTCGTGGGGCCAAATGTATGGAAGTTTTCGTGTATTAGGAAAAAAGGAAACAAGTGTTTAACTACCCAGATGAATGACAAGGTCCATAACACGAGTTCCCACCCTTGGACTTCTCCTTATTCTTTACGAGATGTCGTGAGGGACCCCGATGTCAGGATCTTGTTCTTTTCTGACCACCCACTTTATACACAGAATTTCCCAGTCAACCGAAACATTTTCGGTTTGACGGAAAACCCCAAAATAAGGCCGGAGAAGGATCCCTAATGTTCACTCGTACAGAGACTGGACGGGTGGAGCCAACCTTTGTTCTATCGTTCATCTTTTATACCGACACTGTTACCACGACAGACGACAGGTACTGACGTCCCGTCCACTTTCCACACCTGATGCCGGGGGTGGGACGACCCTCTCGAACATGACTCGAGGGTGACTGTGAGTCGTGTTTAGTCCCGAATCTCGAATGGGTCCTGAACCCTAACTTTAAACCATGGTGTGTGTAACTTTCTCTCCCTAAGAAGTTTTCTTCAGTGAAAACCGTCAGTAATTCCGTTTGATTGCCTCTTCCGTTACCGTGGGGTGAGGTCATGAGAACGGACCTTTTAGGGTACCTGCCTCCTCGGACCATCCGACGTCAGGTATCCCAGCACTTCTCGGCTTACTGATTCGTTGAAATGAAGTGAAAGTGAAAAGTGAAAGTACGTGACCTCTTCCTTTACCGTTGGGTGAGGTCACAAGAACGGACATCTTAGGGTCCCTGTCGTCTCGGACCACCCGACGACAGATACCCCAGCGTGTCTCAACCTGTACTGACTTCGCTGAATCGTCGTCGTCATCGTCGTTCCGTTTGATTTTTTCTAGGTCGAGCGGAATAACAGTTCTATTTACACTCCAAAAAGAATAGGACTAAAGTACGTCAAACTACCCGGTATGGTTACTCTTTTTTTTTTTTTTTTTGTCCACTCTACCGTGTATATGGATTTTAGTTGAGATGACTTTTACTTACGGTAAGTGAGAACTACAAAGTCTTGTGACTTACACCGAAAAGTTTACTTGCGAAACCAGAAATGAGACCCCGTAGACGACTCAGACCAATAGAAATCCTCCAGTCATTCACCCTTTTGTTTTTGAAGGGGTCGACTTTGAGAGGTTTGTTTTGTCGACCGGACACTACACTCTATAAGAGTCGTTTGTCAACTTCTGATCTGATTGTACAGACAAGTTCCGGGAGGAAAGGGCAGATTAGGCCGGTGACTACTTACCGGTCGCTTTCCATTACATCCTGATGTTTGAGGTGTAGGGAGGAGAACCGCAAAAGACAATGGAGGTAATCGTCGAATTTTCTCATCCACATGTTCGATGTGACGAGAGTCACTGTAGCAGGGTTTCAACTCTTTGTGTCACACACACACACACACACACACACACACGCACGTGCGGTCTACCACCCCGACTCTGGGTTGGGGAAGTCTCTTAGACTCATAGGGAAACCAATTACGTTTTAACACCAACAATCTCTGGTCGGATAACTTTTGTTTGGAGTTGCTTATGTCATTCAGAAGTTACCGGTGACCAATTTGTTATCCGACGACAAAGTTTCATTTCCAGTAGTACTGAGTCTCTCCAGTGATCGATGGGTTTGGTTTCTTGTTACCTCGCTCTCGGAATGATGTTAAAAGGAGTCCTCACGGGCGTAGTCCATCTCCCGGAGGTCCACGGAGACCCAGTCACCCTAGAAGGAGAAGAGGTCCAGAAGCCTTCTCAACCTGGGACCAACCCGGAGGTGAAACCGCGACAGGAAGACAGAGGAAACGGCCACGGACAGGGAGAGGAAGACCCACGCAGAGAACTGAGACCGGAAAGAGGAGAAAAGGACCTGGAAGGAGAGGAGAAAAGAAAAAGACCTATTACTAAGTCTTCCACAAATAACCCGTTTTCCCAATGAGAGAAGGGGTGATGGAGGATGGAGCGTCCTCAAGGGGTTTTAGAGGTCGATGTTGTGGGGTCCCGAACTGTAATCTGGTGACTACTGTTTTCTGTGTAGTCGGCTCCGCTCTCTACGCACTGATTCAACCAGTCAATCTTTGTGCGTGTCCTCTGGAGTACGTCTCTCTCACATAAATTTTTTGTTTGGTTCTTCTGATGACTTAAGTTTCCTTCCCGGAGTTGGAGGAGGGCGGGGGGCGTGAAAGAGTTTGGTCTTCGTCCCTGATACCCTAGATCGAAAACGTCACTACTAAGGTAAAGAGAACTCTAGTTTTGGAAGGGACTCGACCAGTGTGTCTGTCTGCGTTTACTTTCATTCAGTTCCGTGAGTCTTTTAGAATTTCCACTCTTGACCAGAAATCACGTATGAGGAATTGTGTCACTTCACAATCAGTGAGTCAGTACAGACTGTGAGACACTGGGGTACCTGACATCAGACGATCCGAGGAGACATGTACCTTAAGAGGTCCGTTCTTGTGACCTCGACCGTTAAGGAAAGAGGTCCCCTAGAAGGGTTGGGTCCCTAACGTGGGCCCAGAGGGTGTAACGTCGTCTAAGAAATGGTAGACTCGGTGAGTCATGTAATAGTATTTTTGTCCGACTAAATCTTCTTATACCCGAATAAAAAGACAAAAGACTTATAAATTCTACAAAACCAATTCAAGAGTATCTTCGTACCTTTGGACCCCCCACCCCCTTCCCGTCCCCTCCTGTTGACGGACTCCTTCCTGGTTCGGGGTTTGACCTCCTACTCGAGTTGACGTACTAACTAGACCTTTAAACCCCCCTTAGTAATGGAAATGACCCTAGTCAAAGACCGGTTCAAAGTGTCGGTTCTGGAATTCATTGAGAATCGTGAGGCGGTCGGTTTTTTACACTCTCCGTGTCTCTTCTGATGAGAATTTGAGGATATTAAACGTATTTTCCGACCTTCTTATTTGGACGTTCCCCTCCTCGGTCCTTCCTCCATTTTGACCAAAAACCTCGGGACATCAAGACCAGGTCAACAGGGAAGAACCGTTTGGGAACTGTTAGGTTACCAGGAAAGATCAGAGTTCGAGGATTTGACCCTTTGTTACTAGTCGAGTTTCTTCATTTATGTATCCGACGAATTCAAGTGTCTTTCTTGAACTCGGTTGTTCTTTTTACCAGAGTTGTCTAGGAAGACCCAATCAAACTAATAACTAGTAGAATACTTTCTTTTAGAAAAGGTTTTGTCTTTTCTTAAAAAGGGGTTTTAAAGTTACCTATCCGTTCCATTTTAAACCATTTAAATCCATTTGACCACTTTGAACATTCAACCGTCCGATCTTACAAGTACGATTTTCGTGGACCGGAAAAAAAAAAATACTAATAATTGAGGATCTGTTGGATTAGACCAACCAGGATGATGATAAGTAGTAATGAACGAGGAGGACTGTTCGTATGAAAATTTCATAGAACAAAAAGTGACGAAAGAGGAAAACCAAAACATTGTCACATTACCTTTCTGTCGTTAAAAGATTACCCATGGTTAAGGACGGGGGGGGGTGGTACGATAGATATTTCACTTGGGACATTTAGCTTTCAAATTTTTGTCTGTTTTTTGTTGTTTTCGTTGTTGTTGTTACGAGAAGCAACTTGAACCAGAGGAGTGGAAAGTCGGAGAAGGAGAAGAGAAAAGAAACGAAAAAAGGAGAGAAGGAGGTTAAGAACATTAAAGTCGGAAAGAACTAAAGAGAAGAAATATCGAGGAAGCGACTTCACAAACCAACATAGTTTGTATTGGACGAGAGTTTGTTAAGTTTCATAGTAATCTTTTCAAACGGGCGACCGACCCATACAGGGTCTGGTCTCTCGATTTTGATTAAACATGGACAGTTACGGTTTGGTTCACTTAATTTTTACGGAAGAGACGCAGGGTCATGGGTATGTCAATATGACGGAGAGTCAGTAGAGAGTTTGACAGGAACACCCCAAAGATCTTGAAAGAAACCGTCTTGAAAACTCCTTGAGTGGACTGTCGGTATACACTGTAGTATCACGGGCACACCTGTGTTCAAGATTCCCTACACTCATATAACGAAGACCAAACAATATGACTAATTGACTCGATAATTATTACAAAAAAAATTAGTCGTCTCTATTTTTGTCAGGTCTTTACCCCACCCCCCTCGTTTCTACATCCTTTTAACTGGTTTTCTCTATGTTCTAGACTGATATCATTAATAATTTGTTGAAACGTTTAGACTTTTATTTCATTTTCAGTCTAACTCCGTGATGTTTATTTAGACGGATTTTTTATTTTCCTACGTCTTCATCGATAAATTTATACGTACTCACTGTTTGTGGTTTAAGTGGTAGTGTCAATGGAAACTTCCCTCACTCGTCGGAACTGACTCCTACCATGTGTTTCCCCTTGTACAAGAGTAAGGTGACCATTACGAAATAAAAAATTCGACGTCACCATGCACCCACCAGTAATATCGTAAACGATCTAGAAAACAGTCTGACTTATCGAGGATTCAAAGTTTGTATATAAAATTGGGTTCTTCGGAATGTGTATTGTGTGTGCGTGTGTGTGGGGACTTCGATGACTTCGACTTTCAAGTTTAAGTGTGATTTCTGACTAAATCTCTTTTTCCCAAATCGACGTACTTCCAAAGTTCTTGTTCTATTGGTCCGTAAGTCTGTCAGTACTTCGACAGAAGTACGACCTGTCTGTCTGACTGAAACTCTCCTTTCCTTGGTCCAAACAACCCTAAGACAAAATCTTAAATGGACTGTCAGCAGTAATTACATATCAATTGACACTAGGGGTGTCGTTTCTCCCTTATTTGACGGAAAAGAACAAAAGTTCGACGTACAACGGGAAAGGGTCGTTGAACAGTTTACCTTCTTCGTATACTCTATGAAGGTATTCCTGGTACTTCTTAGGAAATTACAGGGGTTCCTCGACCCGTCTCGGGACCTGACATTGTTGGTAGTGAAGTTTGGTGTCGACCGTCGTACCGACTGTCATCCTTTTACGGGATTAGTACTACTATAAAACAGGGGTTTTTTGTGGGTAAATAATTACTGTTGTATTTAGAAATGTAATCGAGAACTAGTCTCGGAGGTCCCACCAGATTCCTTTAGACAAGGTTTCCGAAGGAAGATCGAAAATGAGTTCTGGTGGACTTGGTACCCTTTAAAAAAAAAATATTTTGGGACCGACGAGGAATGGAACTACAATGTACGGTCTCGAAAGGGTAGTAGAGGAAATTCGTAGTCGAAGTAGGGCGCCTCCCTGAGGTACCGGAAATTCTTCAGTCAACTGAGAACCATGACATATTTACGGAGCTTGCAGACGTTCGGTTTCAACTTGGGCGGTTTCGAGGGTGACCAATATTGGAGAGCCATCCCCAGCTCGTAGCCCTATAGATGTAAGAACTAGAAGGGTTTCGAAAGTTTCTGGTGGGCTTCCTAGAGAAGTGTGCCGAAGAGGGGTGACCTTGGAAACCCTCGTTTGGTGAACGTCCCGTCGGGAAGCTTCATATACCTTAAACCTGAGAATAGTACCAGGACGAGAAGTCTGGGTAGTGGGTAGCCCTACCGGGGTAAAAGGAACCCCTTCACGAGGGTGAGAGGGACCCGCAGACAGTGGTACTGAAAATTCAGACAAAGGTTCGGCAAATCGAACTACTAGAAGGGTACGTTGAACCGGAAGTCCTAAACTTGGTTCGAGGCGCAAAGGCGGAGGGGGAGTTTAGCCTACTTCGGGGACCACGAGAACCGCTCGGCGTGTCACCACTTGACCAGTCCTGTTTAGTCCGAGAAGTCGACCAGGTCTTGAAGGGTCAATCTGTGCCCAGAGCTCCCAAGACCCGAGAGTCCCTCGTTGTGTAACTAGTAGTCGAAACGATACCCGAACTCCATCTCCACGACTCGACGTGTGTCAAGACACCGGAGACTCAATAGTATGTGGTGGCACTGGCAGTACCATAGGTTTCCTTTGGACTCTCCCACTTTTCCTTGACAATCCTATGGTTCCCTCCCTTTGTGTCTAAGTCGAAAACTTACCACGATCGTATCTTAGGATCCCTGCCCCCTCGGACCACCCGGCGGCAGATACCCCAACGTGTCTCAGCCTGTACTGACTTCGCTGAATCGTCGTCGTCGTCGTTGTCGTAAACAACCTAAATCCAGTTTGACTTCCCTTTATATGTGATGGTCCTCTTAATTCCAATCTCGATTGTAAAAAAATTACACAAAATCTCCAAAGTCTCAAAGATATCTGACACAGAGTCAAAGGAATTGACATTTTATCTTTGTTATCCTAAAATCCTACCTCATTTACCCGTCTCAGGAATCTTCTTATGGGGCGTGTCGTTCAAGAGTTAGTGATATTCGACACTGATAATAAATACGATGAAATAGAGAACACCAAGGACTTCGTTGGACACTTATCCATAAAAGTACGGACAAAATATCTACCTCTGTAAGTCACCTAAGTCCTTTTAATTTATCGAACGGGTACGTCCTCCAGAATGTTTATCGACTGTTTTCTTCTCTTCCTTTTCCGTTTCCTCTTACCCTTTCTATGTGTCTCAAGGTTGATTTAGGTCTCAAGATCTTTTATCATTCGTCTCTATTCTTTCCGAAGAATTCACTTACGTTTCTTTATATCCTTTTGTTATCTTACCCTTTCTGATCTCTAGAGAAGTTCTTTTAATCTCTATGGTTCCCTTGTAAAGTATGTTCTCCCCATTCTATTTCCTGTCTTTCTCGTTCCTACATTGTCTTCGTCTTCTCTAATTCTTCTTCACCATTCTTATGTGTCTTCTTGACATGTTTTTTCAATGATTACTGGGTCAATTGGTGTTACCACACCAGTGAGTGGATCTCGGTCTGTGGGACCTCACACTTTAGTTCTTCCAGAATCCTTCGTAATGATACTTGTTTCGATCCCCTCCACTACCTTAAGGTTGACTCGATAAATTATAGGATTTTCTGTTATGATAATTTCACGACGTGTGTTATACGGTAGTTTAAACCTTTTGAGTCGTCACTGGTGTCCTGACCTTTTCCAGTCAAAAGTAAGGTTAGTGTTTCTTTCCGTTACGGTTTCTTACGAGTTTGATACAATGTTAACACGAGTAAAGTGTACGATCGTTCTAATACGGATTTTAGGAAGTTCGATCCGAAATTGTCATACACTTGGTTCTTGAAGGTCTATATGTTCGACCTAAATCTTTCTTTCTCCTTGGTCTCTAGTTTAACGGTTGTAGACAACCTAATGTCTTTTTCGTTCCATTAATTTTTTTTTAGATGAGGACGAAGTGACTGATGTGATTTCGGAAACTGATACACCTAGTGTTGTTTGATGCCTTTTAACAATTTCTCTACCCTTATGGTCTAGTGGTATGGACAGAGGACTCTTTTGACATACGTCCTGTCTTCGTTGTAAATGTTGACCTGTACCTAGTTACCTCACCAAGTTTTAACCTTTTCCTCACGTAGTTCCGATATATAACAGTGGGACAAATAAATTGAATATACGTCTCATGTAGTACCCTTTACGGTACGACCGACTGAGTGTTCGACCTTAGTTCTAACGATCCTCTTTATAGTTGTTAGAGTCTATACATCTACTATGGTAAGATTACCGTCTTTCGTTTCTTATTGATTTTTCAGAGAACTACTCCCACTTTCTCCTCACTTTTTCACCGAATTTTGAGTTGTAAGTTTTTTGATTCTAGTACCGTAGACCAAGATAGTGAAGTACCGTTTATCTACCCCTTTTTCACCTTTTGTCACCGTCTAAAGTAAAAGAATCCGAGGTTTTAGTGACGTCAGTCACTAACGTTGGTACTTTAATTTTCTGCGAATGAGAAACCTTCTTTTCGATACTGGTTGGATCTGTCTTATAATTTTTCGTCTCTGTAGTGAAACGGTTGTTTCCAGGTAGAACAGTTTCGATACTAAAAAGGTCATCAGTACATACCTACACTCTCAAACTGGTATTTCTTCCGACTCACGGTTTCTTAACTACGAAAGCTTGACACCACGACCTCTTTTGAGAAACTCTCAGGGAGCCTGACGTTCGTCTAGTCTGGTCAGTTAAGATGACTTTAGGATCCTTTAGTTGGGTCTTATAAGTCACCTTCCTGACTACAACTTCGAAGTTATGAAACCGGTGGACTACGTTTCTCTGTTGAGTGCCCTTTTCTGGGACTACGACCCTTTCTAACTCCCGTCCTCCTCTTCCTCCGTTGTCTCCTACTCTACCAACCCACCGTAGTGACTGAGTTACCTTTACTCAAACTTGTTTAAGACCCTCTATCACTTCCTGTCCTTTCGGACCGTACGACGTCAAGTACCTCAGTGTCTCTCAACCTACACTGAATCACTGACTTGTTGTTATGTAATTGTGAGATTCTAAAGTTTAGAGATCAGATAACATATTAACTCGACCTTATATTTCAACGTCCTTTTGAACGAACCCTACCGTGTCTTTGTCCCGGTCCTCTTTTATGTACATCGTGTAAATACCTGTATGTGGGTCGACTGTCAAGATTGGGTCCGTTGACTAGATTGTACGAAACAGGTCCAACCAAAGGTTCAGAATGCGTCTGTAGTAGATAAGAGTAAAGAGGTCCGACAACTGAAAGTGATTTAACTTGAAAATCTAGTTCCCTTCTCTTTTGTCGGAGAAGATCACTTACTGTTTCTCTTAGACGGGAGATGAAACCCTTACCTTTTTACAGGTTTGTACTCACGAACGACCGTAAAGTACACTTGTTCGAGAGAATCCGACAGGAGTATTCTAGTGACTATGACCGTTAATCCCTAAAGACGAGGAGAAACGACTGAGGTTTATCGTGAAGAGCTATTTCCTCAAAATAAAAGATTTTCACTTCACTTCACTTCACTTCACCGAGTCAGCACAGACTGAGAAACGCTGGGGTATCTGACCCCGGATGGTCCGAGGAGACAGGTACCCTAAAAGATCCGTTATCATGACCTCACCTAACGGTAAAAGATTTCCATCTACATAAGTTTTAGACATAGTGGACTCAAAGAGTAATTACAATTGAAGTTCCTCTGAATTGGGGTTTGTACATACCGGTCTACTACCTTTGAGAGTCCGTTCTAAATGACGATTTAGAACCAATTGAAATATCCGTATCTTAAGAAAATAGTGACAAGGACTTTCTGGCGAGCAGTTGAGGGAAATCCCCTGTTTCAAACATATGTGACCAAAAAATTTTCGGTGATTTACGTCACAGACTTGAAGTGTCCACCGTGATCACCATTTCTTGGGTGGACGGTTACGTCCTCTGTATTCTCTGCGTCCAAGCTAGGAACCCAGTCCTTCTAGGGGACCTCCTCCCGTACCGTTGGGTGAGGTCATAAGAACGAACCTCTTAGGGTACCTGTCTCCTCGGACCACCCGATGTCAGGTACCCCAGTGTTTCTCAGTCTGTGTTGACTCGTTTATTGTGAAATGTGAAATGATTTTTGTTATAAATTTTGTAATCCAAGATGTTTAGGATACTGCCCTTATGACTTGACCCTACTATACCCTTATTTGTACATGATGAAGAGGTTTTTGTAATAGATTTCTCGCTTTACTTCTGTTTTGGGTCAGTCAAACGACGTTAAACGTTGGGTTTATTCAGTTGTGATTTGAGGAAATCTTCCTTTTCATTAAACTATAAGTTAATTCTATGTGATTTGGGGGTTTAAATAGACATCAGTTATCCATAAATAAATTTCGTTCCGAAATTGTTTACAAGGTCTTTTTTATATGTGTTTTATCAATTAGTGAAGTTCCATTGGTCAAACAGTCCCAGAGGTCATAAGGTTCCTATGGCGGTAAAATTTGGAAAATCTTACGAAACGAACCTAACTAAAGTTTCAGACCCCATGTAAGAAAATTTATCAGAACTACCTCCAGTTAAAACTTTAACAAAATAACACCTAAACCATAAAGTTTTAGTAGTTTTTAATTGAGTTCTTACGACATGTCTTACCTACCGATCTTTCTTGTTTCACTAAAAGAATTAACCGAATATAAGACTCTTTCCGAGAGATATAAAAAAATTAATGACCCATGTAACGACCTTGTCCATATCTCAAAACTTTCTACCCTCGAAACTTCCTGTTATAACTGGTGACGTCAGATTGTCGACGTTTTTACTACGACTAAAAAGTGGGGAGGGACATAGGTGTGTGAAATATTGTACTGTATCTCTACCTCCAAGTACTGTAACATGTCCTCCGTTACTAGTTCTGGTAAAGGTTCTTTTTCTTACGTTTTTCCTTTTTACCAACAGACTCCTCCAGAATGTTTGTCGATACTTTTCTTCTCTTCACTTTCCGTTTCCTCTTTTCCTTTCTATATGTGTAAACTTACGTCTCAAGGTTTCTTATCGTTCCTCTCTATTCTTTCTGAATGAGTCACTAGTCACGTTTCTTTATCTCCTTTTGTTATCTTACCTTTTCTGACCTCTAGAGGAGTTCTTTTACTCTCTATGGTTCCCTTGAATTATACGTTTCTACCCGTGTTATTTCTTGTCTTTACCATACCTGGATTGTCTTCGTCTTCTATAATTCTTCTCCACCGATGTTATGTGTCTTCTTGATATGGTTTTTCTAGAATTACTGGGTCTATTGGTGCTACCACACTAGTGAGTGGATCTCGGTCTGTAGGACCTCACACTTCAGTTCACCCGGAATCCTTCGTCGTGATGTTTGTTTTGATCACTTCCACTACCTTAAGGTCAAATTGATAAAGTTTAGGATTTTCTACTACGAGTCGTTTAAACCTTTTGAGTCGACACCGGTGTCCTGACCTTTTCCAGTCAAAAGTAAGGTTAGGGTTTCTTTCCGTTACGGTTTCTTACGAGTTTGATGGCGTGTTAACGTGAGTAGAGGGTATGATCGATTCATTACGAGTCTTAAAAGGTTCGGTCCGAAGTTGTCATGTACTTGAATTTAGTTTAACGGTTGTAGGCGATCTAGTGTCTTTTTATTCTCTCAAGGTCTTTTTGTAGATGAAGACGAAAAAACTGATACGGTTTCGGAAACTGACACACCTAGTGTTATTTGACACCTTTTAAGAATTTGTCTACCCTTATGGTCTGGTGGACTGGACGGAGGACTCTTTAGACATACGTCCATTTCTTCGTTGTCAATTTTGACATGTACCTTGTTGTCTGACCAAGGTTTAACCCTTTCCTCATTCAGTTCCGACATATAATAGTGGGACGAATAAATTGAATATACGTTTCATGTAGTACTCTTTACGACCTGACCTATTTCGTGTTCGACCTTAGTTCTAACGACCTTCTTTATAGTTATTGGAGTCTATACGTTTACTATGGTGGGAATACCGTCTTTCTTGATTTCTCGGAGAACTACTTTCACTTTCTCCTCTCACTTTTTCAACCGAATTTTGAGTTGTAAGTGTTTTGATTCCAGTACCGTAGACCAGGATAGTGAAGTACCGTTTATCTACCTCTTTCTTACCATTGTCACTCTTTGAAATGAAAAAACCCGAGGTTTTAGTGGCGTCTACCACTGACATCGATACTTTAATTTTCTACGAACAAGGAACCTTCTTTTCAATACTGGGTGGATCTGTCGTATAATTTTTCGTCTCTGTAATGAAACGTTGTTTCCAGACACATCAGTTTCCATACCAAAAAGGTCATCAGTTCATACCTACACTCTAACCATGATATTTCTTTCGACTCGTGGTTTCTTAACTACGAAAACATGACACCACAACCTCTTCTGAGAACTCTCAGGGAACCTGTCGTTCCTCTAGGTTGGTCAGGTAGGATTTCCTTTAGTCAGGACTCACAAGTAACCTTCCTGACTACGACTTCCACTTCGAGGTTATGAAACCGGAGGACTACACTTCTCGACTGAGTAAACTTTTCTGGGACTACGACCCTTTCTGACTTCCACCCTCCTCTTCCACTGCTGTCTCCTATTCTACCAACCTACCGTACTGACTGAGCTACCTGTACTCAAACTCACTTGAGGTCCTCAACCACTACCTGTCCCTCCGGACCGCATGACGTCAGGTATCCCAGAGTTTCTCAACCTGTGCTGACTCGTTGACTTGACTTGACTCTCAACAACGATAGTCTCAAATGAAAGGGGGTCGAGAACTTGCACTCAAGCGGAAAAAAGGGGGATTATCTTACACCGTTTTCACAAGTTCATGGTCGAGAGTCTGCTCCGTAGTTCACCGGGAGTGAGAGGACCTTGGGAAGGTATCGTACACCTCTTAGCACCCGATCGGACGAACTTTTTCCGACGTACCCCTTCTCGAGTAGTCGGTAGGATCAGGTCGGTCGAGGGTCGGTCGGGTGGTTGACTGTCGAGTGTATTCTCGTTAGGGGTAATTCTAGTTGACGGCGGTAGTGTCTACTCGTCTTGTCAGCACTCTTTGATGTCTGAGTACTCTTTATTCTTTACCAAAAACAAATTTGGTGATTCAAAAGCCTACCGAATAATATGTTTTTATCGATTGCTATGGTTCTAGATTTAAAATTAAAGTTCTATGTGTTAGTGTGACTCATGAAAATTGTGTTTATTGATTTTTTAATGTTTTCGGGTGAGTACCCTCTCAAACCCCTTCTTCCTTTTTGATCCGTGGAAGTATAGAACGACGGCACGACACGAGTTAGTAAATCAGCACAGGTTGAGAGACGCTGGGGTACCTGACATCGGGTGGTCCGAGGACACAGGTACCTCTAAGAGGTCCGTTCTTATAACCTCACCCAACGGTACGGGAGGAGGTCCCCTAGAAGGACTGGGTCCCTAGCTTGGGTCCAGAGGGTGTAACGTCCAACTAAGAAATGGTAGACTCAGTGGTCCCTTCGGGTTCTTATGACCTTACCCATCGGATAAGGAAAAGGTCCCCTAGAAGACCTGGGTCCTTAGTTTGGCCCCAGAGGACGTAACTTCCGCCTAAGAAATGGTCGACTCGATAGTCTTACTTTTTAATTAATGTAGAAAAAAAAATCTTATTGAACCGTTTTGTTTGGTTCTTGGTATTTTTACGAGTAGGGGAAACTTGGTCCTTGGACGAGATCCTTGAGTTGGATTCCTTTCTTAATTTTTATTCTTCTCTTGTACAAGTTTCTACGAATAACACCACAGTAAAATCTATGCTAAAACAGTTTTGATACATATGTGTCCTTACTTCAAGTCTTTGACTCACTACTCAAAAAACGTTTCACCAAAATTATTTTACAAAACCACTAAATGTGACAATTGTCTCCGTAAAAAATCAGTGAGTAAATTTTAGTACTAACTATATTTACCTAACATACATTTAAAAGATAAAAAGGAAGATGAATTCTAATTTGAGTGTTTCTGATGATTTTTAATTGAAGAACTGTAATTTGTATACGGAGTATAGGAAGTGTTCCCGTTAAAAGTGAGTCAAAGATATAAAATCGGTCTAGAAAGACGAAAGGACTTCATATTATTTACGAGAAGATTTTAAACTTCCCTTTACCTAGTCTACCATAAAATATCACGAACTATGGGCATAAAAAACTGTAATTTTTTTTTCACCGGTAACGAAGTAAGAGTGCGGCTGAGATTTTATTCGTCATTTAAGATGTCGTCTCCAGTGTTCAGTCTACTGGTGTCACCTCTCGTTCTACCGGAGTCGTTCATTTCTTACGACTCGTCTCTGACTCCGACCACGGGGTAGACTTCCGGTGCCACTCCTTTCCTCCCGGACCCCACCGACGTAGGAGAATCAGTAAGTCTCTCCGGTCTTTGAAGATTTGTCCTGTGAAAGAGTTGAGATTCGAATTTGTACGGTTAGGAACTTAGATCAATTTTGACATGTTCCGGGATGGAATACGGACTTTTATCCAAAATTTTCCAAACACGGAAAAAGGGGGTATGTTAGAGACAAAATTGTACAAGTTTTCATTAGACGGTACCTCAGGTACATATGGATACCGGCTAAGTACAACTATATACCGTTTTTGGTAGTGTTATAACATTTCGTTGATAGGAAGTTAATTTTATTTGATTAAAAATTTTTATTATTTCGTTAGACGACGAGTTGTAGCGATTAATAGTCTCTTTACGCCTAGTTGTGATGTTGCTCCATAGTAGAATGTGGTCAGTCCTTACATTTGACGACGTCGGTGATACCTTTCGTCATAACTCCAAAGGAATTTTTGATTTTTATCTCAATGATATACTAGGACGTTAGGGTGAGTACCCGTATGAAGGTCTTTTTTGTTTTTGAAATTAAGTTTTTCTACGTACGTGGGGTTACAAGTGTCGTCTTAATAAATGTTATCGTTTCTGTACCTTCGTTGGTTTCACAGGTAATTGTTGACTTATCTATTTCTTCCAATGTATATATATATGTGTGTGTGTGTGTGTGTGTGTGTATATATACTTACTATTAGAGATCAAGGTAGGTACAACGACGTTTACCGTAAAGTATACAAAAAATACCGAATCCTTGTGTATATATACTTTATTACGGAAAAACGTCGTTGTACCTACCTTGATCTCAAATAGTATGTTTTACTTCATTTAGTTTCTGTTTATAGTATACTATAGTAAATATACACCTTAGATTTTTTCTACTATGTTCATTTGAATAAATGTTTTGTCTTTGTCTGAGTCTGTTTAAATACCAATGCTTTCCCCTTCCCACCCCCTAACTATTTAATCCTAAACCCCTAATTGTCTATCTATCACGAGATATATTTACTCTATTTGTTGGTCCTGGATGACATGTCATACCCCTTGATATAAGTTATAGAATATTGTTGGATATTACCTTTTCTTAGTCAATATATGTATATATTGACTCAGTAAAACGACGTATGGACTTTGATTATGTTATAATATTTAGTTTATAGGAATTTAAATTTTTCCTTTTGATGAAATTTAATGTATATAATAAATCATCTATGTCAATGTGTAAAATACGTATAAATATAAATAATTATTTTTACGTACGCACGAATAAACGAGTCAACACAGACTGAAAAAACACTGGGGTACCTGATATCGGGTGGTCCGAGGAGACAGGTACCCTAAAAGGTTCGTTCTTATGATCGCACACAACGGTAAAGGAGGAGGTCCCCTAGAAAGACTGAGTCTCTAACTTGGACACATCCACCTAAGAAATGGTGACTCGGTGGACCCTTCAGGTAATTATTTTTACATAGATGAGTTTATCCGTTTTAGTGACTCTAGTTCAATGGTCCTATACTAAATTTTAACTAAGAAATTTTGTTGTATTAAACGGGAGGTTTTAGTGACGTCTACCACTGACATCGGTACTTTAATTTTCTGCGAATGAGGAACCTTCCTTTCAATACTGGTTGGATCTGTCGTATAATTTTTCGTCTCTGTAATAAAACACTTGTTTCCAGACAGATCAGTTTCGATACCAAAAAGGTCATCAGTGTATACCTACACTCTTAACCTGATATTTCTTTCGACTCGTGGTTTCTTAACTACGAAAACTTGAGACCACAACCTCTTCCGAGAACTCTCAGAGAACCTGACGTCCCTCTAGGTTGGTCAGGTAGGATTTCCTCTAGTCAGGACTCACAAGTAACCTTCCTGACTACAACTTCGACTTTGAGGTTATGAAACCGGTGGACTACACTTCTCGACTGAGTAGACTTTTCTGGGATTACGACCCTTTCTAACCCCCGTCCTCCTCTTCCCCTGTTGTCTCCTACTCTACCCACCTACCGTAGTGGATGAGTTACCTGTACTTAAACCCATTTGAGGTCCTCAACCACTACCTGTCCCTTCGGACCACACGACGTCAGGTATCCCAGTGTCTCAGTCTGTACTGACTTACTGACTTGACTTGACTTATACGGGAGATTTATGAAAAAATTTTTAACTCCATTTCCCTAAATATTGTAATATATTTGACATACGTGTATTTAATATACAGGTGATGACTCATGAGATGTCACACGAATGGTGGTCTTTAAATAAAAGGTAAGTTGTGGTATGTCAACTGGGGGAAATATTAAAGTGGGAGAGGGGTCGTGGAAAGGGAGACCATTGGTGATGAAACAAGAGATATAGATACATAAACGAAACGAACCAAACGATTAATTAAAATCCACAAACGAACACAAAATATAAGGTGTACACTCACTCTAGAAAACCATAGACAGAAAGAGACTGAATAAAATGTATCGTATTATGAGATATGTTCTCTACTTTAGTACAGTAGACACTGTCGTACCTTTCTGGAACTCTCATAATACGATTTAAGGGAAAATTATACAGACACGAAGTTAACTATCATTACCATCTTAAGTAATTGTTAAAGGGGTAGTAAAAATGATTAGGGACAGTATACGGATTATATTCGATTCGGGACTACCGTTCCTTACAGCATTCATACCGGAAGTAGTTACTAAGTTTTTAACTTAAAGTTATTTCTGAGAATTGATAAGGGTACGAGATCATACAAGATGGTACCGGAGGATCGGGGGAGTGTGTGTGCGTATAGAGAGAAGATCGGAACAATACTTTCCGTCGTGGTGACTCTAGTGAGTAAGAAGTTGCGGAAACGTCTCCGTTTACTCTTGAGGAAATTGGAAGTTTTTAATCTCAATAAGTTATTACAAATGTGTCACGTGTAAGGTCGTCATAGAACACATGTGTCGAGATGGTTTCGTAAAGTGAGTTGGTCAAGAGTTGCGGTCTTGTAAAGATCGTCGAAGAGTCTCTTGGCACCGACGAAAGAGATCAGTACCCAGGCGGGGTAGAAGGACGGAGATATCGATCATCGTTTCGACTGATTTATCGTCATCTTATTCTCTGATCTCTTTTCATTAGTCAAAGCTCTATCAGGGATTTTGTCAACAAACTTGGACATCACTTTTTAGTTATGTAAGATATCCCAGACGTTCGTTTCAAGAAGGTTATGGAAGAGAGTAAAGTCTTCTATGATCTCCCTCCGGAGACGATGTGGAGTCCACAAAATCTAGTCTTGGTACTGTAATTTTCTTGGACTCAGTATTCGTTTCATACGGAGTAAGTAAAAGAGAGGGAAAAAGAGTGAGAGTATTTATGAACGACAGTCCCACGATCCTTCCGATAAACTTACTCCGTGTAAAAAAAACTTGTCACTTTTTTTTTTTCCGGTAGACGTGTTGAGTTATAGGAGAAAGTTTCATCAGAAAACGAGGGAAAAAAGAAATCCGAAGACTTTGAATGTCAATTCAGTAAAACTTTCGTAAATTCTACATATTTCAATATAATTGTATAAGTAACAGTTGTTCCGTCGGTTTTACATAAACCCAGTTTAGTTAGATCAGTTAAAGGTTAAAGAGTTGATCATGTCTTACGGTCATTCAGAACTGGTTTATCTCCTCAAGGGACCAAAAAGTCAGTTCTCCAGTACCTACTTGCAAGTCCACAAAACTATGTAGTAATTGGGCTTGATATTAAAAAAATTTAGAAACAGATAAGTCGACACGGTCCAGAATCGACGCTGTACGTTGGAGTGAACACCGTCCATCCTAGATCAAGGGACTGGTCCCTAGTTCGGGTCCGGGAGATGTAACCCTTACGTCAGACAGTGACCTGGTGGTCCCTTCAGGGGACTTGTTGTTAAATTTTTGACCCGACTGGTATACGAGACTAGAATTTTTAGAAATTTAGTGTAGTAATTTTACTCGTCGTGTGTTACAACGTTATTCCCCTTCTGTTGGTTAGATCCTAGGTGGTTTACTGATTTAAGAGTTTAATTCTACCAGGATTTCCCGAATAACACCGAGACCCCCGAAAGTCCCGTATTTTATTCACTGAAAAACCTCTGGGTGTCGTTACTGGTTAAACGCTGGTACTATATGACGTCAGAATGACTCTCTCTTAGAGAAGATGGTCGTGTTTCTTTTAGACGAGATTTCATGCCAAATCATGTCCTTTAAAACTAGAACTTTACTTCTTTTGACCCAAGCACAATTGAGTGGAGAAACCCGTTGAATTAAAGGACAAAAACAAAGGGAGAAAATTTTCTAGTATACTTACAAGGGAAATACACTATTACAACCCCTTTCGTTTCACAAAGACTCTCATTATTTTTATTTAATTGGGTTAATGAGTCGGTATTTTTCTTACTTTATAACTGTAAACGTCGTTACATCTGTCTGGATCTCTTATGATACAAATCACTTTCTTCAGTCTGTTTATGATTATGACATATTATAGTGAATTTACACCTTAGATTTATTATTATGTTTATTTATATATATGTTTTGTCTTTGTCTGAGTCTGTATCTTTTATTTAAATACCAATGGTTTCACCCCTCCCTCCTCCCCTCCCTGTTTAAACTCCGTACCAGTTGTTTGATGTATTTTATCTATACGTTGTTCCTAAATGACATATCGTGTCCCTTAATATGGACTATAGAACCTTATTGGATATTACCTTCTCTTAGACGTTTTTATGACTTAGTGATACAATATGGACTGTGATTGTGTTATCTCGTTTAGTTGTTATGAAGGTAATTTTTTTTTCACACACACACGAGTCAGTGATTTAATTGGATTTCTTTCCAAACACAATCCGGAAAGTCACGTTTATGTAAATACGGTGAAACAATCATACTCAGTCAGGTACCAACGTTCCCTCCCTCGTGTCCGTCAACCTTCTGGACAGACTGGTTGGAACACCAGAAAACGGGGGAAAAGGTTGTCGTTCTTGTAAAAACAATGTTTTATAGAGAGAGATCTGTGAAGGTCGATCCTTATGGCGGAATTTGGAACATAATCAAATGATACTGCGATGACTTCATCTGCGTAACGAAAGAGAAAAAGTATAATCCCTTTTTTTCGATAGTCCCTAAATTGCCTTACACCAACCTCATAGAGGACATGAAGACGGAGTGAGTAACTTCTCAGTCTCTTAATAAACACTCTTTATTATAAACGTATAGCAGTTCAGTGGTCACAAAACGAAGAGTCCAAAATAGAAGTGTTGGACTTTTAATGGTCGTTCTAAGGACGGGTGCTCAGCGGTGGATGTCCCTTTTTCGTTGGAAATGTACCCTGGTACGTCAGACACTCTCGGTGTCATAAAATAACATTTCATTTTATTTCATTTTTAAAAAATTTTTATCTCTTTTTTTTTAGGGTTCCCTTTGAATAAATTTATGTATAGGACGTCCTCTTCTATGAAAGGTTATGGAAGGCCGTTTTCACACTATTTCCCTCCTTTCTGACCTCTTCGGTGTTAAGTACACTTAAGAAGTACCACCTGGAGACACAGTATCGTGGGACTAGTGGTTTGTGACGGTTCACAAACCTCTTTCCCCCTGTTTCAGTTTTCGTCTACGTCACCAAACTTTTTTGTCCTGTTGACATATAAATAATAAAAGTCGTACTTATCGTACACTCCAAATGTGTCAACATGAATGCCCGGAAGTGTTAGACCCAAACGTGGACAACTTAGTGTTAAGGTCTTAACTGTATCAGTTGTGTAAAGTGAAAAACACGGATATCGTTTAAGATATATCTCTCTTTAAGATATATTTCTCTTTCAGATATCTTTGAGAAATCTCAATGATCTATAAACCAATGTACCAGGGGGAGGGAACCCTAGACACGAAAGAAAAAAGAGAAGGTGTTCTCGCGGTGATGGCGAGACATGATGATCATACTCTTGTTCGTGGTGATTACCTTTAGAAACATGTTTAGAAAATTTTTTGACAAAGGAACTTTATACAAGGGTACAGTTTCCGATCCTTTTGTAAACGTACCGAATAATGTATAACAGTTCAACAAGAGGACTTTCTATTTCAGTTAAATAGTACGGTTGCCGTCACAATTGTACGGACTAGAAGAACGTCGGGACGAGTGTGACCTAGGAATAACCCAAAGAAAAAATGAAAAATAAAATATAACCTCAAATCAACTAATTGTTACGACACGATCGAAGTCCTCGTGTCGTTTCCCTGGGTTAGTGTTTATATATACATAACCCAACCGGTTTTTCAAACAAGTCCAAAATCTTTTTAGGTTTATTTGAAAAAACCGGTTGGGTTATAAATAAGAAAGAGTTTAAGAAAAGGGTGACATTGTGACAATACATTGTAACTCATCTGAAGGGGTACGATATGTCATCCAGGAACAACCAATGGGTGAGATTTATGTCGTGATACATGTACAGTTAGAGTTTGGGGGGTTGATAAGTAATCGTCGTTGTACCTACCTGATCTCTAACGGTATGACTCACTTCATTCAGTCTGTCTCTTTATAGTATATTATAGTGAATATACAACTTCGATCTTCCCTACCATGTTTACTTGAATAAATGTTTCACCTTTGTCTGAGTCTGACTCTTATTTGAACTCCAACGGTCCCCGCTTTCCACCTCCCCTCCCTACCAACTTAGGAGTGTCAGGACTAAAGATGATGGAAACAATCAACGACGACGACGACGATTCAGTGAAGTCACCACAGGCTGAGACACGCTGGGGTCTCTGCCGTCGGGTGGTCCGAGGGGACAGGGACCCTAAGAGGTCCGTTCTTGTGACCTCACCCAACGGTAAAGGAAGAGGTTACGTACTTTCACTTTTCACTTTCACTTCAGCGAGTCAGCACAGGTTGAGAAGCGCTGGGGTACCTGACGTCGGATGGTCGGAGGAGGCAGGTACCCTAAAAGGTCCGTTCTCATGACCTCACCCCACGGTAGCGGAAGAGGAAACAATCAATCAAAGGTAATATATTATCGTTGAATTTCACCGAGATTGAACGTAAATTAAAAAGATATCCGACCTCGAGGTCGGTTGGGATTGTGACTATAAGTTGATGGGTAAGTTACAAAGGTTCGATTTACAGGGTAAACGTGGAGTTGGAATTAAAAGGAGAGGGGTTTGGACGAGGGATGGAGTCTGATGGGGGATGGGGGTTTTGGGTCATTGAGAATAGAGGGATTTATCTCGGGAAGTGAGTCCACGAGTCCGATGGTCCGTAAGAAGGAGGAGAGGAAAGTCTAAGTTATGACGTCGTTCTAGTAAAGGTGAGGTAAGGAACTAGTTTGTAGGGTTTAGGTAGAGGTAGAAGTGTCGATGAGGTGTTCAAGTGTGGTAGTACCAGAGATTGGACCTACTGACGTTGTCGGGGGACGACCAGAGAGAGGAAGGTAGGAACGGGGGTATCTCAAGTTCGATGTGTTGTCAGTTCTACTAAAAAAATTTTTTTAGGATTGAGTCTGCCACAACGAGGAGACAAGTTTTGGGAGGTCACCGAGGGGTTGTACGAAACATGGTTTAGATTTGACGAAGGGAAATTTAGGTTGGGGATGGGTGGAGAAAGTGGGGTAATGGGAAGAGGGGATGACAGGACAGGACAAAGTCGGTGTGACCGGAACGACTGACAAGGAACTTGTGTAGTCCAAGTGAGGAGTGTTTCGGAAACGGGGGTACGACCCAAGACCGACGTCGTGAGAGGAGGTTCGAGAAGAGTACCGACCGAGAAAGGGTAAAAAGTCTAAGTTGAGTCTCTTGTGACAGAATTTGTCCCGACGAGGGTGGGGGTAGTCCAACATCACATCGTTGGGTAGAATAAAAGTGACATTGTGACTTCACTAGTGCACCTGATCAATTAGACGAAAAATAGACGGGGTGGGGGTCAAACCTTCAAGGTACTCTCATCCTTCCCTGACGTACACAGAACAAGTAGTAAAAGAGAAGTCTCGGATCTTGTCTCGGACCGTGCACCATCCCTAAATTGTTATGATTCAGAAAGGATTTCGTTTCTTAAACGAGTAGTTGATGTAAGTTTTGTCTGAGTGCCTACAACATTTGTTTGAATGTTAATTACTTCCCCTTTCGGTCCGCCTCCCTGTTTAATCCTCGAACCCTAATTGTCTATGTGTGGTGATAGATTTATTTGTTGTTCCTAAATGACATGTTGTGTCCCTTGATGTAAGTTATGGAAGATTACTGGATATTACCTTTTCTTAGACTTTTTATAATGTATAGTGTATATATAAACATATTGACTTAGTTAAACGACATATGGTCTTTGATTGCGTTGTAATATCTAGTTGGTTTGAAGTTTAAAAATTTCTTTTTTACAATGAGGGTATAACTTTTATGTTTATTATCGTAGACCTCTACTTATCACTTAACGATTTTGTTTGAAACGAACAAAAAAGTTCCGGGGGTCTCGATGATTATAATTAGTCACTTACACCTCTAGTCAATTCACGTGGATATTCGTCGATGAGGTAAATTCACAAATTCTGTGAAACCTTCGATGTCACTACTCAATGGGAGTTTCTTGACACAGATCTTTCTCTTTCTTTAATTCTGGTGACGTTAGACTTCTTCGTTTACCACTCGTGGCACCCTTCGTGTCCTATATGAGACCCGGTGTCTCTTCACTATTACCCAAATTGTGAGAAGGAGTACTTTACCCAATCTTAAGGACCCTTATATGGAGTCACCAAAAGTTTACACAATCGTGACACGGGAAGTTTTCACCACCCTGACCGTATCAATGGTAACTAACATCAACAGTGTTGTTGACCGTGTCCCTGTCCATGACGACAGTGACCCACTTGTCTCCCGGTCTTAACGATTCGTAGAGCGTCCCGGACATGTCAGGACGTGGTTCTTCTGGAGAGTGGGGTTTGTGGTCGTGTCTCTACCGAGTATCGACAGGGGGATCTTGTATGTATCACAGAAGTCACTGAAGGTCTAAGTGGTCTAAACTTGTGCAATGAAAAATCCAGTGGTAGAGGCTCAACCAAGAAGAAGGGAGACTTGAGAAAAGTAGTAAAACTGGGTCTAAGAGTCCTTGTTTTGGACTCAGGTTCGTTCCGGACGGTCTGACAGAGAAACCCTGGGGTAGTCTCGTCCGAAGTTTTAGGGTCGGGTCTCCTTTCCACGGTGCAGTCCTACGGCGAGTCGAGGACCAGTCATTGGGAAGGGGTCGGTCCCGGTGTCGTGAGGACGTACAATTCTTATAAGTGTAAAGTCTCAGTCAGGAAGACGTCCAGACTGTTAAGGGATTAATGTGTCATTCTGTTCTTCGATTAGGATTTAATCGTAGAAGGACGTATTCCCTAACGACGGGAACTCATGCCCAGACCCCGGGTGGTCCAGTCCACACAGGGTCCTGTACCCCCTACACTGGGGTCGGTTAGTCGTGACGTACCAAGACAGAAGACACCCGTTTTGGGGTCGGTTCAGAAGACCGTAAAGTTCTCTTCGCGAGACAAGTGGACTTTGATAGTGTTGTAAAAATTAACCGGTATAGGCTTATGTTTTACAAAACCACAATTTTTTTTAATTTAATTTTTTTGAAATTTTCTTCTCTCTTCGACCTTTAGGACTAAAAATAACCCGAGGAACCAAAAAGTTGCAACCGGGGATTAAGTTAACGAAATTTTTTTTTATAACATGTCCGACTTCGTGTGGGTAGATCCCGACTTGAACTGGGGTCTGAGGGTCGAACGAGGAAGACGAACCAACGTACATGGGTCACGAGAGGTTTCAAAGTCCTTTAAAATTTTGTTCTCAATTTATATGACTGTCGACCCGCTCCAAGAGTTCCTTCTTACTCCGTTCCTGTCCGGACCCCTGGGTCCATCCTGTGTGGTTCCTTACTCCTGACCGAAACTGGACGAACAGAAACGAGTTTTGAAGAGTTGGAACGGGAGTAAGAATGACGTAGTTCAGGGTTCAAGGAAAGTTCCGAGAATCTCGTGTTGGGGTGGGGGTGGTTGAGACATAAATTAGTACGGGTCACAGGTAGGGCGGAAGATCGGTCCGGTCAGAGGGAGCTCAAGGAAGTTTAGGGAGAGAGATTTACAGGAGAGAGGGATGTATTTGGGGTGGGAAGTTTCGGAACGAGTGTAGGGTGGACCAAAGACTTTGGAGGAGACACTGTACTTTACCATTTTATAAAAGTTCGAGTTCACGATCACAGTTGGTCTGGGCCCAAGTTTGAGGTGGAGACGGTGACTGGTCGACCTAATAAATGGATTAGAGAGACTCGAAGTCTTCTATTATTACGGATGGAATGTGTTAACAGTTCAAATGTTTTTTATTACGTTCATAAATTACGAGTATTTGCGAGTTAATTCCACTTACGTATAATAATAATACCGACCGGAAGAAGACGACAATTCACCAGGTCGGAATACCACAGAGAAGACTCGTTTCGTGGTGACCTAAGGTACGTCAGGTGTAGACGAATCTGACACGGAATCCGTAACCAGATGGAGTCGGAGGCTGAACGATAATTATGTATCGTAGAATGTCGAAGTCCTCGTACGACCGATATTGTGTCTTGACTATCTCCGGGTTGTACCGGTGATTCTCTTAATATGTTCATTGTGATGGAACCGAGACTTTCTCGAGTCGGTTTTAGGGAGAGAGATCGTTTTCATCCTTACGTCCAATCCTTCTGTTTGGGTATCGGTCCGAGCCACCGTCTCTCGACGAAATCGTAAACTTTGTTCAAAGAGAGGGAGTGTGTACACACGTGTGTGTCTGTGTGTGGTGGTGGTGGTGATGTTGACGGTGGTGATACTCGATCGAAGTATAACGGTTTAGAGACGTGGAGTGAAAAGGAAGACTACGACTTCTACTGTGTACTTCGGGCAGTTTCCGGTACGAGAAGCGTACTCACATACCGTCCCTTGGGTCTGTTTTCCCGGTGTGACGTTCACGCGAGAAAACGATCCTGATGTGCCTTTCGGGACCTCCTCCCGTACCGCTGGGTGAGGTCATAAGAACGGACCTCTTAGGGTACCTATCTCCTCGGATCACCCGATGTCAGGTACCCCAGCGTTTCTCAGTCTGGGTTGACTTCGCTGAATCACGTCCACCGGTGTGTACCTTTCGGGTCCGTGGTAGTGTCTTCGGTTCTACCAAAAGTGACCAAGGTGTGGAACCGAGACAATGAGGTGGACGTCAGCACAAGACTAGATGTGGTATCGATCCTAGCGGACTGTGAGCACGGTCGTCCGGATAAGGTGAACGATGAAAAGAGACACGAATCGTTTTCGGTTCCATTTTTATTGAAGTGCGTACAATAAGGTGTGAAGTTCGATGAGTTACGAAACTCACTGAGGAGGGTGGGTTTGTCTTTTTGTCCCGTATCTTTTTACACTGATAACCTTACAGTGTAAGAAATTTTTCGTTTGATTTTTTTTTTTGTTTTTGTTTTTGTTTGGCCTTGACCTCTCTGGGGTTGATATGATAGGGTTTCTCATCAAAAGAGTCGTACTTCTGCCTCGGGACAGACACGGATTCAACGAGAGAGTTGTCTTACTGCAAGGTTTCAATCTAGTTCCGTCCATCCTCTCTTGTATCGTTTTACCCGGACTAGAAACTCTGGAATCAGGGTCAGATCTGTTCTACGTCTCTTTTACCTTTTCAGTTTTCCCACTGGTCAGGAATACGACCTTAGGTCACAAGGTTATTTTGAGTGAGGAGCCTCAATCGTTGTAAGTTTTCAAGAGGTCACCCCTGCTGTCTCCTACTCTACCGACCTACCGTAGTGACTGACCTACCTGCCCTCAGACTCACTTGAGGTCTTCAACCACTACCTGTCCCTCCGGACCACACGACGCTAAGTACTCCAGCGTTTCTCAGCCTGTGCCGACCCGCTGACTTGACTTGACTTGACTTGCCAACCGAAATTTATTTTATCGGTTCACGTCCTCTGGTGCACATTTCTTCTCCACTCAGGGTGCGTGGTTCTGATGGACTGAAGAGGCACAAGCCCTTGTCGTCAAAGAGGATGGCGGACCCGGAGAGGTTTGACGAGAAGGGACCGGGTCGACGGGGGTTGGGTTTAAGTCTTGGGGCACGGTACCCACCCGGGACAGTATGGTCAGTCCAACTCCTGTCAAAATAAGGTGGGCGTGACCTTTCGAGTTCGCTCTGAGAACTGTTTAGGGACTTCGGGTCCTGGCCCAGTGTCGCCCCGCCCCCGCCGCCGCGGGGCGACGACCAATTAACCTCCTCACGTGGTCTCGGCCCCCACTTCGACTTGTAGGCCGGAAACCGGACACCTACCATGGCCTCTCCCGTGGAAATCAAGGGTGATCGCTCTGCGGTGACAGTCGCATAGGGTCCCCTTACGGAGCTCACTGGAGCCGCCGGCTTCGCTCGAGACCGCACCCACGGTGTCGGCTGAGATCACGCCGCGGTCCCGGCCCCCTCCACGTCGTTCCAGATCCCACTTGCCTCTCCTGGTCCCCTGCTCGGGGCCGCGTAGAGACCTTTGGGACTGAGACGTCCCCGTCCGTCTCGCTGGGTCCGGAGGACTCGTAGGGGAGGGGTTAGGGGCGGTACCCAGGGCGCACCGGGACAGATGTCCGTGGGTCGAGGGCATCCGGTCCGGTCGGCCGGGCGACTATGCGTCGCCCTGCACCGACGGCGAGACGTTCGTCTCGCCTCCCGTAAATGGCCCTAGGACCCCACGACGACGCAGAGGTGGACCCAGAGACGACCGCATGGGGCCAACGGCGATGACGGCGGCGCAGAAAGGTTAGCGGCGTCAGAGCTGGCCGTTTCGAGGGTCAGCGAGGGATGCTAACATCGGGCGCTCCGGTCGACAACTTACCGAGCGCAGCTCGCGTGCCCCTCGTCTTCGCAGGGGCGACGTAGGTTCAGCCGCTGCGTTCGCGCGCAGGGTCACGGTTGCGGGGCACGCGGGGAGCGGGGCGGCTCGAGCGCGTCGGCGGAGGCCCGATGACCGACGCCTGAGGGCCGAAGTCCGATCGGGCGGACGGCCGGTCGAGGGGAACCACCCGAAATCGGATCGGTTAACGGAAGGGAGCACCTGAGGCGGGGGGAGCGACGGTAGGGAGTTGAACGGGAGTCCTGGTTACCGTTGTTATCTGATCAGGGCGGGGAACCTAAGGGGCCCCCGGTTAGCGGAAGAGGACTCTTAGTTAAGTTCATTGGGGCGGGGAGAGCACGCCGTCTCGGGCTCGGCTTCAAATAGGGTGCCACGCCAACGAGGACTCCTAACGTTCCGAAACGGGCCCGAGGGGGTTGGGGGGTGGGGACTTGCTTCAATGTCGCTAAATCTCGGACGTTGAGTGGACCAGACGTCTGGCGGTGCGCTCGGTCAACGAAACTTATTTCATCATATTCTTTCGCTAACCCTCTCCATGGCACGTGGAGTAAGTAGGGACTACATTCTGACGACTCTTTACACGTGGGCGAACCGGTCTTGAATGTGTAGTGTCCCAGTCGTCCTTGGAGCTTCCAGTAGCTGACTGAGATGGGATCGTGACTAACCAAAGCGAAACCCAAAAACCAAAAGAAAAGGGTGTATGTCCCAGGGACGGGAGATCAGACTTGTTGAAGGTCACTGTTCTTGCGTGATCGGGGTGTCTGGCGACGAACACAGAGACGGAGTATCGAACTCCAGTTCACTTTGGTCGGGGGACCATTGAAGTGTGTTTTGGTTTAAAAGGGGAGAAGGGTTACGACCAGGTTGTTAAACTTCTGTCTAGACCAGGGTGTTAAGATGGTCTGATCTCAGATGAGGTCTCTGGGTCCAAGTTCCGAGACGAAAGTCAAATTCGGTTAAGGAAATATAGAAAGTTTTCATCTTCCGACCTTGACCCAGATTGGAGGGAGGGTTGTGGGGTGGGGGGTGGGGGCGTTGGGGTCCCGTGTCTGGGAAGCCGTGGCAGATCAGGGAACAGGTCTATGATCTAAGAAGAGGAGATCGAAGAATTCCTACCGTAAATGAAAGAACTGACGGTATAGTGTACCGGTTACGTATAATCTAAATAGCAGTTGAGTGCGGCCCCCGATATAGAGTGAAGACCACGATAGTGTTCTGACAAAAGATGAAGTAATTGACCATTTACAGTAGCTCAAAACTAAGCCCCTCCCCCATGATTAAAGTGAGAGAAGATACCTTTGGAGAAACGGACGAGTAAGACAGGATTTATAGAGATGTAAGGACGAACGGTGGATTGACGGAACGAGACCAAGGGTAGGACAAACGTGTTGACGGTTTCTCGAAGGATTGGACCGGGGAACGGAGATCGGAACGTGGGAGGACCGACCGGGGAGTTTCGAGGAGAGGAGTAGGTAAAATATGGTCTTCAGTCTCAACAGGAATTTGTGTTTATATTAGTGTGGTGGTGTGAGATTGAAGTTTCGGGTAGGGTCGAAGTTTAGGAAAAAATGAAGGAAAGACGAGAGGAAACGAAAGTCCTATTCTAGGTTTTGGGTACCGTTTCGTATATATTTTAGGAACCCCTAGACCGGAGTCGGAGTAAAGGTCACCAAGGTGGAAGTGGTGTCTCGTAACATGTGAAGTCCAGTTTTTGAGGGACAACAAAAAGTTCACTAGGTACCAGAGGTTGTAAAAACGGAAACCATATTTCAGATCTTATTGGACGAAGGGTGGGAGGATTAGGACTGGACGTTGTGAGACTACAGAAAAAAAAATTAACTTCAACTAAATGTTATAACACAATGAAAGAAAAGGTAATATGCAATAATGTTATGTAACTTATATCAAGGGACACGATATGTCATTCAGGAACAAATAAAATATATGTCCTCATATATAGATAAGTAGAGCTTGAGGATTAAATAGGGAGGGAGGAAATGGGAAACCATTGATATTCAAACAAAAGATATAGATAGAAAAAGACAGAATATTTATTAAAGTAAACATAATAAAGAAATCTAAAGTGTTTATTCAATATAGTATATTATAAACAGAAACAGACTGAATGAAGTGAATTATATTATTAGAGATCCAGGTAGGTACAATGACGTCAACCGCAATAAAGTAAGAAAAAATACCGGTTCATTATTATAAGGTATACACACACACACACACACATACACATATATACACACATATATATATGTGGTGTAGAAAAATTAGGTAAGTAGAAAACTACCTGCAAATCCAACGAAGGTACAAAACCGATAACATTTGTCGTGACGTTACTCGTAACCCTAAGTACAATAAAAAAATTTAATACCAGAGACTTCTTTTCGATATACAATATTTTTACTTAGTGAACCTTAGTGTGTTAATATCTTGAAGTCATAATTTCCCCGGAAAATTCGATTACATTAGTTTGGGCTGGGATCTACGATCTTACTGACACACCCGTCAAAAAGTCCAAGAATCGAGGGACCGGAGACTTTTGTCCAAAACAAGAATGAGGATTTTATATACCGAAACGGACTGATTCACGAAACTCCCCGTGGGTCTTACGAAGAGACAGGTAAAAAAGGGAGATCCGAATCTACACAGGAACCCTAGGAGAGAAAGTTTTACGTCTAGGGAAAACCTTCTAGGTTTACGATTGTAAATAATCAATAATTGGGAATCGTATTCCATTCGTCGTATCGAATTAAATTTTTTAATTCGTTTGAGGTCGTCTATCACTTCTTGTCCCTTCGGACCGTACGACGTCAGGTGCTCCAGTGTCTCAGTCTGTCCTGAATCGTTGACTTGTTCTTGTTGGTTGTACTTGTCCTCAAAAGTTTCGTAAAAGTAAATAAAACAGTATAAACTAGGAGTATCATTGGAGTCATTTATAGGACTAAAGGTAAAGTGTCCCCTCCTTCGATTCCAAGTAAAACCAATTTAGTGAGGAATTACATAAGCTTGACGTCGAGACGATAGTTGAAAGTCGTTCATTGGTACGGTGAGATCGGAGTCAAAGGGTTAGTTATTTAAGTTTATTAAACGAAAGGTTCCAAAGAAAGTCGAGACAGAGATTAGGGAGTAGAGGACGACCGACTCTAGTTCCTTGACCCCCGGACCCGTAAAAGTGTCACCGTCCTTTATTAAAACCGTGATCTCCATGTAAAACCTTTCCCTTTCGAGAATCTTACGGTTTCGTCCGTCGTATTCTCGTCACTTATGATCTTCGTTCTGTTAGACTCTTTCCTTTTTGTTCCCCGGGACTTGAGGTTTGAGTGGATGAACGATTCGATATTATGTTGGTGACCCTAAGGTTAACACTTGAGTTGTAAGGTTGAACAAAGGAAAGTACTAATTTCTTAGGAGAGACGTTTGAAATTAATTTCAGCCGAAACCGTTTGTTAAAATAGTATAAGTCTGTTATTAATGACGTTATTTAATGTATTTCTTTAGATAACACAGGTGACGAATAAGGTGTGTCGTTTTCCCGGCTATTCTTTGACGTCGGCTTCCTTCAGTAAACCTTCCTTTTGGTTGTCCGTTTATCTACGTAAGATTATTAAATACGTTCAGGTGACCACTGTGGGAGGGGGAGGGGGTGAGGTTGTAAGAGACTCCTGAACTTGCCGTGACTCTTCGTCGGTTAGATTCCCGATACGTAACGAATTAGAATGGTGGTTTTATGTCCGAAATGCGGATTATATTTTCCTTAAATTCTACGGTCCACTTTCACCACTAGAAATTTGACCAACACGTTCTTTGACTTTCGATTAAGAATTCTACTATGCGGATGAATTATCAAACAAGAAAAACCTCACTAATTTTTGGACAAATTAATGTCATCTTAGTCAAACCCGAAGGTCTGTGGATTAGTGAAAAGGTCATGTATCGAGATTTCAGTCTTATTTATTGTGATTGGATGAAGGGACTAAAGAATGTTCCTAATTAATTAACTAAAATTTCCCAAAGTCTTCAAAGTATTTTGTCACCGGATCCTTAATCCTCTGGATTTAAATCACGTCTGAGACGGCAATTATCGACACACCGGATCCACCAACTGAAATGAAGAGACCCCGAACCGGAGAGGTGGACATTTTCCCTTAACCCGATCTGTCAGAGGCATGAAACCCAGATTATAACATTATTATGAGATCCTGAGTGGTAGTAATATCGGAAAAGAGAATCATCGAATTCTGGTGTTATTAGATGAAAACCAAAAGGTCAAAAGGATTTTAACCTAAGGACCTTTTTAAAGGTTTTACAGACGGACAAAGGGTCTGTGTCAGTGAATCCGTATGACTGGGGTTGGTTTGAAAGGTTCATACTTATCTCTTTTTATATTATTTCTAGGTCTTTCTTCTTTTTTTATCTTAGATCTGAAAGTGTGTGTACTTGTTCATTTGCCTTCGGTAAAGAATCATAGACGTCTGGGTGTGAAAAAAGAAGGGTTGATAAAAGGTACGAAAAGAAAAGGTGTCTAAAATAATGAGAAAGAAAAGGGATTGCATTTAGACCCCGGGAGTAATGGTCGAAATTTTTGTGAGTGATACTGATAAATATTCTCCTGAACTTTACAAATTTCCCTTTTATTGTAATATACCTCGTTTTCTTTTCGTCTTATTTTTTAAAATACATGTTATATTAGAGTTGACCCGATCTTTTACCAGGTATACGACTTCTGAACTACCGGTATGTGGTTTTCAAATTATTCGACCAGAAATCGACCGTCTTAGGTCCCAATCTAAAAGGGGAAGTGTAATCGAAAAAAAAAAAATTGGGAATTACTCGCACATAACACAAACAATTTCTATTATATATACATACACATATATATCACACAGAAATTGTTTTCCTCCTTCTCACTGAGGAAAAATATCTGTCGTATCTCCGTATCTCATCACCAATTTACCACCCTAAGTTGGGGAGACTCTGAGGTAAAGGGGGAGATATTTTACCGTTATTCTGATTATTTCCTGGATGAAGTATCTCAATAAAAGGTCTAATTTATTCGATGAGGTACATTCACGAATCTGGTTACGGACCGTGGTAATAAACGGTAAATTTTACAATTTGGACCTCTTCCTTTACCGTTGGGTGAGGTCATGATAACGGACCTTTTAGGGTACCTGTCTCCTCGGACCATCCGATGTCAGATACCCCAGTGTTTCTCAGCCTGTGCTGACTCGCTGAAGTGAAAGTGAAAGTTTTACAATTTACACTGATACGAGGTCATTTTTTACGATTTGTAAATGACATTTATATTACACACGTTCACCACTTTTTTTTTTGTCATGTCTTCTGAAATTTTTCATTTCACTTTTTCCTCTTTATCAAAAGGGAGAAATTGGGAGTCGGAGTGACAGTTGTGGAAGAATACATCGGAAGGTCTTAAGAATTCCCGTTTACGTTTGTATGTAGGAGAAAAAGTAAGTGTGTGTGTGTGTACCCGTTCGTGTGTGTCTTAGTATCGTAAGTACAATAAAAGTGGAACAAAAAATTGAATTAATAGAAAAAACTTCTAGAAAGGTATTGTCTTGTAGATCTAAATGAGGAAAAAATAACACCAATTTTCTGTGTATCCCGAAGGGGTCACCGAGTCTCCATTTCTTAGATGGACGTTACGTCTCTACGTCCTCTAGGTCTAAGTTAGGGACCCAACCGTTATAGGGGACTTCCTCGCATAACGTTGGGTGAGGTCATAAGAACGGACTTTTTAGGGTTACCTGTCCCCTCGGAACACCCGATGTTAGGTATCCCAGTGTTTCTCAGTCTGTGTTGACTTCGTTGACTCGTGTGTCGTGTGTGTGTTCTGTGTTGTATTTTACATAGTAGAGTTGGTAAAAATTGACATATCAAGTTATCAGAATTCATCTAGTTGTAACACTTTGTCTAGAGTTCTCGAAAAAGTAGAACGTTTAGATTTGAAAGTATAGGTAAGTTGTTGAGAAGAAAGAGGAAGGAGGTCGGGGACCATTGTCGGTAAGATGAAAGACAAACATACTTAAATCTATCGAGTATCTTCACCCTAGTATGTCGTGAAAAACACTGACCGATTAAAGGGAATCGTTTTACGGGAGTTCGACGTAGGTAACACATCATACACTGTTCTAAAGGAAGAAAAAATTCCGACTTATTATAAGGTGACATACATATACGGTGTAAAACGAATAGGTAAATGCACAGTCACCCGTAAACCCAACGAAGGTGGAGGACCAATAACACTTATCACGACGATAATTGTACCTACATGTTTGTAGAGAAACTCTTGAGTGAAAGTGAAGAAAACCTATGTATAGATCGTCACCCCAATCACCTAGTGTACTATTAAGATAAAAATTAAAAGAACTCCTTGGAGGTATAATAAAAGGGGTCGTCGACTCGGTGACATGTAAGAGTTGTTGTGACATGATCCCAAGGTCAAAGAGATGTACAAGTGGTTATCAACAATAAAGGACAAAAAGATTATGATCAAGATTACATACATTCCACTAAAGGAGGACTAAAGATTGTCAATGTATCACGAAACATTACACCTTTTTGGAGATAGTTACCTGTCAAACTGGGACCAGAAGTTCATAAAGTTTATTGAGACGTCACTTGTGGGTGTATAGAAATATATGTACACCTTATGAAAATCGTTTCCTTAACGGTCTTATTTCGCATACACGATAAAATCCCCACCCCCTCGACGTCTAAAGTCTTCAAAGTTGACCATAGAATGTCACTTATATAATTACGAAAACTAAATTTTATCATTTTTTTTCACATACACGAAAAACCCATTGAAAAATAATATTTTATTAAAGTCTGAATGGTTTTTTCAACGTCCTTGTAGGTACAAGGAAAGTAGGTCGAAGGAGATAACAATTATCAGCTAATTAAATATTAAAAGAAAGTTATATATGCGTATAAAGAGAAAAAAGATTTGGTGAACCCTCATTTAAAATCGGTACTACAAGGAAATTGGGATTTATAAACTTGTACATAGAGAGGTTGTTTTGTTTATAAAGAGAATGTATTCATGTCACGTTGATAATTTTAGTCTTTTAATTATAACTATTTTATCATAATAGATCGGATGTCTTTTATAAGTATCAAGAGGAAAACATGTTTATCATAAAGACATAGTTTTTCTTGACCGTCCTCAACCCCCCCTGTCAAGGTCCTATATTGAGTCCTAGTCTGTAACGTAAACAGTAAAGGTGGACCGGAGGTTTTCAAGGATTCTGACAAAAGGGGAAAGTACTGGTACTGTCAGAAAAGTAATAAATAATAATAATAAACCTTCGTTAGTGTTTGAATGTCTTTTCAATCTTTATATCATATCTTACAGGACCTAAAAAGGAGGACTTGGTAAACTCTCATTCAGTGGTCGGATACGGGGTAGTAGGGACTTATTATAGCACATATATAAAAAATTGGTTGTTCGTATAAAAGGATAGATCGATACTATGGTGGTGGTAGTAGTCCTTTAAGTGTACTTATCTAATGATTGTAGCTTAGGAGTCCAGGGTAAGTTCAAAGTAGTCAACAGGGGTTACCCAGATAATACCGTTTTCCTAGGTCATGTCTGGGTATACCACGAAAATCAACAGTACAGAGGAGGTAGAGGAAGTAACACTTTCTCAAGGAACCAGAAAGTAACTGAAAATTCTGGAGCCGTGAAAAAATTTAAAATAAAAATTAACCTCCTATAACGAAATGTTATAACACAACCAAAGACGGTATGTTGTTGTAGTTAGTCGGTATTCATATGTATATGAGGGAGGGAGAACTAGGAGCGAAGGTGAGGGGGCTAGGGTGGGAAGATCCAGCAGCGTCTCGTGGTCCAACTCGACACAATATGTCGTTGAAGGGTGATCGATAGACAAAATGTATATTCTGAACCCTTAAAAAATTTTGAGGCTCGGCCAACAAAACTTCTTACAGGGGGTTAAACCCAAACGGACTCCAGACGAGTACTAATCTAAGTCCAATGTGCAGAAACAGTCCGGATACTGTCTTCACTGTGACATATGAAGTAAGACAGTCCACCTCGCACTAAAGTCACACAGGACAATGACCACTGCAAGCAAGACTAGCGAACTGATTTCACTATACACGGTCCGAAGAAGTGACACTTTAATAAGAGACATTAATTAAAAAACACCTCTTCAGGAAACTCTGACACGTTTAGAATGTAAAGAGTAGTTTGAAAGTTAAATAAGTAGACAATTAAATATAGTCATATCTCAATACAGAAGGATAAAATAAGTCACCCAATATTAGGTAATGCTAGTAACGAATGAAACTACGGGTGTAATAAGAACTAGACTGGTGACCCCTGGGGAAGTTCTACCGAAAACACAGGGAAGCTACACAGGAGTAGTAAGAAACACGTGAAGGAATAAAAGACCATGTTCTATCAGGTCCAAGTAGAGTATGAAAGTAAATAGGTCAGGACTTTGGTCGATAACAAGACTCTACGGAACCAAGAGAAAACACCTTTTATCATAAACCTTTGGTTTAGACCCGTGATCCATCCATATCTATTACGATAACAACATAACGATGAGCGACTGAGAGATCTTCGAAGAAAATGTGTGAAAATAAGTGTACGAATGTGTTTGTGTTATGAGTGTCTAAAATATAGAGATAGAGATAGATAGACCGGTACTCAAGTGAGACGATATAAGGTTGATTGTGGTATTTTAAGTAAGATCGAAAGAGGGAAGGGTATAAACATTGTTAAATACTATTACTCCTTTGAAAGATAATAAGACTTGTGTAAAAGAGTAAAATAGTTAGTGGGAATACGTTAACTTGACCCTCCAAAGAAAAAGTAAAAATTATTATTGATGGTAAATAACCGACGAATAGTACACGGTTCGTGACAGTATAACGAACTGTTGGTTTTAAAGTAAATGAAGAGCCATATGGAACACTCTGTTCGTACTAATAGGGGCAAAATCTCTACTTTGACTCCGTATCTTTCCCATTAATCGAGTTCCATGTTATCGATTAATTTTAATTCGGACGGACTAAGTTTGTTTCTAGATCTACTGGAGGATTCGTGGTACGATACGATTCAGTGAAGTCACCACAGACTGAAAAACGTTGGGATGTCTAACATCGGGTGGTCTGGAGACGGGTACCCCTAAGAGGCCCTTTATTATAACCTCACCCAATGGACGGGAGGAGGTCCCCTAGAAGGGCTGGGTCCCTACCTTGGACTCAGAGAGTATAAAGGACTTAACAGTCTGTCCAAGAAATGGTGATCGCGGTGGACCCGTCGGGGGATTTGTGACATGATAAGAAAAAAAAAGTGGAAAAAAAAAGAAAAAATGACACCATTGTTGGGAATTGTACTCGAGACAGGAGAGTCGTATAAAAATTCCAATGTTATGTCATCTGATAACCAGATTACCAGTATGGACATACTGGATTTAGTTTAGGGAATGTTAATAAGTCACCTTCATTGTTTACCTAAGTACCATTATCTAGACTATCTGTCTCACCGACTTCTTGATACCTGTCTCCAAGTACTGTAACATGTCCTCCGTCACTAGTTCTGGTAGGTGTTCTTCTTCTTTACGTTTTTCCGTTTTATCAACAGATTCCTCCGGAATGTTTATCGACTCTTTTCTTCTCTTCACTTTCCGTTTCCTCTTTTCCTTTCTATATGGGTAGACTTACGTCTCAAGGTTTCTTATCGTTCCTCTCTATTCTTTTGGAAAGAGTCACTAGTTACGTTTCTTTATCTCCTTTTGTTATCTTACCCTTACTGATCCCTAGAGAAGTTCTTTTAATCTCTATGGTTTCCTTATAAAGTATGTTTCTACCCGTGTTAATTCCTATCTTTGCCATACCTGGATTGTCTTCGTCTTTTGTAATTCTTCTTCACCGTTCTTATGTGTCCTCTTGACATGTTTTTTCTAGAATTAGAGTCTATCGGTACTACCATACTAGTAAGTAGATCTCGGTCTATAGGACCTTACACTTCAGTTCACCCGGAATCCTTCGTAGTGATGTTTGTCGATCACCTCCACTACCTTAAGGTCAACTCGATAAAGTTTAGGATTGTCTACTACGACACTTTCACGACGTGAGCTATTTGGTCGTTTAAACCTTTTGAGTCGTCACCGGTGTCCTGACCTTTTCCAGTCAAAGGTAAGGTTAGGGTTTCTTTCCGTTACGGTTTCTTACAAGTGTGGTGGTGTGTTAACGTAAGTAAAGTGTACGAGTGTTTCATTACGAGTTTTAAGAGGTTCGCTCCGAAGTTTTCTTACACTTGGCTCTTAAAGGTCTACAAGTTCTACCTAAATCTTTTCCGTCTCCTTGGTCTCTAGTATAACGGTTGTAGGCAACCTAGTATTTCGTTCTCTCAAAGTCTTTTTGTAGATCAAAAGGAAATAACTGATAACGTTTCGGAAACTTGCACACCTAGTTTTGTTTGTCACCGTTTAAGAATTTCTCTACTCTTATGGTCTGATGGAATGGACGGAGGACTCTTTAGGCATACGTCCAGTTCTTCGTTGTCAATCTTGGCCTGCACTTTGTTGCCTGACCAAGGTTTAACCCTCTCCTCATACAGTTCTGACATACAACAGTGGGACGAATAAATTGAATATACGTCTCATGTAGTACACTGTACGGCCTGACCTACTTCATGTTCGACCTTAGTTCTAACGGCCCTCTTCACGGTTATTGGAGTCTATACGTCTACTGTGGTGGGAATACCGTCTTTCGCTTCTCGTTGATTTCTCGGAGAACTCCTTTCATTTTCTCCTCTCACTTTTTGGAACGAATTTTGAGTTGTAAGTTTCTTGATTCTAGTACCGTAGGTTGGAGTAGTGAAGTGCCGTTTGTCTACCTTTTTCTTACCTTTACCACTCTTTGAAATAAAACTCCCCGAGGTTTTAGTGACGTCTACCACTGACGTCGGTACTTTAATTTTCTACGAACGAGGAACCTTCTTTCCAATATTGTTTGGATCTGTCGTATAATTTCTTCGTCTCTGTAATGAAACGGTTGTTTGCAGGTAGAACAGTTTCGGTACCAAAAAGGTCATCAGTACATACTTACACTCTCAATTCGATATTTCTTTCGACTTACGACTTATTAACGACGAAAACTTGACACCACAACCTTTTCTGAGAACTCTCAGGGGACCTGACGTTCCTCCAGTTTGCTCAGTTAGGATTTCCTTTAGTCAGGACTTATAACTAACCCTCCTGACTATGACTTCGACGTCGAGGTTATGAAACCGGTGGACTACCCTTCTCGACTGAGTAACCTTTTCTGGGACTACGACCCTTTCTAACTTCCGTCCTCCTTTTCCCCTACTGTATCCTACTCCACCAACCTACCGTAGTGGCTGAACTACCAGTACTCAAACTCGTTCGAGACCCTCAACCACTACCTGTTCCTTCGGACTACACGACGTCAGGTACCCCAGAACTTCTCAGTCTGTGTTGACTCAACGACTTGGCTTGACCGTCATCTATAGAGTGTACTCACATACACGGTACACACGAGTCAGCGAAGTCAACGTAGACTGAGAAACATTCGGGTACCTTACATCGGGGTCCGAAGAGACAGGTATCTAAAAGGTCCGTTCTTATAACCTCATCCAACGGTACGGGGGGAGGTCCCCTAGAAGGGTTGGGTCCGTAGTTTGGACACAGAGGGTGTAGAGGACGTAACGTCCTAAGAAATGGGTGACTCCGAAGACCCTTCGGGTGAATAGAATGTATTACTTTTGGTATATAAGAAATTTTCGGGGAGGTGTAAGGGGTGAGGGGGTTTGAGGACTGATGGTGGTAAAATGGGAGAAAAAGGTGCTTCGACTGATGAAATCTATGAGTAGATTCATCTTTATACGTCATAAACAGGAAGACACTGACCGAATAAAGTGAATGGTATTACAAGAGTCCTAAATAGGTACGACAACGTATACCGTCTAAAGTAATATAAAATTCCGACTTATTATAAGGTGACATATACACACATATACGTATACACACGTTGTAAAAGAAATAGGGAAGGAGATAGTTAGTTATGAATACGGCAAAGATGTGGAACCTTCACTTTCTCAATTAGTAAGTCAGTACTGGCTGAGGAACACTGGGGTACCTGAGATCGCCCGGTCCAAGGAGACAGGTACCCTAAAGGATCCGTTCTTATGACCTCACCCAACGGTCAAGGAAGAGGTTCCCTAGAAGGGTTGGGTCCCTAACTTGGGTCCGGAGGACGTAACGTCCGTCACAGAAATGGTAAACAAGATATAGAACCGATAATATTTATTATGACATCACTTGTACCCTTTTATCTGTGGAGAAACTCTAGAGTTAAAATTAAGAAAACCTATGTTTCGGTCTTTCCCGTGACGTCCTAGTATACCGGGAAGATAATGAAAAACCAAAAAAAAACTCCCTTGAGGTATAACAAAAGGTATTACTGATGTGTAAGGGTAGTTTTCTCGTGTTCCTAAGGTTAAAGAGATGTAAGACCGGTTGAGAAGAATAGACAACAGAAAAACTATTATCGGTAGGATTGTCTGCACTCCATTAAAACTAAACGTCAAGGTAGTACTAATCAACCCGAAGGGTCCATCGAGTCGTCCTCTCAATGTCGTTACGTCCTCTGGAGTCAAACTAAGGACCCACCTTTTCTAGGGGTCTCCTCCCGTACCGTTGGGTGAGGTTATAAGAACGGACCTCTTAGGGTTACCTGTCTCCTCGGACCGCCCGATATCAAAAACCCCAGCGTTTCTCAACCTGTGCTGACTCGCTAGTTCGTGTCGTGTCGTGTTGTGTACTAATCAATACAACTGTCAAAAAGTATATAAAAATATATAAGGAATTTTTTTACTTTTCCGTCTTTTGTCTGAAATAAGGTTTTGTCTGAAAATTTTCTACGACAATCTTAAGACCTTTATTTTCGTTTTTATTTGTTTACCCTAGATTAATTTTAATTTTCGAAGACGTGTTGTTTCCTTTTATATTTGTTCCACTTTTCTGTCGGAAGACTTACCCTCTTTTATTATCGTTTACTTTGTTGACTGTTTGTTGATTAGAGTTTTTATATGTTCGTTGAATACGTTGAGTTAAGGTCTTTTTATTTGCTGGGTTAGTTTTGTACCCGGTTTCTTGATTTATCTATAAAGAGATTTCTTCTGTATGCCTACCGATTGTTTGTGTACTCTTCTACGAGTTGTAGTGAATAATAATCTCTTTACGTTTAGTTTTGGTGTTACTCCATGGTGAAGTGTGGTCAGTCTTACAGACGTTAGGTTTTTAGACGTTCGTTATTTACGACCTCTCCCACACCTCTTTTCCCTTGGGAGAATGTGACAACCACCCTTCCGTTTGATCATGTTGGTGAAACCTCTTGTCACACCTCTAAGGAATTTTTTAACGTTTATCTTGATGGAATACTGGGTCGTTAGGGTGACGACCCGTATGTGTGGCTCCTTTGGTCTTAACTTTCTCTGTGTACATGGGGTTACAAGTAGCGTCGTGACAAATATTATCGGTCCTGTACCTTTGTTGGATCTACAGGTAGTCGTCTACTTACCTATTCTTTCGACACCATGTATATGTGTTACCTCATAATGAGTCGGTAATTTTTCTTAAGTAAACTTAGTCAAGACTACTCTACCTACTTTGACCTCGGCTAATATGTCTCACTTCATTCGGTCTTTCTTTTTGTGGTTATGTCATATGATTGTGTATATATACCTTAAATCTTTCTACCGTTACTGCTGGGACATACGTTCTGTCCTTTTTTCTGTGTCTACACATATTGCCTGAAAACCTGAGTCTCCCTCTCCCTCTCCCACCCTACTAAACCCTCTTACCGTAAGATTGTACATATGATAGTACATTCTTAGCTTAGTTGTCAGATACAGGCTGCGTCCTATGTCGTACGAACCCCGACCACGTGACACTACTGGGTCTCTCTACAATACCCCTCTCTCCACCCTCCCCCCAAGTACAAACCCTTACGTACATGTGGGCACCACCTAAGTACAGTTACATAGCGTTTTGGTTATGTCATAACATTTCATTTTATTTCATTTTTATTTTTAAAAAATTTTTTTCTTTTTTTTTTTCTACGACAATTTCTTTTCCTGTGCAATGCAATGATTGCGTATACAAAGAATGGTAAAGATTTAAAAGGAAGAGGTTCCGCTCGTGAGGTCGGTTCGAAAGTGTCCAACACAAGTTTCGGGAACCGGGAATTTTTAGACCGGAGTGAGAAGAAGGGCTCCCCCGGAGAGTTCAGAAGACTCGGTCCGTCATTCTTCCCGATGTTCCGTCCACTGACGATACCCAGGTGTCCCAGGGTCCGACCGCGGGTGACCGTAAAGGTCCTTCATGGGGGTACGTCCCGACAGGTGACACACAGTCGTCGCGGGTCTCTACCGACTCACTTACTCTAGAGACTTCTGGTCTGCACTGTGGTCTTCTGCAACACACAGGGGACCTTCCTCGGTTCTATTCGGTTAGTAGGAGCTGGACGGTCCCGGTGAGTCGGGACCCAAACCGCCTATTACCGTCGTAGACATGTCGCACGGAGTGGGACCCGACCCACCCGTCCCTGGTTGAGGTCGTGAAGACCAGCGGGTCGAGGTCCGACGTACCTCGCGCCGGGACACCTACCTCCTGGGACTGTGAGAGTCCGGGATAAGTCTCGGGACACCGGCGGGAACGACTCGTCCGGTTCACCAGGACTCCGGTCCCGGTCCGAGGTTTCCTAGTTCCTCCTCCAAGTCTACTCCCTGAACTGGTCTCAGTGGTACACTAGGTGTGGTGTGCGGTGCAGGTGCCCGAGGGGTCCTTATCAGTTGGAGGTGCCCTTCATGACCAGAAGGTGGGTCCGTGGGAACCTACAAGAACGGAGTGTGTTTGTCGAGAGGAGACAACCAGTCTCGTCGTTTTACCGGTTTAGGTGTCGCTTACGCCCTTTGGACCTGAAGACCCAACTTGAGGCAGTCCGGTTTCTCTCACCCACCTTAGTAAAGACTTTCTCTCCAAAGGTTCTCCAAACCAGGGAAGGGTTCTTAAGGCATCGGGGTCTGTTTTTGCACAGGAAGAGACAAATTATGTCACGTCGGACAGGGGGGGTTGTGTCGGACGAAGTGGGTACGGTGAGGACTCTTCCCGTTTGTGGTCCTCCTGTAAGTGGACAGACCTCAGCCACTGTCTCCGTTCGACGTCCATGAGTCTCAAGGGGATGGACTTCTCCGGGGGTGACCGGTTGTGCTGGTCCGTCGTCAAGGGTATCCATAGGTAGACCTACTGCAAGTGAGGACGCTCTAGAGGCGGGTCCAACCATCCGTACGACCACTATAGTATCACTGGGTCTGGACAAACGTGTGGACACTGGGCCGGTGTTCTTATGTGAAGAGGAAATAACCAGTCCTTGTCTGATACCAGGACTGGTGTCCGCTGGACCTGGTAGACAGGTAGCTTCAGGACGTAGGATACCTGAAACACTGAAAGTGATATTTAAAGCAAAAACTGGTGGAAAGAAGGTATGACGGGCATTCTTAATAAGGGGTACGACTTCTGCGAAAGGGGTAGACAGTCCTGTTCGTTCACCCGAGATGGTGTCCTCTGGACGTCGTGGGTGTAGAGGACTCCAGACAGGTCGCCGTCACCGTGTCCGCTCCCGAGGTTTGGTATGAGAATAGGGGAGTAAAATAGAAAGTCCGAGGACACTTTAGACTCGACTTGTAGAAACAACTCGGAGTATGCGGGTTTGAAAGTATTATAGGAACCAAAATCTCCTGTCGCTTAGGTATTGGTGTCCGTCGTCTACTTTAGAAAACCGGGTCGAGGTCCGCCATCCCGTGCCGGACCTAGGACGCCGTGCCCCGACCCCAGGTATCGACCCGTCGTGCCTCCACCCGTGCGGGTCGCGGGCCCTCTTCGACTTTGGGGTGTGCTTCTAAGCCAGTCTCAGTGCGCGAGCGAGTGCATGACCTTGTGCATGTATAGCCGGAGTCGAAGGCGGCGGAGCGTAGCCGAGGCCGAGGTACTCGCGGGCCGACGACAAGTAACAGACGCACGGTCGGGGTCGGAAAAGTCGGCCGTGGGGTCGGCTCGGGTGCGGCGGTCGCGGCGGTCGCGGTGGGAGACAAAGTGCGGAATTGTCGGACATATATAAGGAACCTCTTTACAGATAAATTCAGGAAACAGACAAAATATTAAACTAACAAACTAAAAAAAAAAAAAAACGACAACTCAACATCCTCAAAGAGTATATAAAACATATAATTGGGGAATGGTCTATATACCAAACGTTTATAAAAGAAGGTAAGGTATCCAACAGAAAAATGAGAAACGACGTCACTTCGAAAAATCAAACTACATCAGAGTAAACAGATAAAAACGAAAACAAGGAATACGAAAGCTACAGTATAGGTACTTTACTGACGGTTCTGGGTACAATACTTTAAAAAGGGGATACAGAAAAAAAGAATTAACGACAAATACCAGAATGTGAATTAGAAATTAGGTAAAAATCAACTAAAACACATACGACATTTTGTTCCCAGGTTAAAGTAAGAAAAACGTACAGATCAAAAGGGTTGCGGTAAACCCAAAAATAAAACAACAAAAGTTACAAATTTAAAAATAAAAAATGACGAAACAGAATAAAAAACTACAAATATTCTTAAAAAAGAAAAATAAAAAAGGGAATTCAATAATGTTTTATAATCGATATAAGGGACAGAATTGTGGTAAACAGTTTCTCTGGTAGGAAAGGAGTAACACATGAGAACAACTGATATTCATACAACTATATAACAACCTGAGAGTTAATACAAGGGGACCACATACGGTCATATGGTGTGGTATGATTAAAATACGGTCATGGTATGACAAAATTAATAACAGTGAAACATTACACAAAACTTTAGTTCTGCATACTACGGAGGTCGAAAAAGGAAGAAAGAGTTCTAACGAAACCGATAAGTTCTAGGGAACACCAAGGTATACTTAAAATCCTAACAAAATGATAAAAACAAAATTTTTTGTTCACGGTAACCCCATAATTATCCCTAACGTAACTTAGATATCTAGTGAAACCTATCTTACCTATAAAAAGAGATTCTACCGGGAGTTCTTAGGGACGGGTCACCATAATTAATTGAACACATTAGTGAAGGGGAACTTACACTCGAGTTAGATCAATTAGTAAAGGTTACTATCTTATACCGTTTTTAATACTCTATAGTGAAGATTCTAATCCAATGTTCTTCTGAGACTGAAGAGAGATTAAAAGAGAGAGGAAGAAAGAGAGAGAAAGAGAAGGAGAGTCCCTTGGATTGACGGGATATTTCTCCAGGTATACCGTTCCTCGACTCCCTCCGAAGATTGGTTGTTCGTACCTCCTTGACTCCGAGAGTCAGTTGTCGGGTACTCCTTGATTTAGGACCATTGTTATTGTATTTACACGGACCTTAGTCTAAGAGGGAGTCAACTTTGAAGTTTACCCTCGAAACACTCGGAGACTCAGTCTTCGTGGGTCGATCCGACACGGGTCTAAGGACTGTGTGTTTTGACTATACTATTTACAACCAAACCTCAAGGGACTGTTAGGTCATCAATTCTGAAGTACGAAGGTGACGTCCCCCGTATCCAAACTTGGGACCATCACGACACTAAGTACCCCAGCGTTTCTCAGCCTGTGCCGACTCGCTGACTTGACTTGACTTGACTTGACTCCCCTTGTTTCTAGGGGTATAGGGTGTGTCGGTTTTGATTTGTTGAATTTTTTAATTTTAATTTTTTATTTACAAACTTTTTTTTATTACTTACAAACAACAAGATTCAGTAACTCAAACCCTCACTTAACAATCCGTCTTTATCCATTGGTCGTGTCATTTGGTAGAGGGTAAAGGTAACAGTGAGAGGACTGTGAAACAGACGAAGGGAACGAACCCCGGAGAGTAAGAGGTAATGGTCGACGAGGGGACGTATCTAAAGGAGAAGTAGGGAGAGTCCAAGACTGAGAAGTGTAGTCCGACAGGGAGGTACTGTTATGGACGTACGTGAACAAATCTGAGTCTAGGTGGGAGACGTCCCTGTGCAGGAGTGGTACAACCTAGAGGTTTTGGGGTCAGACGTGGGGTGTTGTGAGGGGTGGTACCTACAGATGGAACGAGGTAGAGTGGTTTACCGAAATCCTGACCTAAAAAGTCCTTCTAATCCGTTTTCCTGTCAACAACAAATCAGCGAGTCAGGATAGACTGAGACACTGAGATACCTGACTTCGTACTGTCCAAACGGGAAGAGACCCTAACCTTATTTTTGACTGGAAAAGGTCACACACGTAAAACTAAAAATTGTATATATAACAGTTCAATAGGAGGTTTTTAGAATGTAGTCAAATATGAGATCAGAGAGAGGAAGTGGGCCAGGAAAGGAGTAGAGTATCTTACGAGTAACAAAAAAAGAAAGATCATGACAAAGATCCAGAGTAGGGTTACTTTACAGTTTACCGAGTTAAGAATTTTGGTAGACGACCCAAAGAGACTTGACCGTACAGATTTATCTCTCGAACAATAACAAAACAATTCAGGGATTCAGTAAATACTGAGAAAATACTGGGGTACCTGATATCGGGCGGTCCGAGGAGACAGGTACCCTAAAGGGTCCGTTCTTATGACCTTACCTAACGGTAAAAGAAGAGGTCCCCTAAAAGGACTGGGTCCCTGACTTGGACGTAGAGGACGTAACCGTCCACTTAAGAAATTGTGGTCCCTTCGTGGGTTTATCTCTCATAAAAGGGGAATTTTACGTTTGGGAGAAAGTACGAATGACTGTCACTACCCGAAGTTAGAAACCAGTCACTCAATACTACGTCTTTTGACATTTCCTCCTTTCTTTTTCATAGACAAATGTTTCTTGTCGTCATACGATAGGATGTCAACCACTGTTCTTACATGTAAATTTAACATCTGGATGTCCTTGAAAAAGTTTTTCCCATGGGAAACAATTCAGAACTTAATCCTGTATAGTTCAGTTCGTCCTCGACACAGAAGGAGTCGGGAAGAAAATCTTAAATCCAACTTTAAACACGTGTATATATGTAAAGAAGATGGTCCTCGAGACCGATAAGACCAAAATACTGAGACAGAGAATTTCTTTAAGTAAATTAATTGCACATAATAATTATATTAATAATAGTTATTTATTATATACCATGTAACATATTATATATCACAATATATATAATGTGTGTATGAAATATATATTATATTATGTATTAGTATTATATTATGTATTAATACTATATTATGTATACTATACACTATATATTATAATATTATATATTATATTATATATTATATACACTATATATCATATATTAGATACGATGTAACGTATTCATTAAATTTTGTATATACAATATATTACTGTAATTTATGTAATATTAATAATTATATAGTGTTTTATATTATTATATATTGTATACAATTTTAATATAACATATTGTATATTATATATATTGTATTAATACAATTATATGTATTGTATTTTATATTCAATATCAGATATTAATATAATATATTGTATAAAATTAATTAATGGAATATCACATATAACTAATTATAATATAACGATAAAATTATTGATATATGGTAATAGATGTAATTACGTACATATATTAAATATATTATAATATATATTATATAACAACAAAATAAGGATTCAGGACAAGTTGAGAAATACTGGGGTACCTGTCGTCGTGTTGTCCGAAGGACAGGAAGTGATAGAACCTCAAACAAGGTTGAGTACAGGAAACTTAACCATTACGGTAGGTTAGTAGAATAGGAGACAGTGGGGGAAAAGGAGAATGGGAGTAGTCCTCCTTAGAAAGGGTCGTAGTCCTAGAAAAGGTTACTCAGTCAAGAAGTGTAGTACACCGGTTTCATAACCCCGAAGTCGATGTCGTAGTCAGAAAGGTTTGTTGTAAGTCCTGAATGAAGGAAATCCTACCTGACCAATCTAGAGGAACGTCGGGTCACCTGAGAGTTCTCAGAAGAGGTTATGGTGTCAAGTTTTCGTAGTTAAGAAGTCGTGAATCAAAAGTAATACCAGCTTAAGAGTTAGCTATGTACTGATGACCTTTTTGGTATCGAAACTGATCTACCTAAAACAACCGTTTCATTACAGAGACGAAAAATTATACAACAGATCCAAACAGTATCGGAAAGAAGGTTCCTCGTTCGCAGAAAATTAAAGTACCGACGTCAGTGGTAGACGTCACTAAAACCTCGGGTTTTTTTATTTCAAAGAGTGACGAAGGTAAGAAAGTGGTAGATAAACGGTACTTCACTACCCTGACCTACGGTACTAGAAGCAAAAAACTCACAACTAAAAATTCGGTCGAAAAGTGAGAGGAGAAAGTGAAAGTAGTTCTCCAAGAAATCAAGAAGAAGCGAAAGACGGTATTCCCACCACAGTAGATGTATAGACTCTAACAACTATAAAGAGGACCGTTAGAACTAAGGTCGAATACGAAGTAGGTCGGGTCGTAAAGCGTACTACATGAGACGTATATTCAATGTATTTGTCCCACTGTCACACGTCCGAACTGTATGAGGAAAGGGTTAAACCTTGGTCAGACAACAAAATACAGACTAAGATTGACAACGAAGAACTGGACGTATTCCTAAAGAGTCCTCCGTCCATTCCATCAGTCCATAAGGGCAGAGAACTTCTTAAAAGGTGTCAAAAAACACTAGGTGTGTCGGTTTCCGAAACGGTATCAGTTATTTCCTCTTCATCTACAAAAAGACCTTGAGAGAACGAAAAAGATACTAGGTTGTCGATAACCGTTAAACTAGAGACCAAGGAGACGGAAAAGATTTAGGTCGAACTTGTAGATCTTCAAGAGTCCAGTGTATGACAATTTCGGAGTGAACCTCTTAAAACTCGTAATGAAACACTCACACACTCTACTCACGTTAACACACCACCGAACTTGTAAGAAACTGTAACGGAAAGACACCCTAACCTTTCTTTTGACTGGAAAAGGTCAGGACACCAGTGACGACTCAAAAGGTTTAAATGACCAAATAACTCACGTCATGAAAGTGTCGTAGTAGGAAATACTAAACTTTATCGAGTCGACCTTAAGCTAGTGGAGACGATCGAAACAAGAATCACTAGGAAGGATTCCGGGTGAACTGAAACGTGAGGTCCTATAGACCGAGATCCACTTACTAGTGTGGTAACACCAATAGACCCAGTAATTCTAGAAAAAACATATCAAAAAGACACATAAGAACGGAGGAGAAGTATTATAGAAAGTGAAGACAATCCAGGTAGTTCACGGGTAGAAACGTCCTTAACAAGGGAACCATAGAGATTAAAAAAAACTTCTCTAGAGATCAGAAAGGGTAAGATAACAAAAGGAGATAAAGAAACGTAACTAGTAACTCTTTAGTAAATAGTGAAGAATAGAGAGGAACGATAAGAAACCTTGAGACGTAAGTCTACCCATATAAGAAGGAAAAGAGGAAACGGAAATCGAAGAGAAGAAAAGCGTCGATAAACATTCCGGAGGAGTCTGTTAGTAAAGCGGAAGAACGTAAAGAAAAATAACCCCTATCAGAACCGGTAACAGAGGACAGGTTACAGTGTTTGGAGGTAGGTATCAAGAAGTCGGTGAGATAGTTTAGATTAGGGAACTTAGATAAACAGTGAAGGTGACATATTAGCATTCCCTAAAGTAAATCCAGTATGGACTTACCGGATCACCAAAAGGCATGAAAGAAGTTAAATTTAGACTTAAAGTGTTATTCCTCAAGTACTAGACTCGGTGTCAGTTGAAGACCAGAACAAAAACGACTGACATATCTCGAAGAGGTAGAAGTCGACGTTTCTTATATTAGTTAGACTAAAGTTACAACTGGTAGACCACTACAGGTACACATCTCAGTAGAGAACACAACAACCTTCTGCCACAAACGATACTGGTCACGTAAGAGAACCGTTTTGAGACAATCGGAAAAGGGACGAAGTAAAACATGAGGTTCCGGTTTGAACGGACAATTCGAGAAACTGAGAACTGAAGGATGAAAGTGTAAGGTCAGGGGACACTACTTTTCCTGTAGAGAAAAAACCACAATCAAGATCCAGAACATCTAGTACTATCTTGGTAAGTTGAAGTCAAAGGAACCGTAATCACCAACCCCGTACCTGAACCTAATGACACTATAACTTACCAAACGGAACCTTTGTTCGTCTCTAGTAAAACAGTAAAAACTCTGACGTGGGTCCATGACGTAAAGTCTGAGAAAATAACTGATACTACCGATGAGGTAAAGAAGATTCCCTAAGAACGGGTATCATCATCTATATTACCAGTAGACCTAATTTAAGTTGGTAAGACCAAGTAAAATCAAGTGACTAAGGATTTTACAGTTACAAGTGAGAACGGTAGAGGAGAGACTGGTGAAGGTTAAATGTAACTAAGCACCTGGACCGTAAGGTAAGGTCCAAGGATACGTTATGACAAGAAATGTCGTAGTCTAAAACGAAGGTAGTGGTGTAGACGTTGACCCACAAAAGTGAAACCGAGGTAGAGAAGTAAGAAAGACCTCAACAAAGAGGTGAAAAGAGGTCACTCTATAACCCGTGGATGACTGCACCCCTCAAGTAGAAAGTAACAGTATAGAAAAACGGAAAAGTATGACAAATAACGTTTAGTCGTCACCGGTGTCCTGACCTTTTCCAGTCAAAAGTAAGGTTAGGGTTTCTTTCCGTCACGGCTCCTTACAAGTTTGATGGAGTGTTAACGTGAGTAGAGTGTGAGATCCTTTCATAATGAGTTTTAAGAGGTTCGGTCCGAAGTTGTCATACACTTGGTACTTGAAGGTCTACAAGTGCGACCTAAATTTTTCAGTCTCCTTGTTCTCTAGTTTAACGGTTGTAAGCAACCTAGTAGTTCTTTCGTTCTCTCAAGGTCTTTTTGTAGATGAAGAGGAAATAACTGATACGGTTTTGGAAACTGACAAACGTAGTGTTGTTTGACACCTTTTAAAACTTTCTCTACCCTTATGGTCTGGTGGAATGGATGGAGGACTCTTTAGACATACGTCCAGTTCTTCGTTGTCAATCTTGACCTGTATCTTATTGTCTGTCCAAGGTTTAACCCTTTCCTCATGTAATTCCGACATATAACAGTGGGACGAATAAATTGATTATACGTCTCATGTAGCACTCTTTGTGACCCGACCTACTTCGTGTTCGACCTTAGTTCTGACGACCCTTTTTATAGTTGTCGGAGTCTATACGTGTACTGTGGTGTGAATACTGTCTTTCACTTCTTCTTGATTTCTCGGAGAACTACTTTCACTTTCTCCTCTGACTTTTTCAACCAAATTTTGAGTTGTAAGTCTTTTGCTTCTAGCACCGTACGTCAGTGTAGTGAAGTAGTGTTCATCTACCTATTTCTTACCTTTGTCACTCTTTGAAATATAAAACCCCGAGGTTTTAGTGACGTCTACCACTGACGTCGGTACTTTAATTTTCTGCGAACGAGGAACCTTCTTTCTGATACTGTTTGGATCTGTTGTATAATTTTTCGTCTCTGTAATGAAACGGTTATTTCCAGTCAGATCAGTTTCGATACCGAAAAGGTCATCAGTACATACCTACACTCTCAACCTGATATTTCTTTCGACTCACGACTTCTCAACTACGAAAACTTGACACCAAAACCTATTCTGAGAACTCAGGGAACCTGACGTTCTTCTAGGTTGGTCAGGAAGGATTTCCTTTAGTCAGGATTTATAACAAACCTTCCTGACTTCGACATCGACTTCGAGGTAATGAAACCAGTGGATTACACTTCTTGACTGAGGAACCCTTTCTGGGACTACGACCCTTTCTAACTTCCGTCCTCCTCTTCACCTTCTGTCCTACTCTACCAACCTACCGTAGTGACTGAGTTACCTGTACTCAAACTCGTACGAGGTCTACAACCACTACCCACCGTACGATGTCAAGTACCCCACCGGTTCTCAGTCTGTGCTGACTCGTTACTTGACTAACTCACAAGTACCCCAAAAGTTCCGTTCATAAGACTTCTCGAAAAGGTAAGGGAAGAGGTCACCTCGTACAAAACAGTCTTGAGAGGTGATACTGGGTAGGTAGAACCCACCGGGATGTACCGTACCGAGTTATCAAAGTAACTCAATCTGTTTCTACACCAGGGACAGGTTCCCTGAGAATTTCTCAGAAGAGGTCGTGGTGTCAAACTTTCGTACTCAAGAAGGTGTGAATCGGTCCACCGTGATCACCATTTCTTGGACGGACGATTCCGTCCTCTACGGAGTCTGTTTCCAACCTAGGGACTCAGTCCTTCTAAGGGACCTCCTCCCATACCGTTAGGTGAGGTCATAAGAACGGACCTCTTAGGATACCTGTCTCCACCGACCATCCGATGTCAGGTACCCCAACGTCTCAGTCTGTGCTGACTTTACTGAATGGTACGTGAGTACGTGTCGTAAGAAATACCAGGTTTGAGTGTAGACATGTACTGAAGACCTTTTTGGTATCGAAACTAATATGCCTAGAAACAGTTGTTTCACCACAGAGACGAAAAATTATGTGACAGATCCAAACAGTGTCAAAAAGAAGGTTCCTCGTTCAAGTCAAGTGAAGTCAGCGAGTCAGCACAGGCTGAGAAACTCTGGGGTACTTGGCGTCGTGCGGTCCGGAGGGACAGGTAGTGGTAGAGGGCCTCAAGTGAGTCTGAGTGCAGGTAGCTCAGGCACTACGGTAGGTCGGTAGAGTAGGAGCCAGCAGGGGAAGAGGAGGACGGGGGTTAGGGAGGGTCGTAGTCTCAGAAACGGTTACTCAGTAGAGAAACGTACTCCACCGGTTTCATGACCTCGAAGTCGAAATCGTAGTAAGGAAGGTTTCTTTAGGGTCCCAACTAGAGGAAGTCTTACCTGACCAACCTAGAGGAACGTCAGGTTCCCCGAGAGTTCTCAGAAGAGGTTGTGGTGTTAAGTTTTCGTAGTTAAGAAGCCACGAGTCGAAAGAAGTGTCAGGTTGAGAGTGTAGGTATGTACTGGTGTCCTTTTTGGTATCGGAACTGATCTGCCTGGAATCGGTCGTTTCATTACAGAGAC
>SJYO01031906.1:0-10000 GCA_006410555.1 Capra ibex | reverse complement strand
CCTTCTACGGGACCTTCTCCCGTACTGTTGGGTGAGGTCATAAGAACGGACCTCTTAGGGGTCTCTGTCTCCTCGGACCTCCCGATATCCCAGTGTCTCAAGTTTTACTGACTTCGCTGACTCGTATCGTGTCGTAAGTAATGTGTACATGAGACATTATCCGTGACAAAATTTATGACCTACGGAATTAGGGTGTCACTGAGGTACACCATTTATAGTGGATGTAAAACGTTTACTCTTTTGACTCCGTATTTCAATTCATGGTACGAGTTAAAGGTGGTAATTATTTTCCATCGTGTCTTCTTTTGGAGTCTCGGATGTGTAAATTGGTGAAGTTAAACCAAGAAGGACAAAAATGTAGCTGGAATACCTACACTTTTTCTTAACCGAGAGATATGTGAATTACAGTGAAGTTAATTATTAAATCACACAGTCGGTATATCAACTAAATTGTCTCGTTGTACAAACGACTTGGTGACCGACTGTAGGGTCTATAAAATTGTCTTTCGTTAAACGTTTATTGAATCTCTTAAAATCTTGACTCTTCCCCACGTAATAGAGAAAGTCGGAGACTTAAAGTATGAATTCATTTATGTAAAGATCTCTCGATCACTGAAAGAGGGTCCGTTGTGTCGGTCTATACCTTCTCGTCTTTGATCTAAGGTTTATAAGAATAAATCACTAAATAGAGAAATGATATGGGACGACTTTAACTTCAGAAACCGAAGTTTGATGTGTAAGGAATAGAATGTCAAAATTCTCAGTTTTCAGTCTACACCCAGTCAAGTGAAGTAAAGTCAGTGAGTCAGCACAGGTTGAGAAACGTTGGGGTACCTGACGTCGTGCGGTCCGAAGGGACAGGTAGTGGTTGAGGACCTCGAACGAGTTTGAATACAGGTAACTCAGCCACTACGGTAGGTCGGTAGAGTAGGAGACTACAGGAGAAAGACGGAAGTTAGAAAGGGTCGTAGTCCCAGAAAAGGTCACTCACCGGGAAGTGTAGTCTATCGGTTTTATAACCTCGAAGTCGAACTCGTAGTCAGGAAGGTTACTTATAAGTCCTAACTACGGAAATCCTACCTGACCAACCTAGAGGAACGTCAGGTTCCCTGAGAGTTCTCAGAAGAGGTTGTGGTGTCAAGTTTTCGTAGTTAAGAAACCGTGAGTCAAAAGAAATACCGGGTTGAGAGTGTAGGTATGTACTGGTGACTTTTTTGGTATCGAAACTGATCTGTGTGGAAACATCCGTTTCATTACAGAGACGAAAAATTATACAAGAGATCCAAACAGTATCGAAAGGAAGGATCCTCGTTCACAGAAAATTAAAGTACCGACGTCGGTGGTAGACGTCACTAAAACTTTGGATTCTTTTATTTCAGACAATGACAAAGGTAACAAAGGGGTAGACAAATGGTACTTCACTACGTTAACCTACGGTACTAAAATCAAATAACTTATAATTCAAAATTCGGTCGAAAAAGAGACAGGAGAAAATGAAAGTAGTTCTCCGAGAAATCAAGGAGAAGTGAAAGACGGCATTCCCACCACAGTAGACGTATAAACTCCAAAAAATATAAGAGGACCGTTAGAACGAAAGTCGAACACGAAGAAGGTCGGACCATAAAACGTACTACATGAGACGCATCTTCAATTTATTCGTCCCACTGTTATATGTCGGAACTGTAGGAGGAAAGGGTTAAACCTTGGTCAAACAACAAGGTACAGGCCAAAACTGATAACAAAGAACTGGACACTTGTCTAAAGAGTCCTCCGTCTATTCTACCAGACCATAAGGGTAGAGAAATTCTTAAAAGGTGTCAAACAATACTAGGTGTGTTAGTTCCTTAAATCTTATCAGTTACTTCGTCTTCATCTACAAAAAGACCTTCAGAGAACAAAAAAGATACAAAAAGATACTACTCCCAGTACAGTAGACGTTTGTCACTCTCAAAATGAAGAAGAAAAGGTTAAACCTAAGGAAAATAAAGAAAAAGACGAGACTAACGACACCGGTTTTGAAGGTCTTGATACAACTTCTTGACGGATTACTGGGTCGTTAAGGTGACGACCCGTATGTGTGGTTCCTTTGGTCTTAACTTTCTCTGTGCACATGGAGTTACAAGTAGTGTCGTGACAAATATTATCGGTCCTGTACCTTCGTTGGATCTACAGGTAGTCGTCTACTTATCTATTTTTTCGACACCATGTATATGTGTTACCTCATAATGAGTCGGTAATTTTTCTTATGTAAACTTAGTCAAAATTACTCCATCTACTTTAACCTCGGCTAATATGTGTCACTTCATTCGGTCTTTCTTTTTATGGTTATGTCATATGATTGTATATATATACCTTAAATCTTTCTACTATTGCTATTGGGACGTACGCTCTGTCGTTTTCTCTGTGTCTACATATCTTGTCAGAAAACCTGAGACACCCTCTCCCTCTCCCACCCTACTAAACCCTCTTACCGTAACTTTGTACATATTATAGTTCATTCTTTACTTGACGGTCAGATCCAAGCTACGTCCTATGTCCTACGAACCCCGACCACGTGACCCTACTGGGTCTCTCTACCATACCCCTCCCCCCACCCTCCCCCCAAGTCCTACCCCTTGTGCACATGTGGGCACCACCTAAGTACAACTACATACCGTTTTGGTTATGTCATAACATTTCATTTCATTTTTTTTATTTTTTTATTTTATTTTTATTTTTTATTTTTACTATTTTTTTGTACTATGACCTATGATCTGTTAATCATCTTATATCTTCTTTTAAATTTCTACTTTTAAAGGTGAGTAAATTATTTTTAGACACCAGTCAATTCGAGGTTTGTATTTTTCGGTTTTAAGGGACTAACGAACACACGGGACCTCAACCTCCATCGAGTGAGACTACAACAGGGGAAGTCGAAACAGGCCGGGACCGGACCACGCGTACCACTGGTGGACACGACTAAGGTAGTGGTTCGTAGACCTGTCCAACCTCCTCCAGGCGTTACTGAACCCGATACACCTGCACAACTGGGAGTACACCGCGTAGTACGACCTGTGGAGATTGTACGAGAAGGACCCCTAGGGGAACCTACCATGACTTTAAAAGTAAGAGTACTGAACTGTAAGTCGGGAAATTTGTCCCGTACTTTTCCTATTACTTGAGTACCTTTCTATATGAGAAAACATGTGACAAGAAGAAATTTAGAAAGGTTCATAAGGATTTCACAAAAGAACCATACAGATGGAAGGAGTGAATATTCTAGTATTTTTTGGTATCACCCCCGGTAAAAGATAAAGAAAACATAGAGAGGAGTAACGAGATCCTTTATCCTACTAAGATGGGTTTGTATAGATAATGCAAAGTCTAATCTTTGAATTCAAAGGTTAGTAAAGTAAACCAGTATTTATGTAGATTAGTGATTTGGATACATAAATTGGTAATGTGTGGAAAACCGGTAAGAAAACCGGTTTTATATATATGTGTGTGTGTATGTGTATATGTACACATATATGTGTATGTATGTGTTTCTTTGTAAGATAGAGAGGTATGTGTGTGTGTACGTGCACGTGTGTGTGTGTGTGTGTGTTGTGTATTTACCTGTTTGTGTGGAGAGGGAGTTTCAGTGATTCATACTTTTGAAACTGAGATGGATATATTACTATTCCCATGACGACGACGACGACCTTTACTACTATTGATAGTAATTTAATCATAGATGATACACTTTCGGCCTCTTCCGTTACCGTGGGGTGAGGTCATGAGAACGGACCTCTTAGGGTACCTGCCTCCTCGGACCACCCGACGACAGATACCCCAGCGTGTCTCAACCTGTACTGACTTCGCTGAATCGTCGTCGTCGTCGTCGTCGTACACTTTCGTCATATTTTTCAACAAAGTGTACTTCAAACACTAAATTGTTCACATTGTTGTGACCTTTCTATAAAGTGAATTCTTCTACGAAAGGAGTGATGTGATGTCTTTTTTTTAGTAATTTGTGTATATACGTTGAGATTGGTTGTTTTCTTGTTTATAGTTAGTACACCTAAGTAAGGTAGGACGACAACAGTCGAATTACATTAAAGAGGACTAAACTAAAGATCGTCACAAGTGACTAAGTATACAAGAAAGTTGATTATAAATAACTAACGGATAATATACCGTCCGAATCCAAGACCCCAATCTCATCACTTCATCTATTTCAGGAACGGAAGTTTCTCAAATGTAGGGTCACCTGTATACCTGTCATTTGTTCAATTGATAGATCATTATAAAATCCGTTTTTATTCACGGAACTTTTTTTTCATCCCATTTCCCGATATGTCACTTACCCCGCCAACCTCTCTCCGGCTCTGATGACACCTCTCCCTTCCACCAGTCTTTCCGGAGACTGGGAGACTAAACCTTACCTGTAGACTTGTTTCAGGGTCTACTTCACATCGGGACATGGGGGACGTCTAGACTCCCTTCTTGTAGTGTCCGTATTCTTGTTCCGTACTAAAAGTAAGAGTGGGTGTGGTCGACTCGATTGTGTGGATGAGGGACTAGTTGATGTAAACCTGTTCGTTTGTTCACTTTTCGGGAGGGAAAAATAAGAGGTCAGAGGAGTGGAGGAGAGGGGACGAGAAATAATAAGGAATGTTCTCAGTATCCTGGGGACAGACTGACTGTAGTCCTACCCTCGGGGTATACGAGACTCCTGAAATCAGTGTCGGAGAACGGACCTAGGGGAAAGTCTGTCCCTGAGAGTTCCATGAAAGGAACGGTGTGTGTAGAGAGGATTCCTAACCGTCGATGGACAAAATCTTCAGGGAAGAAGAACCAAGGGGTGATCGGGACTAAGTACTTCCCCATTTCATTTTACGTAACATGTCGACAATTGAATACCTACGTCTGACACACCGATTCTTGGACGTATTAGGTATGTCGCAATATACATAAAGGGGGACGAGTGCTCCAGGAACAATTTGAGAGTCACCCGGACTCCCTGGGTCACTTGGTTATCCTTTCCTGTACCGGGACTCCAGTCTATCCTGACCCGACGTCGGAGCCCCGACGGTCGGTGTGACCGACATACCACAACCCGTTTGAAGTAAAGATACTTGGTGTCTAAGACGTAGACGAATACAGAGAAGGGAAGGGTACGCATATTAGACTTTTTTATTCATCAATGGAAAAGGGACCATAAGTTAAATTAAGTTTTTATGGGTAATTACTCGACTGACGTGTTCTGTGTCCTGTTCCGTAACTTCAAAGGTTCTACTTAAGATGTGTGACCTAACTTTATATTTGTTGTCTTACCCTTCCGAAAAACGGTAGGGTCCACGGTCTTAACTCCGGTATTGTCAAAATTAATGAAGAATAAAAGGTACCAGACCTTTTGTCTTCCACAAGTTCCGAGTCAGATCCTCTTCCTATACTTTAAGATTCGACACAGGGATTGTGTTTGAACTTTTGATATTTATAGAGACTATTTGTTCATCCTATCTAATCACAACTAAACAAACTACTGTAAGTACACCGACTTTGTGGGTGACTTTCGTCTTGGAACAGGACGTATCTCAGGTTCAACGATCCTCTCAGATGTCCCTAGAAGAGAGTAGTCGCATAGGAAGAACCTGAGTATAAAAACGAGTGTACGAGACTGGAAAAAGACCAAAAGGTCTTTCGTGGGAGTACCAATTTTAGGTCCCAATAAAACTACGTACCGTTCGAGAGGAAGAGTTTGGTCTGTAGAAATTCGAAAGAGCCGATACGTCCTTCGTACTCTTCAGACACATTCATGGTGTAAAATCTTATTAATAACTATTCTGACTGACCACAACCCAGAATCGATAACGACCGGAGACATTCAAAAGAACAGGGGTTTTGGTGTCTCTAGACAACTGATTCTACGACCACTTCGTGAAGAATGTCGTGAAGTCCGGACACACTGGTCTGGTGTCTCCTTTTCCATCGGAAACCGGGTCCCCACGAAAAGTGGAGCCTCCGACTCTCGGGGTAGAGACCTGGATCTTGTGACTTCACACAAAACTCAACTTCTCTTCCCAACCGACTTCGATAGTAATAATAAACAGTCTTAATAGATACGTACAGACTTCTTTACTTTTGGTTTAGTAAAATAACAACACGACGAAGACTTACTTAAAATGAATTAAGTTGAACATCCTTTACTGTCATGAGTGTTTTAAAAAAGTACTACTTAAAAATATTCTACAGAATAAACAAACAAATACATAGAATATAAACCCCCTAGGATTTTGACAGTAATAACCCAAACGAAACCAGAGTCTAATGGGATCGTCTTCTGACATGTCTACGGATTACCGGATAACCTATCAATGACCCAAAATTCTCATGCTCATCGGTCGGTGATTTACTCGGTGAAGATTGTTGGTCTCCTTTCGGGTCCCCTAGATCTTCATCTGTCTGGACTAAACATAGGATAGAGATGGTGAACCATTGGTTTACCAGAACCCTTCAAGAAATTTTGTTTAATATCGGATGAAAGGTACCACCATATATCCAATTAATCTAGGAGATACATCCCGTTAGTTGAGTCTCGTACTATGTATCATCCGTCATCTGTACAATAGAGAGAGGTAGGGAGACAAGTATAGAAGGGGTCTACAGGTCTCATAGAATTTAAGAGGTCACGGAATTCAAGGATTTGAACTTCTCGATTGAAGTAGTACAAACGTGTAAAACTTTAAATTATTATAATCACAGGTCTTTCAGTCAAAGTACAACGAGAATGTACAAGAGTTCACCAGCTACTCATCGTCCACCTACTAAACCTGTGTACCAGGAAATTTGCGAAGAGAAATGAAGTTGGTCTCGAATGACACTGAACTTAGTTCTTCCAGTCACTAAGTAGAAAAGTGACACCAGTCTGACACACCACCAAACTTTTTAGTATAACTTGGTGTCGATGTAATTAAATCGAAGTGATACCAGTCGTCCGGGTATCTTTGAATGACGTACTCTTACATATTGTCAAAAGAAACTTTAATCGAGTCGTTGTAAGGGCGAGATATATTTAAACGGTTATCAAACGCTTGATCCATTATAGAAGAGACTAGATTTCGCGATTTCCGGATCCCTTTAGAAAATTAGAAGTAAGGGAGTACGGAAAAGTTATTATGGTTATGAAAATAACAACCCCGTATTAACTGTGTATTGTAATACAATGAAAGTCCATATGTCTTACTAAGTTATATACTTATATGACTCTTTATAAGTAGTGTTAGATCAATTGTAGAAAGTGGTTTGTATCAATATTTTAAAAAGGAACTTACTCGTGAAAATTCTAAATGAGAGAATCGTTGAAAATTTATACGTTTGTCGTACAATTAACATTAGTGGTACGACATATAATGTAGGGGTACTGGATAGTTAGTATACTGACTTTCCTTCAAACATAGAAACTGGGGAAAGTGGGTAAAGTGTGGGTTTGATGTCCGTCGTAGGTACCGTTAGTGGTTAGAGAAGAAAATTGTTTATCGAACCCTAAAAACGAAAAAAAAAATTCTAGGTTATATATTCACTCTAGTATATCATGAACAGAATTAGTACGGTTGTGAAATTTTTATATATATAAATACCTTTCCTAAGACCCTGTAGATGAAGGTAGGGATCTATAGGTTAAAGTATAAAAAGGGAGAAACTTAAGGGTCATAATGTTTTCATAGTAAAACATGAAAAATAAAACAATTCACATTCCAAAAAAGTCAGAGTCTTATGTAACTTCCACAAACACCGGATCTGATCCTTGGATCGGTGTTAATAGAACATGTTTTATGTAAGTCTCAAGGTTATCTGCGTAAGAATATTCAAACATTCAGTCTCTCAAACATAAAAGGCTTTTGATAGTGATTTGAGTTAAAAGGATCAAAAATTACTGTATGTTCAAGATTATGTATGTAAATTAATCCTCGTTGAAGATTGGACTTATCCTCCTTAGGGTTACCTATAAGTGTCCGGGGACTAAGACTGTGTCCCTCCTTCGTCTATGAATCTTTACCTAAGTTGAGATAGTTTTGAAAGAGATACTTAAGTTTCAGATTCCCGTAAAGTCATGTAGGGTCTGTAAACCCCTGGTGACGAATCCATTCATTACAATACTTGTAAGATCTGGTGGTGACTCACTTATATCCTTTGTGAGTTGTTTATAAACGACTTGTTTACCGACCCATCTACTTATTTACTTACACTTATATAGGGACGATATATAAACCTTACTACACACTTACACACGGACATTCGTATGAGTGTCTGTATATGTTATCATTTGTAGGAATAAACCTTACTGTGTAATTTAATGAGAGGACTTCTTATGGAGAGTTGCAAATTTGTAGAAGGGACTCTTTGGTTTTTTTTTTTTTTCCTCTTTTGAAATTTTTATCCTTCTTATAATTTCTTATAAGGGAATGAAAACGATTTGACCTCATTTGTATCTCCGATGAATCCAGTTAACTCACAAATTTACACATCCGTTTGTACAGTTGTTCTTAAACTTTCTTTCTAAATAACATGTAAATTGGATCATGTCTTATCATAAGGGACTTTGACCCCTTGTTATGTTAATATGTACTTACGTATATGAATTTCTGTTCTGATCGTCTTATCTCTAGAGTTCTACCGGAATTACAAATAGATCAGACTAGAGAAGTGAAATTTTCTCTGTATGTGGAGTCTCTGATTTTCATCCAATACACCTTCCTGTTGTTGGACCCGGTCTTGGAACTGAGAAGAGGTCCCACAAAGTGGTAGGTGGTGTGTGAGTTTTACGTCTTCGGATAACTACATTGATCAGTAAGTAAGTTGTTGATAAATCAGTCTTATCAACTCCGTCTTTGAAGTTCCACACTCTATTTATAGTTCTCCTTATTAAGGACACATCTTCTCCTTGGAGTGTAAATTAGTAGAAACCCCAATACGTCTATTTTCACCGGATTCACCTATACTCTATTTCTTTTACCTTCACGGATACCGTCTGACCCCATACGTACGAGGATGGTTACCGTAAGTGATCGAAACCCTAGACTACAAATTGAATTCGGGTTAGTTTATAGTCTTTTGTATTGACCTAAATCGTAAAACCATGGTCAAAAGTTGGGAATTGGTGTGTAATGTTAGAACTAAAATGATCGTCACGACTCTATATAACCGATTGAGACCAAGGAATTGAACTATATTGTATATATTAAATTCCTATAAACATTTCTTAATTCATATTTGAGTCAATAAGTATTTGTGATTACTGAAGTTAATTCGTTTAAAATTTGCCGTTAACTTAAACAAATAGATCTACAGAATAGACACATGTTCATCCATTATAAAGGACACTAAAAAGGTCGTTTCTAAACTTTCTACTTTATCTTTAAGATTATCTTTTTTTTTTTCTGTCATAAAAGTATCGTCTCTTTGACCTTCTGAGATACCTAAAACGGTGACTCAACTAAGACCGACTCCATGTCTGGATGTGGTCGGTATTAGGGAGTGTTATATACACACAATGCTAAAGGGATAATTAACAACGTACAAAAACGAGAACTCATAGACAAGGTCATAGATAGTACAGGTTAGGTTATCAGATGATGACCTGTTAGTCCATTCTGAAATTCAGACTTTGTAGACACAAACGTGTTGTGTTTTATACTTTTGGTTCCTCAGGTCTCCGTTATTTGTGTGTCTTTAGAAACCAATTTAACAAGTCGAAATCTGACTTCCAACAATTACGTCTTCAGATAGTAGTTAGGTTTGCTGTGTATTAGGGATACTGAAGTAAAATAACTCCACTAACTAGAAACTCACGGTGAAACGAAGGACAAGACTGGAAAGAAAGTGAAAGGGTTATACAGAGCGGGAAAGGTAACAAGTCTTTGCGCCACTTGACTGCACTGTCTTACATTTGGTCACGTATGACCTTTACTATTAGTGTCGTGGTCTGTGATACGGACAGAGACACAAGAAGCACGACAAAGAGTAACGTTGTGTAGGG